>JARFTM010000078.1:0-155184 GCA_030278935.1 Trichoderma polysporum | reverse complement strand
CTCGCCTCTCCCCGGTTGGCTAAGATGGCAAAACAAAAAAAAAAAAAAAGACCCCCCCTTCTCCTCTCTCCCCTTCCCTCAAGCCTAAAACCCGCTTTCTCGAGTCCCCATAATTCCGCTCAAGTGACGACGACGATGCTGTTGTTTTTGATGCTGCTGTTGCCGCCCATTCGAAACAAGCCACTGCGTACGGGGGGCATGGACGTGCATGCGATGCCACTGTCGCTATCTGCCTATCTACACCGGTCTACGAAGTACTATATCTAATATCATTACATTATCCATTAATCCATCCCATCAGAGCTTCGCGGGGAAGAGAGCGGGGGCGCTACCAGTATACCCTTCCTAGGTACGAAGGACTGTACGAGTACTATACAAGTATGGGCGAGTACGTTGTCTGCGGACGAAATGCCGTACTCGTATATATAATTCCGCATCTTTACTTCGTACGTGTGTGTGATATTACTACCTACTGCTGCCAGGTAGTTGTACGGAGCGGCAAAACCCCCTTCTCGTATTACTACTAGGTAGTACTAAAAGAAGCAAGCTACTTGTCGTATCAGCCCGCCATATAGAGTATGGAGTGACGGATATCAAAAACACCAAACACCAAACAAAAAAAACAAACAGAAAAAGCAGTAAGTACAAGGGTGCAAGCAAGAATACAGACCGGCGCAAAATGCTACTACTACTGGTAACACTACTGGCGCTCCCATACCTACGTAGGTAGGTAGCGGGTGATGATCCATCCATCATACTCTATGTACTTACATGCAAGAGGGATACCCGGTCAAAGTCACACCAGGCACCAGGCAAACATCCCAACGTCCATGGCCTTGGATGCGTGAATGCTCCCCAAGACCAGGACCAGGGGCCCCCCCAATCTACCTCTCTGGTGTTTATTAGTAAAACCTCCAAAATCTTTTTTCTCCATCCCATCTTTCTCCATAGGCTGGCCGGCTCCCCCCGTTGCTCCATGCAGTTGAGCTGCAACACCCCCGTCTTGTCTTTGTCGTATCCCACGTCCAAGCGCTGACTGCCGCCAACCTTGAAGCCTGCAAATCCAACTGCAGCCCTCTCTCCACACACCGATCGATCAGCAGAGGCCCTGGCCACCTCTCTTTTCTTTCTTCCCTCCCCCTTCTGCCTCTGCTTCTGCGTCTTCTGCGTCTTCTGCTGTATGCCAGGCCCTCTCCCCCCAATCACCTCCCTCTCTCGCCCTCTCGCGTACATACCGGACTGCACGTACGTGCTAATACAGCACCGTCACGTCAGGCTACATGCTACTCGAATTGCATGCGCCTCATCAGCAACGGTAAAAAGTCCGTTCACCTCACCTCGCATCCCACCTGATGTCATATCGTCCTAAAATATCTCTCCCACTGTACGTGTGTCCTGGTCTGCATGCATCTGGCGCTACTTGGTACATAAAGCACCGAGGTACTACTTCGTACCCAGTAGTTTACTACCTTACCTTACTTTACTTTAGCTGCTTCGTACCTAGTACATACTAAGGCCCATGTATGGTTAGTACCTAGTACAGGTAAGTTAGCAAGAAAGGTGAGGCAGCACACGCGTTAGATCTTAGGCCTTGCAATGGACCGATAGTGAGATTCTTCATCGAATGTCGTTTCAATTAAAACTAGTAATAAAGTACATGCTATGAGCCATACAGATTAAGAAAAGACGTAACTTAAAAAAAAATAAAAATAAAAAGAGGAAAAAAGAAAACAAGAAAATGATACTACACCGCAGTAGTACTAAGCTCATGTTGAAAGCATGGCTTTTTCTTCGTTTCATCTGTTCCTTTTGCTGCTAGGCCTTTCTCTATTTCGCCGTACAGATGATACTGTAGCTCGTTTAGAGTCCAACGGGCTGTCTCTCTCCAAAGACGGGCGCCAATTCCGATCCATGTCTAGAGAAATGCAAGACGGAATAAAATAAGATAAAAAGTACCCACCAGCGCCAAATGCCCTCTTTGCACCCTCCCCCTGCGAGAGACTGTTTCGTTGCAGCCTCCCTCTGTCTCTCTCTCTTTCGTCACCGCCACATCTAGAGTAACAGTTGGCTAATGTTACCCGGCGATAGGCATATAGTTTCTTTCTAAATGCTTTGTAGCAGGGTTGGCATCTGCCTCTCCCCCTTGCTTCGTTTTTCTGCTTTATCCCACCCTCTCTCTATTCGCTTCGCGACCACGTCTTCTCTCGAAGAGGCTTTTCCTCGCCCTTCTTCTCACGACTTCCGTCCACCTCGGCCTTGTAGGCCCAGTATTCGCCGAGTCTCAGTTCAGCGTATGAGGCGTAGTCAAAGTTAATGTGTGAAATGGTTGCTTGGATCAAGGCCCAGATGCCCCAATAGAAACCGGGGACTCCGCGGAAGACGTCCACCTCACGCATGAGCTTATCGGTCTCCTCCTGTACGTCCATCGCCGCGTCCGAGAGCTTAGCAAAGGCTGCAATGTATTCGCGAATAAAGGCATGTCGCTGCGACCGAGTCGGGATGGCCGAGTAGTCGCAGTCATACCCTGCGAACTCGGCAAAATGGTTCGAGATGTCAAACGCGGCCGGAGATGGCGTAGCGTATTCGTAATCTATGAAGCTCACGGAAAGCTCCTGGCCGGCCTCGCGGTGGATGATGATATTCGCGCTGAGCAAATCGCAATGGGCAAAAACCAACTGTGCATATTTGGTTAGCATAAAAGCAGCAACTTTAGGCCGCATATACGACAATGGGTCGGGGAATGCATACCCCATTGTGTCCTAAACCGGGACGTTGGCTGAGCTTCTCAATCATTTCTTCCAGCTCACGCTGCAGCAGGGCTTGCCTCTCGCGCTGCTGCTCCGTTTCTGTCGGCAGGGCCAGGATCCATTTCTGCATAGTCGACCAGAGGTTGGGGATCGGCTTGCCCGCGGCAGCTTTGGCGATCACGGCCTTGTCGTGGCTGTCGTGGCCTTCGGAATTGCCGTTCTCTGCCGGCGACTCTCCCTTGATGGCCGAGTCGGGCAGACACGGTACCGTGGCGTGCCACTGAGCTAACCGTCGAGCAACAGCTGCAATCAATGCAGGGTCGGAGAGGTCCTTGGCCTGGGCAACGGTGCCGGGAACGAAGCGGTAGAGCATGCCATTGGCAAAACGAGCTAGCAACTCCGGGGCCAAGCCATTCTTCATCAGTAGCTCGTGGTTTGCTGCTTCGCGTTCTCGGTCGATAATCACCGCGGTGCCATTGCCATAGGCACGCAACAGGACGGCATCCCGGTCAATGTCGGCCTTGGACAGACCCGGCAGCCGATGGACTGCCTTGAGCAGTGTATTAGTGATACCATCAGTGAAGCGGATGAATTCAATGTCGTCGCTGGCCCATTGGGGAAATAGACTGTGGATGAGCCTTAGGGCTGAAGACTGTGAGTCGCTGTTGTCGAAGGTGATGGGGAGAAATCTGACGTGCCCGTGGGCAGCGCCCTTGGTGGTGGCGGCTGGTGACATGATGTGAGGATAGAGGAGAACGGGAGATGAAAAGAGTAGTTTGTGAGAGGGGTCGGAGAGGTAAAGGGATAGAAATAGACAGAGAGATCGGACCACGCGCGTGGCGAGACTGTTATATAATGTTTCTTTCTTCTTCTCAGCTTTATCCCTTTACAGGGCTTTGGACCATGGGTTTGCGAGGTTGTTTAGGGTTGATCAATAAACCGGCTCAGGGTAGAATTAGGGGGTTCTGCTTCTCAGCCGTCATTGACTACACATAGGCTGGGGGGGTTGCTGCGTTGTCGAGATTGCGAAAATAGATTCGGAGCACAAGAGCAGGATATTTGTACGGGCCAAGCCAGTATTTGTTGTTTTAGCAAGTAGTACTTTGTGTTGTGATGGTGCTGAGGGAACTCAGACAGGTTGGCTTGGTGTTCTTAAAGGACTGGCGAATGGCGGAAGCGCACAGACACGGGTAAAGCTGGAAGAATCGCACACACGACCTGTTGCCCTCCCAAGCCGATGACCTTTTGTGTGAGAAAAGACTTTAGGAGCGTCAAATAGGGCGGGCCACTTGTGGAAAGGTACGCATGTGATGGTGGCTAGAGCCACGAGACAAGCCAAATTAGGGGTTGGGGGGGCGAGGCGGGCGGCGAATGACGGCTCGATCTAGCCTCTGCAATGGAGGAGGTACTTTGAGACTATCGATGATGTAGAGGCTCTCGAACCTGCAGGGTCCAACATCCAAGTGCAAGTGCGGATAAGCTGTTGAAGTTTTGGGGGCGCTGTCGAAGGTAACACCAGCCTGTGACTGGCACGCAAAGATGGGAAATTTTGTTGGGATTCTGGCGGGCACAGATGGAGATTAGCAGCGTGGAATCCTGGTAAAAATGCGCAAGGGAGCAAGGTCAAGCGAATGTACCTGTGAAGTCGAATCCATAATACTCCATAGTACTTTCGTAAGTACTTATTAGCATCATTCGTGGCTTTCAATACCTAAAAGCTACCTCAATTGGTACTTTGCACGTGCTTTTAGAACGTGACTGCGCTAAGGTAGTTGAAAGCATTAAATTGCCCGTACTTTTTAGTAGAGGTCCCTTAAAGGCAAACGGGGCGAATCTGTTCACCGCCTTGCTGTAGAAAGGGTCGCCAGCTAGAGAGCGCAAAGTGCAGGGCACTAAAGAGGACATTCTGGCACTGACGTCAAGCCGTACTAGAGTACGAGTACCTAGAACTACTAATTCGGTAGTTTCGTGTAGAGACAAAATACCATACCTGAATTACCGCTCCTCAACAAAGTAGAGCACGCGACCTGATCGCTGATCGCTAGGGACTGGTAAGGCTGCATCTAGAAGCATCCATTTGTGCCTGAACCGCAAAAAGCCCTTGCCAATATCAGGTAGGTGTTGTGATTAGTCTTTTAGCATGTGAAGGCGTCCAGACACAGGGACGGTTGCGGCGGAGGTTCATGAGTTTAGGCACTTCTCCAGCTGCCCCGCATTCACTACCAGCTGGAATAGCCCGCTAGAAATTTTGGGGAGCTAGTAGCTGACTGACCTGTGCGTACTTCGTAAGGCTTCGTACAATGTACCTGAAAGCCACGCAGTGAGATCGTGGCATCTGGAAGTATAGGAGACTTGGTCCTGCTAGAACTGGCATGCTCTGACAGGCGACAGTGCTATTACCACCCAAATGGCCACAAACTGCTTAGCTTGACGCTTCTCAACAACCTCATCGCCAAAACCAATCAGGCTACGTCTTGTTCATCACCGTAGTCTCCCCGACAGACGATATTCAAGTCTTGGCTTGGGAGACAGGGGATCTAAGCTACTGCTACTGGCAGCCCACTACGAGCATAATCCCTCACAACCAACAGGACCACCTGCGAGATCCGGTACCGAGCACGGAGCACGGGGCAGGCATTCCTTATTCTCATTTCGTGTCTCTCCCCAGCAAACATTGTCTTCATAGTCACGGCTGGGATTATTGGGGTACGTCGCATCATGTAAGGCGGCCTCCCGCCTCGGCCCCCCCTTCGAATCTGCGGCCATGTCTTGCGTCAATGATGAAAACTTCGTAGCCGTCGCGCTCGTCATCAACCGTTCTCGCGATGGACCCGCCTTCGTCTTCCACTATCCCTCTCATGTCCCGGCCCTCTCCAACAGCTCTGATAGGGCAAAGGCGTTAGAGGCCGAAGACGCCCTCTTTGAGCGTCTATCACAACCTCCCGGTGCTGAGCCAGCCCCTGAACCCCCCGAGAGCCATGGCGTTCGTGATGACCACCACACGACCGAGTCGGGAATCCAGGTCGTTCCGTGGGAGCACGTAGCCGGCTTTCCGGCCCGTGATCTTGCAGGTATCTTGACCCCGGCCCGGTCCTATCATAAGAAGCTTTTCCAGCTTTCTCTCGACCCGCTCCTCTGTGTCTCTTACCCTATCCATGTGCCTGAAAATGGGAAATGGAAGAAGGCGAAAAAGGCCAGCAAGGCAAAGGCTGCCAAAGACCTTGACGAGGGCATCGCACCAGACGAGCCCAACCCTCCTCTACCTATAATCAAAACCGAGCCATGTAAAGAGAAGACCAAGGAGGGCAAGAAGGATGAGATAGATGAGGAGAAGCGCAGCTCAATGACCATGTTTAACTTAGTCTTCTTCCTCAATCCCAAGAAGCATGAAACCAGGGAGCTTGTTGACTCACTATATTCGAATATTGTGAAAAAGGTCAACAAAGCGTACCAGTATAGTCAACAGCATAGTGAGTTTGTGTGGAAAGAGTCTAAACGTATCCTAGCCGCAAAGGATAGAGCTCGTGAAGACAGTGAGTTTCCCCCAAGAGAAGCCAGCAAGCATAGCCAAACTAATGTGTGGGCATATATAGAGAAGAAAATGAGTGCTCTGTGGAAAGAATTGATCCAAAACTCTTCATTGGCGGCCTCTATGTATGAAATCTACAACGCCATCTCTCAGAATAGAATTGCGACTTTGCATCTGGATACGGTGGACGGCATCCTGACGCCGTCCGTCCAGATCCCGGCCCCCTTTTTCGTTGCGGATCTACCCGCAGAGGACGATGAGCGGCATCGCGGGCTCTGGCTCACTACAGCCAACGCCTTCCTTAGCCAGGACGCCTTTGAGGAACCTGGGTTCCTGGACCGCAACTTTGCTCTGCTGCTCATGGACGATGAAAAGAAAATTGTCTCTGAGCTGCAGAATGACCGTGATCCCACCACGTTATCCATGGTTGAGTTTGTGCGGCTCGCAAAACCAACAATGTCGTGAGTATTTTCTGAATTCTCTTTTCTATCCCGGTAATCGTCCCACTCATACTAACTTGAGTGTCTCTCTTCAAGCTTCTATCAAGTTGGCCAAAGCAACATCCTCACTCTAGATCAAGTCCGCAAGTATGCCCAGCACTTCATCTTTTGGCGTCGTGCCATTGCCATTCCACCTCTCCACCCTCGAGACATCTACATCGTCTCCCCGAATTGTGACCTCGAGAGGCTACCTCAGGATGCCCAAGACTGGCAGAGAGCCTTCCCTCTGGCCCCGCCTCTGTCTACTTTCCTCGCCGAGCTCTCCGTCCTACCCAGGCCCTACAAACACATCACACCTAGCAAGGCTCACCGGCCGCTATACCTCTGCATGCTGGCCTGGTTGATGCGCGGTGGCTGGGTGACTCAGCTTTGCACGTTTGGCTACGTCGTTGTATGGCCGGAAATCCTATATGAGGTTGACTACGAGATCGAGGCGGAGGAACTCGGCGTTGCCACATCCTCCATCGATGGGACCGATACTACTAGCATCCACACTGCCCAGAGCACTCTAGACGGACAATCCACGCACTCATCACTCACGTCGCCGCCACCACAGCCGCTGCCACAACAGCAGCAACAGCAGTCACAGTCCCAGGCACCACCAAACGTCCCCAATCCTTCCACCCTATCCGCGGCCGAACACTCAGCCGAAATGGCCCGCCTCGAGCGCATCGCCATGAAAGCCCACCGCGAAGCCGCCGACAAAGCCACCGCCCACGCCCGCAAAGTCATTCCCGTCGCAACAGCCAACCCGTCCCTCAACGACGCGCCCCACCTCGTCGGCCTCACGCCGCACATCATCCTCGACCCCAAGAAGGCCACGGGCAAAGAATCCCGCTACCTCTCGGCCATTGCGCGGCGCTTCAAGGACGAGAAGCAGCGGTCGGCGTGGCAGCTCATGTGTAAGTACTTTGATGGGCGGTGTGCCCTAGAGAGGATCGCCTTGCAGGAAGATATGAAGCGGAAAGAGACGTGGACTCTGTTGACGAACATGAGGGAGTACCTTTTGTGTACAAGACATTGGTGAAATCAAAGAGATACAAATAGGATAATGTTAAGACTTAAATCACTTGGATACCGTGGTAACTACTAGTACGTAGTAATAATCATTACACATGTTAAAAGGGCATAGGAGCTATTTTCCGTAATAAGGACTCATCTCAGTCGTTTATTGGTCATAAGTGGTATCTGAAGTAGTATAAAAAGCAAAGCAGTCAGGAGGATATAAGAGATGTTGATAGGTTGAAAAATTAAGTACATAGACGTAATCCTCCAGAGAGCCAAAGTAAAGAAAAACAAAAATAAGGAAAGAAAGGCTGTGTATCAGCAGAAACATCGAAAATCCCTATAGCTTCACAAAGGCGACCGAAGCCGGGCCCTGCAAGACAGAATACCTGAAATAAAGAAGAAAAAAACCTAGACCAGTAGTAGGAACATCTCACACTATGAGAGCCCTCTGTATAGTAAACCCGCCCTAAGCAAACCAACAAATACATATCTCATAACGGGCTGTAATACCAATAGAGCGTTCAACAGCTGTAAAGGATAATAATAAAAAGAGACAAGCAAGAGAGAGGGGTAGAGAGTCTGTGTGTATCGGAAAAGGGGGATAACGAAGAGACTCGCAACTCCTTAGTGCCGTAATGCAGTATATGAAATAAACAGGAAAAAAAGGGAAAAGAGACTAAATCCATCCTATATATGAGAGCCGTGCCAAATGCCAATGCCTGTAGCAAACACCCTATCACTCAAAAAAGACGAGGCCCTGCCGGTGTAAGGGATGACACCTAAAACGCCGCCAATACGGGCACTCGGACATATTCTTCTTGAAATGTCAGAGCCATGTAGATTTCCTCCCCAAGATGTTGACTGCTGGAGCAGAAGCAAATATCGTCAGACGGAGTGCCAAAAAAAAAAAAAAAAAAAGCACAGACAGTAAAGGCAAAAACGCCGGAGAAACAGAAATGAGACCAGACACAGGTAGAAGGAAGTGAATAGATGGGTAGATAGACTCGACGAAGAAATAAAAATCTCAATCGTGAATGTCTTATCTACTGAGTGAGATCCATGTCATACTCATCCTCTTCCTTAAAGTTGATAGGCGCATTGGGATCATCTGGATCGTGCCAGTACTGTGCAGTATCTCCAATATCACCGGGCATGCCACCGCTGCCACTTCCCTCAGGGGTGATGCCAATTGAGTCAAGATTGGCGCTCACGTCATGAGTAGTGGGCTCACCGTGGTAGTCGGTGTGGTGAGGCACACGAAGGCCGGTGCCAGAGGTACGGGAGTAGTCAAACGTTGATAAATCGTTCCTGGCAATGGCGTCCATGAGCTCAGATTGCATGCGACGCTCATCGTCACTTTGCTCAAAGGGCAAGCGGCCGCCCAATTCAGCGATGGTATGTACTAGCTCCTCCTGTTGCTGCAGCTTGAGATGCAGCATCCACATCAGATCTCGAGTCCAGCTGACAGCACCGTTGAGGATATCACCCTTGTTGGGGCCTTTGTCTTTATCCTCGATTGGCAGGCCGGTCGTGATATTACCAGCACCAGCGCCGGCAGCTCTGCGAGCGCCCGGCCCGGCTAGTCCAGAGGTAGCGTTTGAAACGCCCGTGAGGGTGGGTGATAGTGGCGTGCCATTGGAAATCAGTTTGCGAACCTTCTCGTCTTCCAATCTATGCGATGGAACGAGTCTGCTGAGGTCCTGAATTCTCTCATTGATGTTGTCGCGGCGGCGACGCTCAACGAGATTGTGAGATTCGCGACGGCGCTTCCTCTTCATCTCCTGGGTAGACATGGCGCCGCCAGGTCCCACGCCAAGCTTGGCTGGCATAGAGGTACCACCTTTCATCATCACCTCGTTAATTTGTACCATGCCTGGCTGCATGGGAGAGGAAAAGCCTGAATTGAAAGAGGCCGGGATGCTCCCACTGGGGGTGTTAAGCCAATGGCCAGATGGCGACTTGTCCGCCCGGAGAGACTGAGGGCCAAAGCCGGGAGACTCTTGTGCATTCCCGATAGGAATGCCGTGCATGCTGTTGGTCTTGGGGGTCATTGGGGTTCTGGTGTTGGAGGCTTTTCTCTGCATCTGCTGAGACATGCGGGCCGCCCTCGCCTTGGCATTTAGGAAGTTGGGATCATTTCCGTCTGCCATATCAGCGGCAGCCAGGGGCGATTGCGAGTAGGACAGCGGAGACTGCAGGGGGTTGCCCATAGTGCGGTAGTGTGTGTTGCCATAAGCATATGGGCTCTGGATGGGATCGCCATCCGGAGTATTAGAGTAGCCGTTGATCTGAGATGCGTCGATTTGCATACCAGAAGCGCGGTGTGATTGGAAGTTGTTCTGGTAAGCCATGTTCAAGCCGTGAAAGTCTTGGCCCTGGCCATGAAGGCCGGACTGTCCATCTGAAGCGAGGCCATCTAGCAGCTCATCGTCGCCGAATACGGCAGAGCCGCTGGAGAAGCCGTTTGTGTTGGAGTTGGTATTAAAGTTATTATTGGCAAAAGACGGGGAATATGCCCCCGACATCGCCAACTCGTTGGGGTCGATGTGGCTGGCATTCGGGCCAGACCCGAACTGGGTGAAGCCGTGTTGGGCCATCGCAGAAGAAGGTCGATTTCTTAATCAACGCAAAAGGCTCACGGTTGGCCGATAAGAGATAGAGATAGAGTCTTTTGTTGTTCCTGTTTGGCTTTTGTAGGCGCTCTTTCGGAGCGCTTTGTGATTGCTTGACGGGGCGACCGGGAGCGGCCTCGGGATTTCGAGGATCGGCGAGTAATGCCAGAAGAGGGAATGGTTTGCAGCTACAACGAGGGAGAAAAAGAGTCAGCGAGTTGCGCGCAATAAAAAATTACGGTCCAGCACTGCGCGACCTGACAAAAGCTAATCAAAGAGCCGGCGGCAACGACGGAGCCCTTTGGCTTGACGTGGCGCAACCGGTCGGAAGAGAGAAATGGAGGAGCCGGAAGACGAAATACGTAGGAGGGGCTGACAAAAGAGAGACTAACTTGACACAAAAAAAGGGCACAGTTGACCCTTTGCCTTGCTAGACCTGGTATGAGTTTGCCAGATGCGCGACTGTTGCAAATCCTAGACTCGAGAGGCGAGACACAAGATGTGTTCAAAGTGTCCAGAGAAAGTGGGAGAAGGGTCTGAGGGTACCAAGATGCGAGCTTCGGAGGGGTTTGGCGACGATTGCTTTTTGTGAGCCCAAGGGCCGAAGTCGTTTCGGCAATGCTACGTGCGAGGAGGAAAAAAAAATAGTGCAGGGTACAAGCAGTAGCCGGCCGATGGGGAGGGGCGGAAATGGCGGGCTGCTGTGTAACTGGGGTGCAGGCGGTGACGGGCGCTTGGGAATCCGCAATATGCGCAGTCAGAAATCAAGTAAGAAAGCTGCGTGCGATGACGATGTGGAG
Organism: Trichoderma polysporum; assembly: GCA_030278935.1. Classification (NCBI taxonomy): domain Eukaryota; kingdom Fungi; phylum Ascomycota; class Sordariomycetes; order Hypocreales; family Hypocreaceae; genus Trichoderma; species Trichoderma polysporum. Next base: position 143,988 of record JARFTM010000078.1, on the reverse strand, counting down.
AGCTGATGCGTGCAGAGAGGATGAAGCCTCTATGGACAAGCACGCCGGAGCGAATGACAAAGTGCCCTGCGCTGCGCGCTTTATTATTAGCTTGTCGGGGTCGTCAAAGTGGTACTTCCAAGAGGTGCAGAGCAGACGGAGAGGTATGTATGGGGGAGGTGGTGAGGGGGAAAGAAACGGGCCAAGGCGATCTGCCCACAGCGGGTGGAGGAGGGAGGCTTGGTGCGTCTCTCTTCTTCTTATTTTCTCGCTCTCTGGTGAGGGGTGTAGTAGCGAGGCCTGGATGCGATGCCACCTGCGCGGGGGAGGAGAATGCGAGGGAGGGGAATGAAGAGGGAGGGATGCAAAGAATGGATGGAGGGACAGGCAAGCTCAGCCGCTTCGACTTACCAAACGGAGTAGTATGTATATTATATTAGTAGGTAGCTGCCTCTGGTCGAGACAGACAGGAGTATCGTGTGAATATCGTACGTATATCGTATGTATCTCGCAGACAGCGGTACGATCTATGCGCAAACTATGGGTAACGCGGTGACTCTTTGACAGAATGCCTTATGCCAATTTGTTCATAAAAGCATGCATGTAGTATGTCTTCGATGTTCCGTAGCTGCGGTAGGACGGCTTGGCGCTGTCTGGTTTGGTAAGCGGGCTGCGAAACCCTGCGTGCCGCGTAGCACAATGACGAAAGGGCGAGACCGGCCCACAGTCTCTAAATAGACAACCTAAATAAGGCGGCTAGAACCTCGCTGGAAAGAGTCGCTCAACTGGAGAGTGAGAAAGTTTCGGTGCGCCGGGGAGGCTGGGGGGCGCGCGGGCACTAGCGGCGATGGTTGAGGACGGTAGAGCTGACGGGAACGCTGGTTCTGCTGGGAAAAGTAATCGGGATTGCCAGGATAGAGCACCTAGTCTAGTGAATAATGCATATATGCGCGTATATGCGTGCTATACAGATATGCTGTGCAGGATATGCGTGGCGTGGTGTAGTATTGAGCGGCAGCCGTGGTGGGTGTCGCTTGATATTGCGCTGCAGTGGTGTTGAGTGGTGGACAGCGTCGAAGGAGAAACGGCGGGTAATGAGAAACAGAAATCAAGATCGACCGGCGCTTTGCGGTGGGACGGGGGGTGCTCAAATATTGGAATTCTGGCCTTTGCGTCTTTCTCTGTGCTCCGTACAAAGTAGTATCCTTCCCTTTTCTGATGGGGAGGGGGAGGATAGTGAGATCTTTCGTTTTTGCCTTTTGCAGCTGCGTTAGCAATGCCCCTGCTAGTGCAGATAGACTAGACGCCAAAGACGCACGACTTCTCTGATCTGTCTCTAGTAATCTCTTCCTAAAAGGCGAGCTGAAGGCGGATGGTCGTATCGATGGGGACTTGTGGTCGGGCTTGCAGGAATTGGAGTATTATTCGGCTCGAAGGAATAACAGTAGCGGCAATAGCGCACTGATATTATTGGTATATTGACAAGTAAAAGTGTATTGGGGATAGTGTACCAAAGCAAGTATTGGATGGATGGAGGGGATGGACAGAAAAGCAAGTCTTGTCGAGGTGGCGCCGGGTGGTGGTGGCCACGATAAGCTGATAGGCCGCTCAGCTCTGCGTCTTGTATTTAGAGACCTCCCTTGCGCCTGGAGCGCCCTTTGCGCTTGGGCCGGATGCGATTTTATTGTTTTTTTCCTTGGCTGGGCCTTTCTTCTTCTACCCGTGTCCTTGTTTAAACTCTGTCGCCTGCAGCCTTACTCTTTCGCATGCAACCAAGCTGTCCGCGAATGAGGATGCGGCGTAGGACTGGATTATGCCCGATAGAGAAGCCTAGCTGATGACGATCAAAGAGCCAAACAAAGCAATAACTCGTGTTAGTCTCGGTAGCTAACCCTCCCTTCGGTTCGCTCTAGATGCCGCTTTTCGATGGACCGACCGGTGGTGTCCCAGATATGGCCTAGCAGTGGGTATCTGGTTTTGCGCTGATTCTTGTTCGAGGACACGTACGTGCATACACATATGCAAGTGCTTATACATATATGTACGTTATAAGATGGACGAAAGCTTACTCGTGGTAGGTCCTACTTGCTGCTTGCTGTTGTTGGTCGAGGCGGACGAATCGGGCCGTGTGGGCTCTGTTATGTAGGCTTTAGGCTGCAGCTTTATACAAACTCCGTGCTTTGTTTCTCTTGCGTCCTGGGTGTGGTTGGCAGAGGGTGGGCGCAGAGAGCAGAGCAGAACAGAGCAGAGCAGAACAGAACAAAGCAGCTGGTAACGCGGACAGATGCACAATGATGCAGAATATGGATCATTCGGAATCCCTTTAAAAAAACCCGGCAGCAAGGTACCCGAGCCTCAGGTTTTATACTCGCTGCCGGTAGCTAAAAATACCGAGCCTCTAGTACGAGAAAACCATCGATGCTCCCTTCGTCTTCTGACTTACCTAGGGCGCGCGAAGTGGTGGCCCATACCCATACTTTTACCACACACCCCCGTCTACAAAGAGGAGGGGGGGGGGGGGAGACGCAGAGAAACCAGGTCCAGCGTGACTTGATGCTGTTGAGATATCGACCTCGCTATAAACCTGGGGAGCTTTCCCATCACCCACGGTTGTGAACGATCGCAAATGTCTCGCCTGGTCATGCGTTCCTAACCCTCCGTGAACCATCTACCGCCTTGGCCACGCGGTCATGTAAGGCACCAGCTACAGAGGTCAGCCACGATAGCGATGACGATGACGACTCTGAGCTTCTTCTCTCTTCTCCTTCATTCTCTAGGCTCCGCTTCAACCGTGGCGGTGCTACACGCGTTGGTTAAGCTGAATACCTGATAGCTAGGCAGATCAAGCCAGGTCAGGCACGCTCACCAGAGATAACAGACTAAACATATGGGTGTGGTGTACACGGAGCACGGAGTACGGAATACGGAGCGGCAGCGCTGCAACCACCTTAGTCCTCAGCCAACCAAGATCTCCTCATGATAGTCCGCTATTTCAAGGAAGTCAGTCCATACGAAAAGAAAAAAGTTGTCGATTTCGGGGAATGCTGAAATATGTCTCCCCCACACTGCCATACCTTGTCACCGTTGCACCAGGACACGCTCGCCTGTGCTCAATGACGTTGGTGTTCTTATCGTTATCGTCTTATCCATGCCGAGGTGAAGCGGCATTCGCTAGCGGCACTCTCACCTTAGGGAGAGTTTTTGGAGCTCAAGCTCACTGAACCCCAGCGGTACCACCCCATAATAGCGCCCTGGCCCCATTGCTGCCAATCATGTGCCCCCCTCCAACGACGTATGGACTCCCATCCCACACCCCCAGGAATCTGGCCTAAACCTCGACCCATCAAACATCTCGTTCCCGCTGCCAGATTTCCCATCCGGACCTGCTCTGGGCATCTTCGAAGTCCTCGACTGCTTCGACCTCCGCTCTAGCTTTCCCCCACCATCCATTGCCGCCCGTGTTCTTACAGCGGTACGCGCGGTCGCGATCCCTCCCGACGCGGCCGTTGCCTCGTGCCCGTTTGACGCCTCACGACAGCTCCAAGTTGGTAGGCTTCTCTCGCCCCATCCACCCTCCACCTCGTCTACCCAGTCTCTCATTAAGCTCGCTCTTCCCTAAGCCACACTCTGCGCTTCTATACATATATGATCATGCCCCCTGACTGACCATGTCCACAGTGGAGCTAGTAGTTCCCAAGCTCTTAGGGCTGTCATCTATCTATTGCTGATCGAGAGAGAGACCCCCCCTCCCTTCCCTTCGCCGTTTTACCTCGAAGCTCTGTCGTGTCGATTGGGTGTTTTACTCGCCCGCTGCTGCTGTCAAAACTTGGCGATACGATCCTCGGCCTTACTATGGCTTCCTCAAATTTTCGAGATTCCATCAACTCCCTGGGTTGGAGCCGTCGTCAAGATGCGCCCATCACCACATCTCAGCAGTCATCTGGCCTCTTGGCCTCTCTCCAGAATCTGAACCCTTTCCAGGATCGCGGATATACGGTCCTTCCCACATCGGAAGGTCCAGGAGCACCTCTGCCGGCGCCCAGTCGGCGTGAAGAGGAAGAAGGCTGGTTTGTTTGTGAGTCAATCTGGGCATTGTCCCATCGCCTACATCGCAGGCAACCCCCCCTGCAGACAAAACATGTGCATTGCAGCTCTAGCTCGCACTTAAGATGCCGCATGTGATGCAGATGTTACGCCTCGTGGCTGGAAGTAGCTAACATGGAGGGTAGTGAGTCGATGGGACCGCCTGCTGGTATTTGCCGTTTGCAATCTCGCTGCCGTTGCCTGTTTCGTCATCTGCTTCACCCTGTTCCCTGTCCTTTCTCTGAGACCACGCAAATTTGTGATTCTGTAAGTCTTGGATGACGTCGTTGCCTCCCCTTTACAATGCTGCTCACCCACCTTTTGTTACTGCTCCGGCCCCTCCTTCTCCCCAACAATCCAGCCTTGACATCTGTCACACCTGTTCTTACATGCATGCACACAATATATGCCCAGCCGGAGTTCTCGGTAGATGGTATTTGCATGCATTACCTGCATGCGTCTATACCTGCCGAAGCCAATAACCCTTGTAGTTGCGCAGCGCTAACCCCCCACTTAGATGGACAGTTGGATCGACGCTCTTCCTGGCATCTTTTGCTGCGATTATGGGGCCGATGAACTACATCTATCACCTCTTCTCCGTGCCTAGGTTACCTTTTACCGCTGCCTACTTTGGATCCATCGCCATGACCCTCGTGTTCGCTATCAAGGTATGTTGAGACCCCAGCAGAGAGGACAAGTGAGGGCTGCCGCGTAACCAAGTTTGCTAACATGACGAAGCTTCACAACACCATCCTCACCCTCTTTGCCTCCCTGATTCAACTTGCTGCCCTGCTTTGGTATCTGGTCAGTTACTTCCCAATGGGTTCCACAGGCTTGCGCTTGGCCACTACGTTTGGAGCAAGACAGGCTACTGCATGGCTTTCAGGGTGACTGCTAGTCGGGACATATTAGCAGGCGGGGTTGCCTCCCCCATCGGGACAAATATTCTCCCCGTGATGCTACTCTGATATAATTTTTTTTTATAATGATTAAGGATATATGTACCGTGTGAGAAGCCTGGAGTTTCAAACCACCCTTAAGGATAGTTGCTGGGTAGTAGCGCTTTGTAGCGATATGGACCAGTCCTACGAGGAGCATGCTATAAGCCTTTAGAAATTTACAAGATACTCGTCACTCATACTGATGCATAAAAACTACCTTTGAGAGCTACTAATGCATGAATCTCTCCGGTTATTAGCTAAATACACGGCACATCTCATCCACGTGCCGGAAACTGGCACCTAGGCTGGGAAAATGGATCGCCGGCAAGAGGCCACCTGCCATGCCAGGGTAATCTTTTGAAGTATAGTAATCGGTAGGAGAGATAGTTTTGATTGGCTATATCTTATATTAAGACCTCTGTGTGTCCCGTACCACCAATACCTCTTGATGGCTGTCATGCTTGGTGCTACCCAGAAACTAGTACTGAACAATATGGAGTACGATGCGCAAGATGCTGGTACCTACCTTAGCAGATTAGCATGTCGAATAGGAGAGCGTGATTGTCTAAATGAGCATAAATTTAGTACTACTAGTAGGGTTTGTATTGTGCCGGAGCGGCGCATCGCTTAAGCGCATCTGGCTGTCTCTGAGCGCACTCCGAATGCCGCACCTCCGGTTATACTGTAGCCTAAGGTAGAGGGAGGTACGAAGTAGTACTGCCCAATATTAGGTACGGTGGTAGTAGCTCGCTAGAGGTACCGCTACATCAGACTGCGCAGCCAAATCTCAAGCCACCGTCACAGCCGAGAACAAACAATACCAACCGGAAAAGCTTTCTCCGTAAGAAGTACTCCGTACTTGGCAAGGAAATGAGTGGCTGGTTTACATCGGGTATACGAAATACTCCGTGCGGAATACGAAAACGGGTGTTGAGCTGCTCCCCAAAGCTGCTTTTTTTCATTTTATCATTTTACGCTCGCAGGGGTGGTCAACGTACGAGCCAGAAGCCTGGACTGAGACAGTGGCCTCGGCAAAGATGACTCTTACCAAGCTGCGGAGCTGTAGGTAGTATTAACGTCTCACCAAACAAAACATGCTCCTACTTGTGCGCTCCTCCGCACAAAGTACCACTACTTTGTCCTGGGGTACGTGAGAGATTAAAAGTAGGCACAAGTGCTTCGCAGATGCTAGAGGAAGGTTAGTCTTGAGGGGAGGGAGAGAGCCAACCATGGCTTGAGTTCCGGCCTCTACTTTTGTTTTCCCCTCGCCGTCAGTGGCTCGCGGTGACGGCAGAAAAATAATTACCCTTGATCGTGGATGTCGCTTGTCGATAAGAACGATAAGGGGATATGGGATAAGGGATAAGGGATAAAGGATAAGGGATAAAGCAGAAAGGGCAGAAGCAGCACGTCGCGATTACGCGGGCGATCTCCCGGCACTGCCTGTTGATCGCGGAAGCAAAAAGAAGCACAGGACCGGGCCAGTGGTTATGCACGGCCGCAAGACGAAGCCTCACTTTCGGGCTGCCAATAGGATTGCCGATAATCATAGCTGTGCAACGCATCCTGACAACGCATTCCGCGGCTGAAATGCCCCAAAGTGTCTGGCCGCATGCTGCTTCGCTGCCTCGCTGCCACTTAATGCACCAAGTACAGCTACAAATCACGGCCGCACACAACTTTAATGGGCTCCGCACTAAATACGCATGTCTCATGCCGCCGCCAACCTCCGGCCTCTCAGGGCCTGCAATTCGCTATGCGCTGATGTACTGTAGTTCGTATCCGAAGCAGCAAACAAATTCCCGGGCATAGCAACATAAGAAAAGAAAGCAAAAAAAGGAAAGAGAAAAAAAAAAATCCTTATTTACCTGCCCTGGCCCATAAACAGCAACTCTGCAACGAACGACCGCCAGAGACCACCGACTTGACCCGACACTCGGCTGACTTGCACAAGCCATATTCGCGCACTTTCAACCATTCCACTAGTAGCGAACGATTTTATATTATCCAAGTGTGGGCCGCGGAAAGCCCCAGAGGGTTGCCCTCAGCCAGGCAAATAGAATTGCATCAGCTTCACAAGCAAGGGCTTTTCTAATTTTCTTTCTAATTTTTTTTAAATTTTTTTTACGGGCACAAGGCTTCTGGGACCGCTACTTACCTACTAGTTTGGGACCGGCCGCGCTGTAACAGCGTGCTTCCATAGGTCCGCCGGGACCAGCTGCACTCAGTAATCCAGCACCCATTCGCTCGCTGGGGACCGCTGTAACTCTTAGGCCGCCCAGCCGCTCCGCTTTCAGGACCTGTCCTGGGCCCCAAAAAACCCGCCAAACCCGCCAAACCCGTCTAGGCGCCCTATCGTCTGGGAAGAGAGGGGAACCAAAAAAAATTTATTATTCACACAACGAAAAAAATTATCAACTTGCCTCTTTCGTTTTGCCCTTTGTGCCCTCTTCATCTACTTCACCACCACCTTGACCAGCCAATTCTCAAGAATTGCCGCGCCGGTTGGCATCTGTTTGACCGTCTCCTCACAGGCTGCGCCGCGACCTGTTCAGGAGCGCAGCTGGTTTTTTTCTTTTCTTTTTCTTCCCTGCATTGCCCGCGTGCCACTCCGCAGCAAGTTCTTCCTCCTGCACCCCGGTCACCCTCGATCCTCAATCCGGCAGCCTGTTTGGTCACCTCTCCCTTTGGCTTTGGGCTGACTGACCTGTGCTCGGCCTGCTTCTTTGTCCTTCTACCTATACGTGCGACACTTCGAGGCTCGAGTGCGCGACTGCCACCGCCTTGAGGCGCCTATTGCCGACCGGCCGCCTCGTGTTTTGGACCGATTATTATTTTCGGGCCCGTCCGCCACTACCGACGTGATCTTGATCCCTTTGCCTGGGCTCAAGAGACGACCGTCCCGCTTAACAGCTACGGATTCTATACGCACTTGTTTCTCTTTTTGAGAATCATTCAGCACAAAGCAATTTAACTGCCTTCAGCCCTCTAGCAGGCTGTGTTTTCTGGTGCATCGTTTGCATCGTCATACACGCCAAAGGAAATCCTCTGGAGCCTTCTGTCTTCCAGAGATACGCTTGACCACGGCGAAGTGCGATTTGGGACTACGCCGAGATATCTCACTCTGTTGCATTTGTTAAAGGCATCAGCTTCTCTCCCAGATCATCTCTATTTCTTTTTCTTCCCACCCTTTTCTATCGGTTCCATCAAATATGGCGACCGCTTCAGCTTTTTCTTATGCGCAGGCCGCCAAGGGCCAAGGCACTGTGCCGTCAAATACCCTAGCTGGACAGCCTGTCCAGGACTCTCAACCATCTGCAACCGCGCCCAGGGCTACCACAGACGTCGAAAGCGCGATCGAGTCCACTGACGCCGTCCGAAGCGCCGATTCTTCTGCCAGCGCGGAGAAGCAAGATATTGGTAGCAACACTGGTTCTGAGATCGAGGCTCGATCGGAGGATGTCCAAGAGACGCGCCGTGAACCCCTGCGAGATGATGAGTCTAGCAGGTTAGATCGCCCGTGGCGACGAGGCGACAAAGGCACCAGATCTTCGAGTACGACCACACGATCGGTCGACGAGCAAGATTCCAGGAGGACGCGGAAGTCTAAGAAGTCCAAGGCTGCAGAAAAGCAAGCCAACGACCAATCAGTAGCGGATAAGGACCAGGAGTCCGAAAAAGATGTTCCAAAAGTTGAACTGTTTGAGGCGCCCATTCCATCTGTCAATGTATGGCGACAGCGAGCGGAAGCGCATCAGGCCAAGGGCAAGCCGACTACTGTGAATTCTGCAGAGCAGGCAAGCAACGGCGTGTCTAAGTCTGACGTATCCCCCAAGGTGGCTGAGAACGGTGTGCCGGCTGTCAGCCAGCGTGAAAGCGCCCCCAACGGCGTCAAACCCCCTCGAAAGCCGGTCGAAGCTGCTCGACCCGAGAGGAATGCCAGCCGCGGCTCAAGAGTAGCAGACAAAGATGCCAGCAGTGTGCCCCCTTCAGTCGCCGATACGGCGGCCTGGCCCACTCCTGAGACTGCCATCAAGGAGGACAAGAAGAAGCCTGCGGAGAAGACTGATCGTCTTGAGAAGGATGCCTCAGAGGATGGATCTCTGTCCAAGCCAAGGCAAAAGTGGGTTACAATGGATTACGTGCCGAGCGTGAACTTCGAAACGCAGCTCCCTCAAATGCGCAACTCTAAACCTCGCGGTGGAGCTAGGACCGCCAATGGCCCTAGAGCTACGGGGGCATCACACGCCAGTGACAAGGCCACCACCCCCGTCGCCAACCAAGGCAAGTTCAGCGAGAACAACAACGGCAGCAACGGCAGCAAGGATCGTCCTCGTGATGGTGCCAACGGCCCGAACCGAAATGCCCCTTTGCCTCAAGCTAGCAAGCGGGCGTCGACAGACATGTCTAACGCACGTGAACAGAGGAAAGCTGCGAACCAAACCGGTGCCGAAAAGAATAAGGATTCCACATCAAACTCCAACGTAAGTAAACATCGATCTACAAGGAGGGGGGGGTGGAAGAGAGAGAGAAAGAAAAAAAAAACTTCCATACCAACCTCACCGCTATTTTCTTGGAATGAGATGCTAACATTCATGTTTAAGGAGCAGGGTCACGCCGTTCGTGAACGAACAGAAAACCGCAGTGATAGACCACGAGGTGGATACCGTGGGCGTGGTGGACACCATCCCGTCAACACTCAACACCAGCATCAGCATACCGCCTCCAGCTTCTCTGCATCTGGCGCGATGGGTGGACGAGCCCAAGGCCCCTACAGCCCACCACCTAGGCAAGGCGGCCATGGTCAGATGTTCGTGCCGTCTCAAAGGGGCGGAAGAGGCGGTCGAAACAACGCTGGAAACTTCCATCGGATGTCTCTCCCCAATGGATCAACACGCATTCCTCAGGTTCAAGCTCAGTTTGGGCCTTACGAGTATCCGATGACGCCGATGACGGCAATGCCTTTCCAACCTCAGCCCTTCTGGGACAACATGTTGGTGCCGGTGCTGAAGAGCCAGGTTGAGTACTACTTCTCCATCGAAAACTTGTGCAAGGACGTCTATCTCCGTGCACGGATGGACTCGCAAGGTTTCGTGCCCTTGCACTTCATTGCTTCCTTCAAACGTGTACGAGAGCTATCTGCCGATATCGCCATGGTTCGTGCGGTCTGTGAGCTTTCAACCGAGCTTGACCTCGTTATTGGCGAAGATGACATCGAGCGTGTGCGACGAAGCCAGGCGTGGGAGAGCTTTGTCCTGCCGATTGAGGACCGGGATGAGTTTGCTCGAAACCATGGACCAGCCCAATTCACGTACAAGAATCGAACGGCGCCAGTGCCAATGCCACCGCAGTTTAACGGAATCCCCGTTCCATATGGTATGGCATCGCCTCCTGCGTATGCTGCCCACATCGAAGCTCCGTTCCAGCAACTACCTGATGAATCTATTGCCGCTCAGGGAGTTAACGGATTTGTAAATGGCCAAGTCAACGGTTACGCCGGCGCCAGTCAGCTGTCGGCGGATGTGCCCGACTTTGCTCCTTCAGGCGTCCTTCCGCTCGGAGACCAGGCCACGACCAACGGCCTGACTACCGTAAACGGACATGCCGAGAATCCCGTTGACAGTGCGTTAACGAATGGGGTACATGACGAGTAAACGGCGTAGGGGAGTATTTAATCCTAAGCCGGTCCCGCTGCAGTACCGACTCCTGGTGATTGGGGAACCTCTCTCGTTAATGTTGTCTGGGTGAATAGCCTTGAAGGCGTTTCCTGCATATTTGTTTCTTGTTTCCGGGCCGAATAGCCCGGACGGCTTGTCATGGCAGTTCCTTTGCCGCTTCAAGTGACAACGCATTTAACCTTTTCATTTTTCTTTCGTCACAGTTCTGCCTAGCTGTTCTTGGCTAAGGCTCGGCAAGGGAAACGGCAAAACAAAAAGCGTTGCAACAACTGTGAATTATTTGAGGATTTTGGCTTTGTAAGAGATTCATTTTCTTTTACCCTTTGCATGTGTATCTATGCGCAGATGAAGGCGGCAGACGATGGAGATGGGGCGTTTCGCTATCCTGTGGTAGGAGAGCACGACAAAAAGGGGGGGAAAGATACCCCTGGAGAATTGTGTTTTTATTTTGGGTCCGGAAACTATAACGCAGCAAAGCGCTTAGCACTCTGGTTTGGGATTTCCTTTTTCTGACAAATGGGAAAAGAAAGAGAAAAAAAGGGGGAAGAGGAGAGGAAATGAAGAGTAAAAGAAAGGGGAGAGAAAAAAAGGTTTGAGAGGAGGAAATAGAGCCATCGCCCGAGGGCGACGGCATTGGAAACCTTGTGTTGAAACGGGGGGGCTTACCCTCTTGGCTGGGCAACCATCATTACTCTGATAATGGTTTTTCGGTAGACGATGGATGACTTCACACGCCTCTGGGGCTCAGGAGAAGATTTTATTTCACAGGATTTGGATTGGAAAAAGCACAACTAGTCTTGCACCTGTTGGGATCTCGGAGGGGCTTATGAACTGGCCATCCATGTTTTCACCCCTGAGCATAGTTCAAGATGCGCCGGCTACCATGCTATTGATGAGAAACGCAAAAAGGGCTTCCTTAACGATCTTTTTTACTATTATTATTTTTTCGCTAGACAAACCACGGACGGACACAAAAAAAAAGTGAGGAAAACCGAGAAAATGAAAAGCAAAAGAAAGATGATTACGAGCAGGGAAAAAACGCTCAAGGGCATTTAAGTGGGCTGCTAATTTGGTAACTGGTTGCAAAATGAGATTTTTGAGATTTTTTTTTTCTTTTTTTCAACTTCTTGAGTCCGTATTTTCGGAGGTTGTTTTTCAGGGCTGGATTGTCCCTGACATTTTGATGCGAGACAGCGTGGTACGATGTTGCTGCAGATCTGTTCAATTTGTACGATAGGATTCAAGAATAATACAACCAAAAAAAAGTCGGTCATCGAGTCTGAGGAGAATCTAGACTTTCCCTCTCTCTCTCTTTCATGTATTGATGTAAGAAATAACTGCCTGCCGGTGTACTAGTTACAAGAACTTTTAGATTGCTTTTGAATCATGCATAGTAGAAGTTTTTATCCCCCTCTTTTTTTCTTTTCTTATCTCGTAGATTCTGTCTGGAATGAATTGCATATCCGCCAGTAAAGAAGAAATGGCCGCCAAAATGAAATTGTGTGAATCAATGAAATTTGACCAAATGCTCATAACGCCATGGCTAATCCAACGATGGCTATGAGACCAACGGCGGCGTTGGCGAAAGCTGTTGGCACGGAGGCTGGGTTGGACGTTGACGATGTTGTGGGTGGTTTGGCGGAGCGAGCTCCTATGAAGGGGACGATGGAGGGGGTGATGGAAGAGGCGACTTGAGTTTCTTCGTCATTTGTTGTTGTTGTAGTTGTTATTGCTGTTATTATTATTGTTGGTGTTGGTGTAAATGCTGCAAAGGGTGTAGTAGATGTTGCAGATGATGGAGACGATGTAGATGATGAAGATGGCGTGGATGGTAGTGCCGATGATGAAGTAATTTCGGCCGCGAAAGGCACAATGGTTTCAATAGTGCTTAGGATATAGTTAGAATGAAATGACATATATAAGTTGGTAATGATAGCTTACAGTAGAGAGTCTAAAGTGCTCTGGATATCATCAGATAGCACTTCCGTTGGAGTGAGAATAACAAGAGGTCTACGAGTAGTCAAGGCGGGATCATTGGCGAAACCAGGAGGCTGGACTGGGTTTGAGAAGCGGCGAGTCGGAAATCTGCGCAGAAAAAGGAGGAAACAGATGAGTTAGTTCGAGAGTGTACTTTTTCAGTATAGAATGGAGTACCGGGTAGACTTACGGGGAGTATTGTGCGTATTGTGCTGAAATGAGAGTGCTTGTGGCCAGCACAATGGCGATAAAGTAGTGAAGCGTCATCTTTGCAGTTTGGCTAATCTAACAGGATAATGTTTTTTTTAACGAGAGGACGTTGTTAAGCTTTTTTGCTTGTGGGCTATACAACTGCGATTGTTCAAAATAAAAACAAGGAAAAGAAATAAAATCATGAGATGATGGCGAGCTTCTTCAAGTCTCGTAAACGATAAGATAGATAGCAGCCGTTTATGATTGGAATGCAGATAGTTGCCCCAGACTGAGCCTCGTCACATACGTCGTCACATACGCGTGGATTAGCTGCACTCAGTCGTACGGTATTTCATTCATTTTTTCCTTATTGCCCCATATATCCATCGTTGCTATTGCTACCTAAAGAAATAAGGTGACATTGTGCATCTGGGATAATGCTGATACTGGAGTAGCATTCAGCTTCCCATTTTGGAGGACTGAGCAGCGACAGGTGAGATGGTTTTGTTAGTGGGACGATAAGGTAGAAGCGGAAATACAGGGTGTTAGGCTGGAATGGGGACGAGGACTCGTAAACAGTGTGCGCCCTGGTCGTATTGCGAAAAAGTATTCTGTAATGGAGCGGGTACAGAATAGTGATCGGTATAGTAGTTGATAGTGCCAGTTTTAGTCATGCTATAAAAATTATTAATAGTGGCTAAGTGATTCTTCAACATACGGAGTAGAACCGGAGGATATTTGACGATATGAGGAGAATCTCTCCACAGAGTCCAGGGTACGAAGTACAGAGTGCAGAGTACCATAGAAAGCGCAACGTTGAGGGGGTTCGCTTTGCCCTTGTGTTTTGCAGAGATGACATCATTTATTGTCAAGGGCAACCCCTCCACCAACAAAAGTGGCTTGACAGGCAGAGCCATTTCGACCAATGCATTCCATCACGAGCCACATTCGAGGCTAAATGGTTTTCAAGTCACGGGTGGCTGGCGGATTGTGGCTAAGGGCACAAAAGGCGGGTGAGGCCTCGGGAGCGGAAGCGGGGTCGAAACATGAAGAAGACAAAGGCAGAGAGGAAAAACACAAAGAAGTTGGAAGTTGCTAAAAAGAGGCGCTGAGGTTTCCAACGGCTTTGTGTGGCGCTGGGCCTTATTTTGGGCAGACGGGTGCCATGGGCTCTCCCGTGAGGCTGTTGAGACGGCATGGGAAGAAAGTCAACAGGTACAGTAGCTTTTAGAAGTAGAGAGTTATCAGATGACGATCTTTCCTCGAGCCTCGTTACTTTCTGTTGGGTCGTAGGCCTAAGTTTTGATGGGATACAGCCTGTACGCAAGTCACCCTCGTGCTAGAAACCACGGTGATAGGTACCTACTTGTAAGCGTCCAAGACAGGGATGAGGCGATTCAGCTCCCTTGGCTCATCTCGGTGCCCCAGTTGGCAAATCGGTCTGAAGCTGAAGGCCCCAACGTAGAACAGCCTAGAAGCTCTCTTCTGTCTGTCTACGAAGCAGCTGCGAACAGTCACAGGGCAGAATGGGTGTGAAGAGTCGGCACACCCGAGTCGATTGTAGGGGGAGAGCAGTCTGAACCGTATGTGGTTTTGCGAGAATCAATCGGCAGGTTGTCCCTTGATGCGAACAGGAGATGGTCCATTAACCCTTTGGACACAGTTACCAGTATCTCGACAGGCAAATAATTCTACTGCTGCCTCTCAACTACAGCATGTACAGATACTACCTACTACATTGCTACTGTACAATACTAACCCAACACCGAACCATGAGGCGCAGCTGCTGTGCCACAGTAAATGCCCATCACATTGATTAATGCAGAGGTCTCGATGCTGCAAGCCTGTCATAGCAGCATAGCTCTGTTTAGGCCAGCAATTCTGCCGTTCGGGCTGCCTTGCCGCGCTATCGCATCGCCAGTGCCAGTGCCAGTGCCAGCGCCAGCAAATGTGAGGCAAAGGCAAGGCAAGGCAAGGTCATCCCGATGTCAAGGGCAAGACAGGGGTGCGTCTGGTCGCTCCTTCCCCCCGGTCATCTGTGTCGCCATTACGTCTTGCCCCGCCGCTTCATGCAGGCTCTGTGGCCAAGGTCCCTCCTTCCAAGGCCCCCAATTCGACAAATATCTCTTGGTCCTGCTCCTTGCAAACCTTTTTCTGCCTCTTCTACAAAACTGCTTTCATCATCCTGTTTCTGCCGCGCATCAGCATAAGAGAGAACCTCAGAGTCAACAGCACCAAAAGCAGCATCGACGCTCATCAGCTCTGCCTGATCGACCCTCACGCAATAACGCAATAATCGGCAGTTGTTTTTTATCCACAGTTTTGTGCGGCATATTACACCATTATACCAGCTACCCCGCCGGCGCACTTACACGCATCATCATCATCTCTAGAGAGTCATCTTTCGCATAGGAGACAACACAGACTCAGCTCTTTTCCAAATGGCCGGCCACCACAGCCCGCAAGACTGGGACTATTCCCGTCGCTACTTGCGCGGGGATGTAGTTGATGATCGCGACCCTCGCTACTTCGATAACCGCGACTATGCCGAGCCTGTTCGGAACCGTGATCTCGTCCCCCGGGCAGACCCCCGCGACAGCAGCATCTCTGTGGAGGAAGTTCGCCGTGACTTCCCTCCGCCCACCGGACGAGACTATGTCCACTCCTCCCATGATGTACGCCGGGCCCGTTCCGCAGAGCCTGGCTATTACCAGGAGGATTATGAATACCGCCGCACCTATGGAACCCGGCTTGACGCACGGGACGACCGTTCCTCGAGGTATGCCGGCAGCAGCCATCACGGCGATGATGACCGTGAGAGAAGGCCCAAACATACCAAGACCATGTCAAAGCAAGAGAAGCTCATTGCTGCTGTTGCTGGAGCCGCCCTCCTAGTGGGTGGCAAGGAACTCTATGATCGCCATGAAGCGAAGAAGGATGGAGGTACCCCGGTGCAGCGCAATGCGCTGTCATCAGCCGCCCTTGCTGGTCTCGGTGCATTCGCTGCCTATTCAGGCGCTGAATTCTACAGCAAGCAGCAGGCAAAGAAAGATCAAAAGGCAAATTACATTCTCCAGCGCGGTCGTGATGGTCGCATCGATGACGACTACTACTCAGATGATGAAGGTGATAGTCGGGAAAAGAAGGGTCACAAGAACTTTCTTGAGAGTGCCCTGGCCGCTACCGGCCTTGGAGCCGCTGTTAAGAGTCTCACTGGCCTAGGCGACGACAAGCACTCTGATACCCGGAGCCGTGGTGGTAGCCCCAGTTCACGAAGCGTTCGCTCCGGCTCGGGTTCTAGAAGTGGCGGAGGTGCCAGCAAAAAGCAAAAGGTAGCTATTGCATCGCTTCTTGCTGGAGCTACCGAGGCCTTCCGTGTTGCCAAAGAGCCTGGTGGTTGGAGAGGAGAAAAGGCTAAGAGAATTCTCACTGCCGCCGCCGGTGCTGCTACCGTGGATGCCGCTCATGGTGCGGACCACGGGAAGCTTGGTCTTGCCGAATCAGTCATTGGTGGTCTGATTGGTAACCGTCTGATCAACGGTTCCAGGAATGATATTGAAGAAGATCGCGCCACCGGTAGGAGCCGCTCTCGATCTCGTGCACGATCAAAGGATGGTGGTCATGGAGGCGTTGGCCTTGCAGCTCTCGCAACTGCCGGATTGGGTGCTATTGGCGCCAAAAAGGCCTATGATAGATCAAGATCTCGCGGACGCGACCGGAGCTATGATTCTAGAAGCCCCTCAAGAGATCGCCCCCGCAGTCGAAGCCGTAGTGTTGTGGACAAAGCACGAGATGGTCTTGCCAAGCTAGGCTTTGGTAGCGGTGCTATGGTGGCCGCCGATGATCGTCGACGACGCGACTACGACGACGACTACGATGATCGGTCTTCGCGCCATTCCGGTCGACGAGATGATGATCACGTATACGATGATCCCCGATACCGCCGCAGTCATGGTCGTGACCCCGAACGCGGGCACCGTGGGGGGTCGCGTGATCCTTCTCGAGACCGCTCTCGATCTCGAGATCAATCGCGGCGAAGAGGCGGTTATGGGTCTGAATCTGACCTAGGAGACTCTTCCGAGGACGAAAAGAGGGCCAAGAAAATGAAAGGTAAGCAGATTTTAACTTCCGGCCTTGCAGCCGTTGCCACAGTTCACGCAGCACATGGAGTCTATAAAAGTATGGAAAAGAGGAAAGCACGGCAGAAAGCCGTCAAGGAAGGCCTACTCAGTCCACAAGAGGCCAAGAAACTCAAGACCAAAGCTATTATGCAAGACGCAGCTTCAGTCGGCATCGCTGCCATTGGTATCAAGGGTGCATTTTCAGAGCTCAAAGAAGCCAGAGAGATGTCCCATGAGTGTAGGGAGTGGAGGAGCGAAAAAGATCGCCGCCATGAGAAACGGCTAGAGAAACGCAAGGGACTTGGAGACAGGCGACGATCTTCAAGCTGGTCAGCATCGTCGCCACGAAACCACAACGGATACCATGGAGACAACGAGGATGAGACATATTTCATCGACCGCAGATACAGTGCAGTCTCCCAGCTATCCCAACCGCCTCTCAGGCGTGATAGCCGTTGAGATACGACCAATGAAGGGTCTGAATACGACTTAAAGGCATTCATTCATGCACGGCTATCTTTTCAGCTGGTTTCCCTGTCTCCGATATTACAAGTTCGTCTTTGGGTTCTCATGACGCTCGTTGCGGCGACAAGAGTCGCTGCCTGATCAACACCACACTCCTAACCTCAATCGCTCTCTCAAACACTCCTTACAAGGTTTGCATGGTATAATAGACTGTCTTCATTTCCTTTTTTTTGGCATTGATATTGGTTGGGTATCTGCTTTCTGATCGAAATACACGCGGGAACTATGAAATGGGAAATGACTTCAAACTCCATGTGCTGCATGACACAGACTACATAGATTGAGCTTCAAGCTTAGCCTAATTGTTTTCTCCAATACTTTTGCATCTATATTAAGAATGACTAATGATGGTTGATTTGCTACAGAACCCCGGCGCTACTGATTACCTGTTCTTCTCGGAGAATAAGGAATCAATCCGAGAGGATAGAACCACGAATGTTGCGGAGAATCGGTATGCTTGAGCACGGCCGCAAGACGATCGATCGATGCGAGCAACCAGCAACTTCTCGAATGCCTAAGCCAAGTTTAGCACTTTGCATGGATGGACTGCATATATCCATGTAGGTCGGCATGAGGAAGATGTAGGCTTGATTGGATTCTTAGGCGATGGTCATGCTAGGTAACGTGAGAACTTGTTGATTTTGGATAAAGTGGGAAGGGATGTGCACCGGTTACGGTAAAGACGGGTTGGAAAACAGGTTGAGGGACGAAATTCTTGGATGGCTTACATTGATTTCCTTGATTGTGGGGGCCTAGCAAGGCCTCCACAGATTTACGAATCACGATTTCTGACGTTAATGAGTGTTATACGGTTCTATATAATGAAAAGATAAAGACTAAAAAAATCCCATGTGATTTATTATGGCTCCAAATAAATGATTATTCACATATAAGTTGATTAACTGTTTATTTTTTCCGCGGCCTTTCATGGCTCTAAGTGAGATTCAATCTTTTGCGCGCCTTGTCCAAACTCCCCAACAATCGACATTTCGTAATCTATGACATCATGGACTGTGTAAGAGGCATCCAGCCGCATCAAGGTCTTGGACACGCTTCTTCGTTTTTTCTCCCCTTCTCGCCCCTAGTCTGAAACGTCACAATGCGGCCCGAACCCCGTCGCTGCTCCACCGTCACATACCTTTGGCTTGGGTATTTAGGGAGGGTGGATGTGGTGACGTCGTTGTGCGTCCCTGGATAAGCAAGCTTGGCATCTTTTGGTATCCAGCGTCTGCATGTAACATGCACGCCTCTATGCAAAGATGAGCGTGCGTATCAGTGGTTGAAATACATGCATCTCTTCCGCCTCCGTGAGGCTTGCATGTATGCATGTTCACATTGGACGAAGAGAAGAGAAGGAGGAGGAAGAGGAGGGGTGAGCCGAGACGGAGACAGACAAATGTCGGGGGTAGTAATAGTAGTAGTATTAAGATGGATAGAAGAAGAAGAAAAAAGGGCAAACAGCAACTGGCGTTGGGCAGCGCTTACGACGCCCCTGATAAATCTCCTCCAGTCTGCTTCCACTTCTGCGCCATAGCCATAATGTTGGATAGATTCTTGGCTTGCTGGTCGTCCGCCGGGAAGACGTAGTCAAAGTACTCCTCGTAGACGTCCTCGTTGTCGCCGCTGTCGTCCTGGACTCTTCTGCGGCGCTTGATTCTCCGGGGCATCTGCTTCTGTACGGCGTCGATGTCCTCGTCACTGCCGTGCGTGCGCTCAAACGATAACCAGGCATTAAGCAAACTGACGCGTTCTTCCTTGAGGTCCTTGTCGCGCATGCTCTTGTGAGCACGCTCGAAGACCTTGCGGGCGCGAGCTTTGGCCGCTTCGCTGATGGGCTGCTCTTCTTGCTCTTCGTCTGCGGCTCCCTCGGCCTCGTCGTCCTCGGGGATGTTGATTTCGAAGTGGGCATAGCTGATCCAAACCTTGACGTGGTCGGTTTTCTCCAGGAGCCGCTCGTACAGCTCACGCGTTCTCTCATATTCTCCTTCTTCTTCTTCAAAGTCGATGTAGGCTTTCCATAACAGTTCTGGCATGTCTAGCTGTGGCTGGCCGACGGCCAGCTCGAAGATGGCCCTTGCACGCTCAAGATCGTCCAGACCACGCTCCAGTTCGGCAAATTTGATCCACGTCTGGCAGTTCGATGAGTTAAACTGAATGTGCTTCTCGTATAGCGTTCGACAGCGCACGAATTCGAACAGCTTCCGCTCAAGATCGACGTATCCATTGAAAAGCTTGTCCTTGGGACACATACCGATAGCACGTCCCAATAGCTTTCGCGCCGCTCCGAGCTCGCCCTGTCGAATTTCGAACTGCGCCGCAAGGAGCCATATCTTGGCAAAAGTAAATTTCTTATGGGGTATCAGGTTCAGGCATGTAGTGTAAATCTGTCGAGCCCGCTCGATGTCTTGGCCCTCAAGCTCCTCCCATACAGCATAGAATGTCCACAGGTAAATGTATCGACGCCAGTGCCGCTTTTCCTGAGTCGGAGGAACTTGAGCAATCGCTCGCTCGTAGACGTCTCGAACACGGTCTGCATCTCTAGATGCTTCCTCTAATCCGGCATAGTCGAACCACGCATCGTAGTTTTTGGGGTTCTCGCGTACTTGCTCTTCGTAATACACCCGTCTCTTGGACAAGACCACATCCTCTACACCGTCTTGGTCGCCAAATTGCTTTTCAAAAGTCGTATAAGCCTTGTGTAATAGTCTCGATTTTGACCGGGGCAGTCGGTCCAGGGCATATTTGTAGATGGCTCTCGCCCGCTCATATTCCTTTAGTTTGGATTCAAACCTAGCATAGGCGATGAACAACTTTTCGTCGACAAATTCGTCACCTAGATTTTCAACAGCCGTTCCAAATACCTCCCGAACCAGATCGCTTGTCCCATATTCCTCTTCAAATTTAGCCCATTTAATCCAGTTTCGGGGCTCGGGATGGACCATGGTAAAGCTTTGGAAGATATCGCGGGCTCGGTCAAACTCCCCATAGCGCTTTTCTAGCTTGATGTATGAACTCCATGCCGCCTCGCTAGGCTGCCATTGCATCCATCTATCAAAGATCTGTCGAGTTCCGGGAATGTTGCCCAGCATTTCTTCCATGTATACGTATTTGTACCAAATTTTGTCGACTCGGGGCAGCCGCGTGACCGCGCGGTCAAGGAGATTTCGAGCATGATTGATGTTCCTCGACTTCATCTCGGCCTCAATATACCGCGTCCATACTTGGACTTCGTTGGGATGAACATCAAGACATCGCTCGAAGACGGATCGAGCACGAGCAAACTCTTTCTGTTCCAGCTCCCATTGCGCGTACTGAAGCCAGTTGCTCAGCCTGACGCGATTCCGCCTGACATAGTCCTCAAATTCCTTTCGCTTCCGGCCCTGGTATTCATGAAGCTCCTCAAGATCAGCGAACCGCTGCGTCGGTGCCTGGATTTGAACTTCTTGACGGTCGACGGCTTCACGAAGAAGCTGCTCGGCACTGATCTGGATAGGCGCTGCCGCCTTGTTTTTGACCCTCGGCGGGCCACGCGAGGACTCCATTTTGCGGAATAATTCGTGCGGTGGTGATCGATGGAGATTATACCGAAGAACCCTCAGTCTATAAACTCAATTCCAATGGCCGGGGTGAGGTTTCGTGGCCACCAATTGTTGCTCAGACAGCCCCAACACGGCGAGTCTTCAAATTGAAAGAGTTGGAATAGACAGCCTGCTGTTGCAAGAAGCGGGTAGGCCTACAAGGTACGAAGTACTCTTGCCTTATCGTTGCGATAAGAGATTTTGTCAAGGCGTTTATAGTGCACGGGCCACCAAAACTAGCCTACTGCATCTCCATTCGTTTCTCAGCCTCGCAGCTTCATCAAAACAGGAAGAAAAAAAAGAAACCTGACGAAGCTATTTGTAATCCAACACGTCGCACCTCACTCAGCCAAGACGGGTTTTTCTTCTTTATCTAAGGACACAGGCACGACTCGGGAGATAGGCTTACCAGCCAGCCGTCACCATGTCGACAGTCGCCGACGACCTGCTCAATGACTTTGGGAGCTCAGGAGACGAGGCAGATGAGTTAGAGAATGATGGCCTCGTGCTCACAGAGAAGACGACGAATGCGACGAATGGCGACCGCGACGCCATGGACGTGGATGACGATGACGACGAAGAGGCTTCCGATGACGAAGGACCAAGTGCAATGAAAGACATGGAGGATACAGAGGCCACCAAGGCAAAGGTCGAGAAGATGCAGCTTGGTGCCGTCAAAGATGTCCGCAGCGTCGCCAGTTTGATGCAGACACTGGAACCAATCCTTGAGGTTAGTATATCCCTTATCCTTTATCCTCTCCCCAACATCACCGACCCTTTTCTATCTTTTGGATGGCTCGTTTACATCGCTTTCGAGATGAGCAATTAGCCCTGACGTGTTGTCTCGACTGTTACAGAAAATCACCCATTACCAGTCACAACCCACCGCGCAGCAAACCAACGTTGGCAACATCGAGGACCACCCCGAGTATCACCTGTTGACACAGTCCAACAGCCTATCAACTATGATAGATGGCGAGGTCGCGTTGGTTCACAAATTCATTCGCGATCACTACTCAACACGGTTTCCCGAACTGGAACGGCTCGTTACGACTCCGTTGGAATATGCCAAGGTGGTAGCCATCATTGGAAATGGTCCCATGGATTCGGAGAATATCAAAGCACTCCAGACTTCGACAAACAACCCTCTTGGCGTCGGACTCAGGGCAGTCCTCGATGGTCCCTCGCTCATGATCGTTACGGTGGAAGCCACAACGTCAAAAGGTCATGAAATGATGGCCGAAGAGCTTCAGCGAGTGCGACAAGCCTGCGAAATGATGATTGCTCTACACAGGGCGAAGCAAACTCTTACAGAATATGTGCAATCTCGAATGAACATTTTTGCACCCAACCTGACGATCCTTATTGGATCTCTTACAGCTGCTCAACTTCTTAACGCCGCCGGAGGTCTAACAGGCCTGTCCAAGACGCCGTCATGCAATATTCCTTCTTGGGGCTCCAAGAAACGACAGGCCGGCCTTGCGACCAATATCGGGATCCGTCAACAAGGGTATCTCTACAACTCTGAAATTATTCGCGGCATCCCCAACGACTTAAAAAAGCAAGCGATGAGAATTGTGGCAGCTAAACTCGTCTTGGCAGCACGAGTTGATCGCATTCACTCAAGTGCCGATGGCTCGACAGGAGAGCAGTTGAAGTCTGCATGCTTAGAAAGGCTAGAGAAGCTTACAGAACCGGCGCCTAACAAGGGGCAGCGAGCACTGCCCGTACCAGATGACAAGCCCGCCCGAAAGCGAGGTGGCCGCCGGGCCAGGAAGGCCAAGGAGGCGCTCGCCATGACTGAACTGCGCAAGGCCCAGAACCGCATGGCGTTTGGCAAGGAGGAGAAGGAAGTTGGTTACGGCATGGGCGAAGGTACGGTGGGCATGGGCATGATCGGCCAATCTAGCGACGGGCGTATCCGAGGCATGCAAGTTGATCAGCGGACGCGAGCCAAGCTCGGCGTCAAGAACAAAGGCTGGGGCGGAGCTAGCACCCTGGGCGGCGGCACCGCATCGTCAATCGGAGGCTTTGGCATGGCTGCCGGGATGGATCTTCGGGGTAAGGGACTCCGGGCTTCAGGAGTTGGAAGCACTGTTGGCTCTGCTACCGGCACGCAATCCTCGCTGGCCTTTACCCCTGTCCAGGGATTGGAGCTCGTCGACCCCAAGGTCCGAGCCGATCTTAGTCGGAAACGCAAAGCTGAGGAAGACCGATGGTTCAAGGGCGGCAGCTTTACGCAAGTTGGTAACGGCGGAGGAGGCGGGTTCAAAGTACCAGATTTGCCGGCCTCGAAGCGGGTCGACACCGGAGCGACGAAGATGGGACCGCCTCCGGTGCCGAACCGAAAATGATGAAAAAGTGGAGTGCCGTGCTGTGTTTATTTCTTCGATCTGGGAAGGGAAAAGGGGGCGGCGGAAGAGGATTTAGATGGTGGCTCTATATACCTTAGCTTTTTTTTTTTTTTTTTACTTTGCTTTCATCATATGGTAAGGGGTGTCCTTTTTTTCACTGTGGTCTTTGGGAGAGGGGGGTTTTATTGTCATCTCGGCGTTCTTAACTAGGCTTGCTCAAAGAATGTATATATATAGATACTTTCGCCACAAAGTTGAAATGTTTACTCGTTGTCATTTCAGCGTCTTTTTTTTTCTCAGCTAAAGAAATACAAACAGTATATGTAGGAAGAAAAAAGAATGAAAACGGGCTAATCTTCTTACTATTTCCTGTCCGGTAACGTCCTGTGAACATTCTCCTGCAATCAATCTCCCACCGTTTTTTTCCCAATACAACGATGATCATGCCGTGTCACGAAGATCCCGTGTCCATCCCTTCCCCCTCTGCCAAATCCAATCATCCAACAGCGGAGAGGGGGGCGGCTGGATTGGACCAAGAGGACAGAAGCCCATGTGGCTACCACGGGCCCTGTGCCATGCCATGCCATGCCGATGCTGATGCTAGCTGCCAGGGACGACTGTGAAATGTGACGGACGGGATTGAGATATTAACGGGGCGTGGCTGATCATGAGGTGGTGAGCGGCAGGGTAGGTTACATGAGCTGCATTGAGCCGAGTCACTGGAATGCCATTTACATCCAAAACGGGTTGTAAAGATGAATTCCCCATGTTGGGTATAATGTCCAAGAAGAGAACATAATTAATAGATATTTATAACTTCGTCAATCATAGCGTAGCAAATGCGGCTGTTTCATCACAAGTAGGAGCAAGTAGCTATTACGACAACTAAACAGAACATCACTCTGTACTACTACCAACCCTCATCAGCCTTTCTGACGAATCAACTCCCAAATCCAGTCACCTCTACGGCAGCCTACTAGAATGCTTGCTCTATCCTACATGAGTGTGTGTAGCAATAGTGCACGCAGCAATGGAATGGGAGCTCTTGTGTGTGTTTCACAGCGTCGATAATGGCGGCCGACTTTTTTTCTCCCCTGTTGCGGATACGAAAAAAACGAAAAAAACATCGTGTCGTGTCTTTCCAAACAAAATCCGATAATGAATCCAAGATCTCGATGAGCCTTTTTGCCAATCAATGATGGGGGGGCTAAGGGACATGGATAGGCCAAACCCCCTTGCGGAAACGTGTAAGAGAGCGTGCGTGCAACTACTATTGCTCCCCCTGCTTTTATTGCGTCACGGCTCGCTCACCATTATGAGAAAAACACGTTGTGTGATACTCCGCAGTGGCCAATAACAATAAATACTCCGACCTCGAGATAGGTTGATAGGGTACTCCAGCTACCGCACTGACGGTACCGGGAAGATGCATGTCAACGCCGGGGCCCAGCATCGTGACTAGTAAGTTGTTGGGTGTGAGTCGTGTACTAGTAGCCTTCGTCCCTCGTAGATAGCGAGCACGGTAGGGTTTAGCCAAACTAGGATTGGGAAGAGAAGAGGGGAAAGGATAGAAAAAGAAAAAGGAAAAAAATGGGTGCAGTAAGGACCAACAAAGGCGAAGAGGAGAGAGAGATCTCGATGACAATGGCACAGGAGAACATCTAACCCAAAAAGACGATGGATCCGGCGATATTAGTCGTCAAAGGGGGACGACATGAAAAACCCCATGGTAACTTTCCGATTCGTGCAATTCCTCTGATGAGGAATCAGCGAGCGGTGCACTCCATATCGTCTGCGAGAAGCTGGGAACAGCTTAAAGGAATAGACCAGAAGAAGAACGAATGTCGAACAAAAGGGGAGCCCTTTCGCAAAGCTCTGTCAGACTTTTTTTTTTTTTTTCTTTTCTTCTTTTCTAGTAGGCATGCAATGTCTCAGGCGGCGTGTAAATGCCAAAATACGAAAAGAGTAATGATAAACGTCTCTTAATAGTCCCACCGCCGCTAAGGAGACACCTACCAGTTTGCCAGTACATCTCCTACCAAGAAGAAAAAGCGCAGCTGACCTTGATCGAATTGTTACAAACTTCCATTGAGAAAGGGGTGTAGAGAGGTTTTTTTTCTCATCTCATAAGAGAGATGGGGTTGTCGATCACAAGCCGGGTAGGCGAAATTGACAAGCTATGGAGCAGCCTGCTTGGCCTGTTCGTCCATTTGATATCCAATAGATTGCTGGCCGAGAGGCGATTCGTTGACCGCACTTTGAGGCCATGACCAGCGCATACGTGCACGCGAATTAGTGTGCATGCGAGGTGGCCGCCGCCCCGAAGCTTGTCTTCTCGCGTCTCGAGTCAACACGCTGCATTCGCAAAAAGCTTGGAGCGCTGACACAGGTCGCATGCAGCCAAAAGCGAGGGAAAGAAGGCTCCATCGTGTCCCCATGTTCGTATGTACAAATACTATTAGCTTCAACTCGTACGAGCTGCACTTCAGCCCAGTCAAGCTTTTCTTTCTCATGGCCATGTGGGTCAGGCGGAGTCCCAGGGCTTGGTCTGGCGGGGGAGACCAAGAAGCGGGTTCGTTCGCCCGTTTTATCGATCCCTCCGCAAAAGTCGAGATCCTCATAGCCATGCGTGCGTGGAGAGCAACGGGGGATTTTGGTGATCGACAGAGCTTGCTGAGTAGTCAAGACGTCACCGAGGACGCTTCCAAAGGGGTCGTTTCCCTCAAAAGACCACGGGTCTTGTCGGTCCCCATCAATCTATCTATAGGACTTGTGCTGTAGTACTGGTAGGTAAGGTACCTGACGGCCTGGCGACCTGATCTCGTGGATGACCGGAGTTAATGCCATTCAACGCGCGGAGACACATTGCATTGGTGAGGCCACCCATGTTGATTTGTTTATCAGAAAGTTAAAGCTTGTGCTTGTAGGGGAGAAGAAAACCGTAAGCAAACAGGGCCCTAATGTATTGAAAAAGCTAAACGGGGCCGGAGATTGAAAGGGGATAAGAAGATCACAGCTATCCTCCTGGTGCCCTTTGCAAAGGCTTGGTAGGGAGGGGAGGAAGCTTTGAGGCGCAACGAGGGCAGAAACACGCGGTGGGCCACTACCAGGCCTAGCTAGGTACAGTAAAGAGCACGAGCCATTCTGGAAAGGGATTCGCAGCAAATGCTGCTTCTTCGGGAGACGAAGGACCTGCATTTTCTCCCGCTAAACAGAAACCCGTGGTGCTGCTGTTGCTGTTGCCGTTGCCGCGATCCATGGGGGAAGAAGCTGGCTGATGCAGCCACAGGCTAGCCTTGGCTGGATGTCTGCAGCACGGCAATTGCTGTCTATCTTCAGCAAAATTGCTTATCTTTTTCTTCTCTCCTTTTGCTTGTTCTTCTTTTCTTTTCTCCCCTTTTGAGAGGTGGAGAATAGACGAACCTGCACGGGAGCCGGATCCCTTTTTGATAAATTGACCGCTCTTGCCCTTGCTCTCTTCACCTATTGTTTTGTACAGCGTGATATTTTGGCCGCCCAAAACAAGAATATCCTCGTGTTGCTGCAAACGTGTGTATACTTGTAAGCAACCGACATACTGTAGCACCTACAAGTACGATTAGCGTTTCTCCAGCTACGGAAACTCGGGAAGTCTCTCTGGCGCTTCTTCCCTGCCCTTGGTACCCTGTGGCCGCTTAGCTCCACCTCTTCAGCCACACTCCGAACCAACGGGTTATGCCTCCATGGAGCCGTAGTGGTGGTACTACTACGACTACTAGGTATACAGCTCTAGTTAGCACACTTATGTACGGAGTAGTATATATGCAGACTTCAAACATTTTTAGGTTTGGATGAGAGGCCTGGCGGACGCAGACAAAGGCGCTAATTGCCTTTGTCTGTGTAATCAGCGTAAACGGCTATTTGATGCCGCGCTCTGCAGATTAGTATTAGTGGCCATTCGCTCACCAGTCCAACTTCTCGTTTCCCATATCACCACCATATCTGGGCTGGCCGAGCTGGATATCTGCAGATGCTGATGCTATAGTGACGTTTGGCATTTTTGATGTGCCAAGAAAACAAAGTCGGTCAACCCTTTCAAAGCCGCACCCCGCCACTCCCGTATGCACACCAAACAGCTGCGCCGCTGTAAGGCGAAGATGTGGGTGTGCGCGCGCGTGTATGTTGCCATATGCACGAAGCAATGAAGACAGTAGCCTTGATTCGTCCACTTCGTAAGGGCTGGTCCAAGCAGGATTGGACAAGTCCCTCAGTTGCTTGGTATGCAGCTCCGTGCAAGCATTCGTAAAAGTAAAACCCTCCAAGGTTGTTATCTTTTTTGCCGAGCAAGGCATACTAGTACCTGTATGGAGTGCTCCGTAATCTGCTCCGGAGTAGTGGTAGCTATTTACTTGGTACAAGCCACACAAAAAACCTTCCATGACGCAGGCTTCGGAGACATCCTTCCGCATCAGTAAAAGAGGCGTCACTAAAACTCATAAGCAGAAAATTGGGAAAGCAACAGGACCCTGATCGCTCCTCTTGTTAAAAAAAAAAAAAAAAAAAAAGAGCAGCAAACATTTGCAATTTCCTTGCCTGCGTTCCTCCCATGTGGAACCGGTATGAGAGTAGGTAAGGGCAGGTGAAAGGACAGACGGGACAGACAAGAGATGCATCATGCGCTGCAACTCTAGGGCGCAACAAGACGAAGAACTCAGGAGAGGGGCAAAAAAACCAGAACCAGCATCTGCGAAAAGTCCATGGCTCGTGTAAGAATTGCATCTTTGCTCCCCTTTCAACGGATCTAAGGCTCTAGCGCACAACAGCCGAACGGATGCGTGCGACGAAGAGAGGGGGGGAGCATGTACTGTCAATGTCGAGACCAAGCTGTTGTGTCGTGGCAGCCCGTACCACGGCCACCATCATCAAGTACCCCGAGCTGCCCAGTGGTGTTTCTTGTCCTCTCGATCAGGGTAGTCCGTACCCATACACTTGACGGGCTTGCGGCCTGCCTGATTGGCTGCGCTGCAGAAAGAGAGTTGTGGCTAGGTGGTGCTAAGGTACCTTAGGTGGTAGTCCCACTCCAAGAGTGTTCACTAGCAGAGGCAGCAGAAGCAGCACCGGACACTGCGGAGTTGCAAAACCCATCAGACGGTACCCTTGGAACCATTGGGGCAGACTTGTACAAAGCAGCACTGGAGAAAGTATAGTTGTACTCTCTGCTAACAGGAGATAGCGGGAGTTTGCTGGAGCCGTGCTAAAAAGAGCTGTACTAGGAACGTCTCCGGGCGCCCCAGGAGATCCGCAGCCATGCAGTGCCTGTGCTGGACACTTTCTCGATCTTCCCGATAATTGGCTCCTGGGCCGCCAGAGTCGCTGGGTCATGGGCTGCTGGGGCCTTGCTCTCCGTTGCATGCGAACGACCCTGGATGAGGCGCTAGCGTTTCCCTTGCCCTTGCGCTGGTCTCCGTCTTCCTGGCGTCCCATTAGTCCAATGGAAATCAAACATCAGCCTGTGTTGGACCCCGTAGGGCCCTGGAGGACCCCTCCAAGATCCTTGTCTTTGGGCTCCTCTCAGGACCCGGATAGGCCCTCTTTTCTTACAATCTTGGCCTCAGCCGGCTGTCACTGCATTCATGCGAAAATGTGTGGGTGTGGCGCCGGTTCTGCAGTGCCTTTTTAGGGCTTCCCAAGTCACGATGACGATACCATGAGGTCAAGGTGTCCGAGTGAGCCTCGAGATGCGGCTTTTTGCCAGCCGCACCGGATTTTGCAATTATGGATGTCCCAGAGCCGTGTACAGTGCCTTACTGTTCTGATCCGCGGCGTAGTTTGCGTGGTCGCAAATCCTTCATTTCTCCCCATTGTAAGGCAGTGTTTTATTACTGATACTTGGAGAGCTCATTCAAGTACGACTCTCCCCTCGCGCCCCCTTAAGCGCAAGGCTTTAGGCTAGGTACCCGTAAGCAAGAGCTGAAGACCAGGAAGAAGCAGGTCGCAATGGTACTGTCGTAACTTTAGCCTTGGCTGTTAGCCTGGCGGGTGTTTGATCACTTCGAGTGTACCGTAAGCGCGTAGACGAGGTCTGGGGTACATGCCCCGTCTTTATTAGGTGCGCGTACGAGATACTCCATGCTCCGTACTTGTTAAATCATACGAGTACAGATGCCTGTGTGTAGACGGACGAAGGATGTGCTTACAAGTACCTGTCCAGAACGAGAGGCCCTATCTGTTGTGATGTGTGTACTGTATCTGCCGTAGAGTATCTGCTGACCATCAGTAAATTTGCGATACATGCGTTGCCGCCGAGAGGTCACCAAAAGCTCCATAAAAGATGTGCCGTTTTTTCTTCTTCTTTCCTCTTCCTAGCTTTCTTTTCTAACAATTTTTTTCTACAATTTCTTTTTTTTGCACCGAGATGGGAGCGATTGCTCCTTGTCTTGCGTTTAATGGGTCCCTAGGGGGAAAAGTCGAGTTTGACGTGACCCTCTGCTTACCATACGTGACGTCAACAACTGAAAAGGGCCGGTCCCTCTAAAACCGGTGTTCCTTGTAGGGAGCACCGCAGGAGCCCTGTGATCCACCGGGTAGTGTCGTAAAGTCGTCCTGCAATCGAGATTTCACTGATGAGGGTCCTCTCCAAACAGAGAGGATTGACAGTAGGTACCGCAACTGCCAAGCAATGTTAGTCATCGTTCCCTTGTAACGTGTGCTTTCACCCCCATGGATGAGTACCAAGAAGAAGAAAAGAAAAAAGCAAAGAAAGAGAAGGGAATCCCAATTGGGGGGCAAATAGGCCCACCTTGATATCAACATCAAACTAAGGGCCTAGCGGTAGGAGGATGCAAAAAGTATCACGAGCAAGGAGCGCACAAGAGTGCATGGAGGCCTATTTGGCGCTCAACAAATTCATTGGGTTTCGTTTTGGAGGCAGAGGTGCCTAACGTAAGACAAAAAAAATATCTCGTTCGGGGGAGAAAAGAAAAAAGAGTAAAAATATCAGAGCGCAAAGCGAGAGACAATTCATCAGACCCCATTCCCATGCGACCTGCTCCTGCCGCAAATCCACAACGTGGAGCAGTTTCCACAAACTGCCTGCAGCCTGCAGACTGTACTTGCACTTCGGCGCACTCACTAATTCCGCTGGCCACGAATGTACCTACTTGAGGCACACCCAGCAGCACTCGGCAGGACGCTAGAGAAGCAGGATCTTCACCGGCTGCACCTCGACGGCCAAGCGAGACAACAACGGGTGGTGGCGCATGCACGTGTGGTCGAGCCAAGCACCACTCTATACAGTAGGATTGAGGAACAGCCGTCTGAAAGTGCTGTGCATATACTATAGGTGAGCATCTAAGGTAATCTGGAGGGAGCCAGGTGTGCGGTGCGGTGCGGTGCGGTGCGGTGCAGTGCAGTGCAGTGCAGCTGCTGGTGATGCAGGCTTCTAGCAGGCTGGGACTTGTCAACATAGGTAATGCGCCAGTAGCTCAGTGCTGTAGCTCGGTGCTGTAGCTCAGTGGAGAGCTATATCTCAGCGGTCCAGGCGGTTCAGCAGCAGCCTCGCAGCAGGTCAGCGCTGTAAGATACCCGCGACCCGGAGTGGCAGTACATCGAAAAGAGAGCGCGTCAAGCCACAGCTACCAACGACAGCTCTGAGAGGTACATGCCCGCACTCGCCGCGGTACATGCATCCCCCTCACTCGGTCCCCCCTCCACAGGTACGTACTGCAGCCATCCCCCTCTCTCCAAGCGACCCCACACCCCCTCCAGCTGTGGCCCCTCTCCATCCCCTGTCTGGACCCTGGTTCCCTGCCCCAATCCCAGCAGCTCTGGCTTCTGTGGCCCTCTAGAGAGCCCCTAGAGGCTCTAGGGGGCCCCCCTGTCGCCGCAGCTCCAGCGCCCGAAGCACTTTCTCCCATGCAGGTTGCAGGGCAAAGCTCGCGTTGCGAAGGTTTTTTTTTTTTTTCTTTGCGTCAGTCTTTTTTATGGCTCTTGGGCTGCGAGCAGTGCCGGTACCAAAGTACAGTACAGAGTAAAGTGGGAAGTGGGAAGTGGACATTTTATTTCGATCCCTCCTCGATCGATGGATGGATGCGTTTCTTGCTATGACTCTCCAGCTTTGTCAAAAACTCGATCGTTCCCTCCTGCGCCCTTCTTTTCTCCCCACCTGCATCTCCAAACTTTCATCTTTTCTTACCTCCCTATCTACTCTCTCTCCCTCTCTGCGCAAGAAACATCATCATCATCATCCTCTTCTTGTTCTTCTCTTGCTTCTATTTGACCCCATTCCAAAGAAAGCATCTTGTTGTCGCTCGTTTCTCGTTTGCATAAACCTGCCAGCGGCAATCGTGCATACAAGTCGGCGCCATCTGAGATTGGCTTGTTGAGATTTATACCACACCACGTCGGAGGAAGGCTTAGCTCGGCCCGCACGACACAGCTGCCACTTTACCAGCCTGCTATCTGCAACAGATCTCTTCTCCAATACTTCCCCTCGACAAAGAAAAGAACGAAATAGAGAAAGCTAGAGAGCATACAAGCATACAAAGCAGCAAAAAACCTCCTAGAAAAGGGACAAGAATCACCTCTTATTCGGCCTTTTCGCCTATTCGCATGTCACTGTGGTCCCTCTTTCCTCATTGCGACTCCTGCAGCACCAGCAACAACTACCGCTGCATTTGGCCTTGAAGCATTTGGCCATTAAGCGAAAATTCGATAAACTGCAAGCTGCTGCCAATCTTGTATGCATTTTGAGAACTATTTCTGTTCTCTCTCCCTCACGCTCACGCTCACATCTTTTCTCAAAGGAATCAACTTTGGTTTCTAAACAGAGAAAAAAAGCCCGTCATTCAACTTACAAAAACGGCACAGCTCTCTGATCCAGAGAGTTCAAAATCCACTGCGCACAACACAAACGCAGTCATCACGCATCGTTAATTCGACCAACCTTTTTTTTTCCTTCTCAGAATTGGGTTACTACCAATTTTTACCACAATGCACGCTCGTGACGCTGCAGGCCGAAAGGTCTCACTCCTCAATGACGATAGCAACAGCTGGGTCGAGAAGCCCACTTATTACCAGTCGAGCTTCCCGTATTCCAGCCGGCCCTCTGCGCATCCTCAGCCTCCCTCTCGCAGCGACTCATCATCTCCAAATACACCCGAGCTCCTGCGCTCGGATTCCTACGACTCTCAGCTTAGCGAGGCCATTTCACCCTTGACACCATCAGTGGATTACAGCTATATGCGAGCTCCGGTCTACGCTTTCGGGCACGAGTACATCACTGAGGGCCCTCCCGCTAAGCGCCCTGCCTATGGGGACTGTAGTCCGTCTGCGTCTTGCGAAGAAGACTGCTCCGCTACATCTTCTGTCTCCGAGCGCCCCATAAAGCGCTATCCCTGCCGTTACCGCGAGAGCCATGGATGCGAAAAGACCTTCACCACCTCGGGCCATGCTTCGCGCCATTCCAAGATCCATACAGCTGAAAAGGCGGTCCAGTGCACATTCCCAGGATGTCACAAGAAGTTTACCAGAGCCGACAACATGAAGCAGCATCTGGAAACCCATTACAAGGACAAGACGCGAAGCTCGTCCGGCAGCCAGCGCTCTAGCAAAGCGTCTTTGGCCTCCGATGCACGACGTAGCTCAACTTCGTCCAGCCGCAGCCGCTCTTCCACCACGGGGCCCGATTCCTTCGTCTTCTGGGACTCCAGCGAACTTCACCAGAAGCAGAACCCCTTGCCGGCGTCCCCGCTTGCGCAGCCGACCGGCACTGCAGGCGCCTGGGATATGCGTGGTTTTGACCTCCCATTACTCAACCGTCCTTCCGCAGTCGGTGGCACGCCCAGCGGTCTCGACGCCCTGGCCATGGCCATAGCGTGCCAGGAAGGCGGCATGGTATGATGGAGATAGAGAGATATTCCACTGACTATCTTTTCTCCCTGTCTCTCTCTACTCTATTACCCCTCTACCACTTTACAAATTCGTCACCAAATCCACCCGCGCACAGCTTGGGCGCTGTGGTTACAGCATGATGGATACCAAAAAAATTAAAAGCAAAGAAAAATTCTTAAACTGAAAGAGATAAAAGAGGAGAGTAATTTTTAATGCCCCGCTAACTCGCTACGACTTGAAACAAAAAGAGCAACAATGAAGACTTGCATTCCGACTTGGCGATTCATATTATAAATCTGCCAATCGGGGAATATACGGAGCACACTCGGTACATATACGATCAGGGGCAGAGGAATACACACTGGCGGCTGCCCCCGCTGGATGTCAAATGGCGTTTGGATGCGATTTGCTCTTAAGCATCGCCATTTATATCATGATTTTTTTTTTTTCAGTTTCCTTTCTTCATACCTTATTTACGTTTCCCATCCAAAGGAGGTCTCCTACTAGGAAACTACTTTGTATGGCCTGGCAACGCGAGAGATTTACATTCTATGAAAGGCTGCGAGATACATGAATAGCGCCTTGATTGATTTAGCTTCAATTTTCCTTTTTCTCTTTTTTTTTTCCCTTTTTTCTTTTCCTTTTTTATACCTATTTCTTGATTTCCTCTTGGTCAGGGTATCCGTTTTTATACGTTCCTTGATATCCCACGCTTTTATGCACACAATCTCTGCTATGCTTCCCGAAGAAGAACGGCTTGTTCCTGGCGAGGCCGGGCTAAGTAATGTCTGCGGTGGCCTCGAGGACTGACGGAGTCCTTTGGGAGAAGCAATGGGGAAGCTTCTTCTTATCAAATGGCGTTTGGTGGCTCCAATGGACAAGGGTCTTGTTGTGCTTTGCACTTTTTAGATGTGACGCATGCATGGGAAAAGAAATTGAGATTGATGTGTTAATGGCTGTATATACAACTGGCAGTTCGCTTTTGGACCTGGGACGGATTGGGATTCAATTGATACCACTTTGTTGATTTTTTTTTTTTAAATAATTGACTTGCGATTTGACTTTGCATTTTCTGAACCATGGTGAAGATGTGTATGTGCTAGTCTGCCATGTGCTCATTATAAACAACGTCTATGCCATTTTTACACTGATGAGAATTTCATTAAACCTATTAGTAATATTGTACAGTAGAAGAATCTCCGTAGAGTTCGGCGTTCTCTGCGGGTTTCCCCCTGTTGCTCTATCCAGACTCCCCAGTATCTACTAACCTCCCTAAGCATGTCCTTGTCCTTAGCAGCCTGGCGCATTCACAGCCAGTCACGTTTCGCCAGACGGCAGTGCCAAGACTTTTTCCACTGCACAGCGTTATAT
The DNA here is from genome assembly GCA_030278935.1 of Trichoderma polysporum. Lineage (NCBI taxonomy): Eukaryota > Fungi > Ascomycota > Sordariomycetes > Hypocreales > Hypocreaceae > Trichoderma > Trichoderma polysporum. The sequence continues at coordinate 109,319 of JARFTM010000078.1, read as the reverse complement.
ACTCCTAGTTTGGAGTTTTGCTGCTGTCGCTGGCTACTACTGCGCTCTTTTTTCTCCTTGCTTCCCCCTGTATGTCTACTGAGTATACGGAGTAGAGTAGTACTATATGTGTGTACTACCTAATGTATATACACATGCATGGGCGGAGGAGCTCCATTCTTTTTTTTTTTCTTTTTTTTTTTTCCTTTTTTTTTTTTCCAATGCGAGGTTTCGGAATAGGTAACCCTTACAAATTAAAATAAGGTAGCTTTGGGCGCACACGCATTTGGGAGGACCTTCCTTGTCTTGAGGCTTTGCCTTTTTTTGGACGCTATGGTAACATTTGATATGGGATACTACCCGCTTTTCATTTTGGTGCATTAGCATTTATGGACATGGATGAAATATTAATGCCTAGAAAGAAAATTTTTATTAAAAGAGGAGGAAAGGGAGGATTTGATGCGTTGGATGTTTGCTAATATGCTGTGGTTAAGTCCATTGCTGCATTATTGAGGCGATATATATAAAGGCGTATGACTGCTTTGTATGTTGAATGCCTTTTAAAAACATTTTCATGGAGGTGGGGACTCGCGTTTATAATAAAAATGCACGAATCTACCTAAGCGTCATTTACTTTCTCTAATAGTACTTGATAATAGCTAACCTTGTAGTAACTCTCAGTAAATTTATAAAGGGAATATAACCTCATATACCATTTAATATTTGATCCTAGGGTAGTTCAGCAGGGGCTGATGGCGATGTTGTATACTCCTTGAGCCGTCGAGAGGACTGTTCGTCTTGATCTAAATTTTGCCAGGATGAGCGATGCGTATGTATAATTTGTTAGATCTCCGTCATCTCAATATCAACCTCAAGGACATTATGTAGTCATTGTCATCCAAAACCAGTCAATTCTGCTTCCACTCACAACATAATTTTAACAAATCTCGTTTTCCATGAAAACTCAATCCACCAGTTCCACGCCCACAAATGGCATTAACCATAAAGCTAAAGCCAAAATCAATATGAAAAGAAGCACGGGTCAATATATTTTCATACAAGGACACACTGTATATCTTCAATACGCGCACTTTTGATAGCACTCCGAACTCGGAATCCATGTGAGCTTTATTACAAAGTAAAGTCTAGATCGGGATTGAAGAAGCCTTTCTCTCTATATAGGGCCTGAATACTGGCAAATTTGAATTATAAAATACGAATGACTTGATAGGGTTTATGAAAAAAAATACGCCTTCGTATGAGCATAAGCAGCTAATTGACACTGTAGACGCCGATGAGCTGTCAGAAATTAATATGCATATATACATATATACATATATATATATTATAGACATCTGCCATCTAAAGAAGCCCTCCAAACTCTCCTCTCCCTCTTATGCCCAGAGTGCTTCCATGTCAGTACATGCTCTAGCCATCTCAAACTGTTCATCCGTTTGGCACACAAGGACGCGGTGTTTCGAGTCTTTGCTGCCCACATCTCGCACCGTTGCACTACCAACATCCTCGGCATTATTAAGCGTCTCATCGACGGCAAAGCCTAGGCAGCTAGCTTGGACAACGACAGCGCTGCGAAGCCGGGCACTCCTCTCTCCGATTCCACCTGCGAAAACGAGTGCGTCTACCTGACCTCCAAGCGAGACATAGTAGCTCCCAACGAAACCACAGACACGATCCACAAATAGGTCGAAAGCGAGGCGATGCTGGGGCTCGTCCGAGGCGGCAATGGTGCCGAAATTGGTAGTGCCCGTGAGAGATTTCCAGCCGCTCTGCTTGTTGAGGATCTCTTCGGCCGTGGATATGTGGAGCTTCTCCGTTGAGGCCGGGGAGAGCTTGCCTACGTCGCTGGCGTAATGAAAGACCAAACTGTTTGTTCACACATCTCGTTAGCTTTCCTCTTGAATGGGAAATTGAGAAGGGGAAATAAAGTCAAAGAGTGGGAGGTCAGGTAAACGAGTGCTACGCTGAAGGTATAGTACGACAGGGGAGTGGTTGGATGGAGTATGCAACTGTCCGGTTTCCTTTTTCATAAGGACATCCTAGTGGAGTAGGAACCGCGCAGGGCAAGAGAACATATGCGAAATAAGACAGAAATACGAGTAGAACGTGGTATCATCTACAAGATTGGCTCACCTAGGATCTACGCTTCCACTGCGGGTCGCACCAGGGAGCCCGGCCAACGGGGTCAATCCCATGCTTGTGTCCCAGCTCTTGCCGCTTTTGATGGCACAAGCACTGGCCCCGCTTCCGAGATGTAGAGCGATGATGTTGAGTTGATTGAGGTCTTTGCCGAGGAAATCGGCTACGGACCTGGAAATGAAGGCGTAGCTGATGCCGTGGAAGCCGTACTTGCGCAGCCGGTTCTTCTTGGCTATCGTTGGGTCGATGGGGTACGTAGAGATGTGCAATGGAATCGTAGAGTGGAATTGTGAATCAAAGCAGGCAACGTTGGTCGCATCGGGAAGCTGCTTCATGCACGAATCGACGATTTCTAGCGCAGCACCATTGTGCAAGGGAGCGAGGTCGCTGAGGGCCTCTAGATGGTGGTATGTATCTGGAGTAATGATTTGGGCTTCGCCATAATCACCTCCATGGACAATGCGGTGACAGGCGATGGCGACATCTGACTTGGAGCTGATTTCCTTCAATTCAGCATCATCCACTAATGTCTTGAGCAACAAGGCAAATGCATCATCCTGGCTGTTGACGGAAGTATCCACATTTTTGTCTTTTATAATGGTCTGGCTGTCTCGCGAATATTTCAATTGAGCTGGAGGAGCTGTAAGACCGTTGACTTGAGACTCAGCAATCTGGCGTGGTGCTTTTCCCTTGTCGGCCAGGTAGACTGAAATTTTGACGGAGCTGGAGCCGGCGTTAATGGCGAGGATGACCCCCATGGCAAACAAAAAAAATCTTTGTGAGAAAAGAAGCGATTGCTGGGCTGGAAAATGACAGCACTGCCTGGTATGTCCCACCCGCTTTTTCTTCTAAATATATAAAATCTGGAACTTCAGTGTCGTGAGGATTGCGGAATATCGCCTTCCTTCTATCCTTTATATTTTTTTCCGCCTCTTCCTCTTTATCCTTCCTCGTGATCCGCAAGCAGAAGAAAAAAAAAAAAAAAAAGATAGGCAGAGAATATCTGTCGATAGCTGCCAGAACGGGTGAGGTTTGCTCATGACGACACTGGAGATATTGATGGTCTGATGATCGCGGGGGCTGGTGGTGTGGTGGGGGCCAATAGCGAACCGCTCTCATACCACGCCATGCAAGTCGATTTTTGGTGACGTCTTTTCCCTTTAAGCAGCCACCAACCAATTCGGCTGAATGCCATGTGGCGTATCGGCTGACAAAGATGCATCTTGAAGATTGATGGGTGGGAAAGAATAGGGAATAAAAGGGGAAAAGATGGAGATATTTCCTCCCTGGAGGCACACATGGCCGTTTGCGGAGACAATGCCGGGCTAATATTGAGCGTCATTTTGTTTTATCATATATGCCAACTCGGCAAGAGTGACGAAATGCAACGTCTAGAAACTTAAAGCCTAAAGCTTAAAGCTTAAAGCTCAGCCCATATCAGCTCCTTCGCCGGGAAGGATATCTGGTGAAGCGAGCTCGAAGTGATTGGGAGGAAACGGGATGCCGTTGAATTCGCGGTCGGAGCTGTGAGCATGGACCCAAGTTTCAATAAATCGCTTGTAGTCTGTATTATTCTATGAGTTAGATATGCTTTCCGTACGTCCCTTCGTAATCTCGCTCACGTTAAGGGTGACTTACCTCGTTTGTGTGTAAATTGAACCGAGAGGTGGCGGATATCCAAGGGAGCGGCTGTATATGAAGGACCTAACTCGGGACTGGCTTGGCTGGCTTGGCCTGCAGATCGGACCCTCTGGCGTATGCGAAATGTTCGACGCGGGGGAGCTTCCTCGGGTACACTTCCTCGGCGGCCGTGAACGTTGAGACGAAGCGTTTTCGTGCGGTCATCGCGGTTTCGCAGCTCACCGTCAAAATTATGAATGTCGTACTCGCGGTATTGATGATCCGTCTTGTTTGCGAATACGCTCAACGAATGGAAGGTCGTGTAGCGGTCTCTCCAGAGCTTGAGCCTCTGAATGGCACCGATACCCTTGACTTTGCCAAAACTGTCAGTCCGGCTCTGAAGATTGGACCAAACAACATCGACGTCGTAAAACCCGATTAGATCCTTTTTGCGAAGATCGCCCTGGAACCGAGCGGAGGCTTCGATGGTTGTGAATTCGTATTTGACTGGAATAAAGCGATCATGAATACAGATGCCCTCGCCCGAGGTGTACCTGATGCGGTGAGGTTCGTTGAAAGACAGATAACGTTCCATGTCTGACGGATCATTAAATTGTCGGTGTCGTGAGTGAAGGGTATGAGGATGGATATCTGAAGGCACGTCGGAAGGTACTTGAGAGAACGTGGTAAGCTAGGAGCTCAGTTGGAGGGAATAGGCAAAGAGGAAACGAAACAAAAGATGAGAAAGGAGAGGCGTGAGAAGAGTAGGAAAGAAAAGGAAGAATATTCGTATTATTAATATTAATAATAATGATGATGATGATGATGATAATAGCAACTCTTTGTGATGGCCGGAATCGCAAGGACTGATGCTTGGCACTTACGAAAATGTTCAAGCAGCTCGCTCTGGTAGCTACACTGCCAGCGGATACGTCGCTGCTCAGACCCCACCACCTCCCAGGGTCCCAGATAGACAGTCCGTTCTTCGGGAGTATCTGGAAAGAGGGTTCTATCGGAGAAGGAAAAGGCAGAGATTGTCAGAAGCTGAAATTGCAACGGCACAGATTGGCGGGAAGCTGATCGTACATTGTGGCAGAAAAACCCGGGGGCCCAAGATCGAGGGGCCGTAGCGAGCCGGGCGGCGCGACAGAGTCGCTGGTGGAAGTGGCTGATATCGTGGAGATCTCCGACGTCTGCGTCCAGGTCGAGTCGACGGGGCTCACGTAGGAGCGGCTATACGTGGGCGGGCGGCCGAGAGATGAGGACGTGAAGGAGGAGCCGGACGAGGACGAGGCCGCCATACTGAAGAGAGCAGCTCGAAGGGTCAAAGCCACCGGAGACAGCAATCCGCGGGCTTAGGCGTGGTTGGAGGAGAAGCTATCATGGCATGGCACTGGCCACGGAGCAAGGAGGAGAGGCTGGCAGCCAGGCAGGGCTTACGGAGCTGTCACGGGCTGAGTCTGGCTGAGTGCGAGTAGCCGTTTGTCGCCATGCCCCAGCTGCTGGGAGGGGGGATCGAGATGCTGCGGCGTTCTGAGAGCCGGAGGACGAGTGGAATTGGGAGGAGGATGGAAGATGAGCTTGGGGATCGAAGAAGCAAAAAGAAGCAACGGATCTTGGGCGCATGTTGCTGTCGGCTCTGGCTGCAGATTGCTTGCTGCTACGAAGTACTTCATCCGTGCTATGGAATTACTGCTACCAGGTACCTAAGGTGCTAACTGCTATTGTTGCGGAGTACGGAGTACCTACCGCTGCTACTGCATGTGGATAAGACAAGGTTCAAGCTACTCTAGAAAAAAAAATATTTATACCAGATATTACCGTCTGGCCGTCTGTTGGTGTCCTAGCAGTTGATAGCTAGTACGTACGCGTACATGCGTTAAACGGAAAAGGGCCCGGAGAGAAAAAAAAATCAAAAATCCAAAAAAAATCAAAGGCAAGGCCTCTCTTTATCTCGTGGGGCTAGTCCAACACCAGCTCGGCACGACCACCACGGGTTTGTCTAAGACATCTGCCATTAGTAGTACAATTTGCGTGCTGGGGAGCTCTCTCTAACCACTAGTAGCAGCACCCTGGTCAGATCCACAGCCGACAATGCAGCGAACCCGTTTGGTAGAGCAGTAGTGCTGCAAACTCAATGCGCGTAGTGCTGTGGTGGTGACAGTGCATGCTTTTTGCAGGTGCTTGTACTCGGTACCAGCTCAACAACTTTAGTACTATATCCGTAGGTACTAGGCATAGTAGCTGTAGTTCTGCGCCGGTGGTCTGCAATCCCGTGTCCGGTTGCTCGGTACTTCGCCCTCCGGACTCCGAGACGGCTGTAGAGGTATAGGAGTCAGTCCTCAAGAGTTTGTGATACTGCTTTGAAAGCAGCCTCGAACAACGCCTTACAAGCAAGCCGCACGGGCGAAATCGTGGTAGTACCAGTACTCGTGCTCGACCCATCCAGAGAGTGACCTCATGGACAAGCATATCCTGGGCGTCTGGCTGATCAGGCGTCTATCTAGACGGGTTGGCGCGATCGCGCACCGGCAAAGCGACGAGCACAAACCTCATCCCTCTCCAAGAAAACAGAAAAAAAGCTGTTGCTAGTACTACTGTTGTAACTAACCTTTGGCCTTGTCTCCCTAGCCTGCTTGTTCCTCTCGGAAGAGGCTCAAAGACCCGCTCCACTGGAAGCGAATATAGCGTGCACGGGGTCATACTCGACGCTGTGATTGGCTCGTCTGCCGCCATGCCGTCCAAGTCTCGCGGTTGGGGGCCGGGCTCTCGGAAAGCCTTTGTCCACAGTACGGAGACCTTGTCGCCAATACGGGGCGGCCTTATCTGCCCCTTCGCCTTTTTTCCCACATGTCGATATTACGGAGTAGTGGTAGTATAATGCCACCAAAGACAGGCGGCGGTGGTGGGAAGAGAGAAAAAGTAGAGACATGTCTTGCCTTTATCCAATCACTCTCAGTGCGATGACACCTCCACGTCGTAATTGCTGCGCACGGCTCCGGGGAGGGAGAGGTTCAGCTCCGTCCAATGTCGACAAAAAAACCGTTCGATGCGACAATGCGATGCGACAGAGCCTGTTTCCAGCCGCTCCCCGGACCCCCTCCCAGCAGAGCTCTCAACACCAGGCTAGGGCCTAGAAGAGGCCATCGACGACGACTTCTGCCCGCCAAGACTGCCGGGTGAATTAGCGCAGCAGGGAATCTCGCCGCCAGTGTCGTTTGCTGTCAATCGCCACGGCTGGCATCACGCTCGAGAGAGGCTTGAATAGCGGCTGGCGGGTTCGCACCGTTAAGCCGGTACTCTGATCCAGGTTCGCCAAAGCCACTTTTGGCCACCCCCCACTTGTCTTCAGGAACCGTCTCCAGCGCCGCTCACCACGTGCACTCCCTGACACGCTCTGGCCGGTCTCATTTGTGTTTGATGGCGCGGAACAGGAATGATGGCGATGATAATGATTACCAGTATGGGATGGCATCGAAACCCATGAGACGGTAGGCATGCCGACTCCCCCGCTCCTTTCTGTGTGACGATGACATTCTGGCAAGACTTTTGCTCATAGTATTTCCTTTTAAACCGGGGCAAGTAGCTCGCTACAGTAGTTAGTTTTCCAGTCATCTCATACAAAGTAGGCCGTGGTATTTGAAATCCAATCGCATCGCACCGCATCCCGATCACATCACATCACCCGCCCTCTCTTTCTGCCGTATCCAAAGTAGCTCGGGTCTGGATCACGGCGATGGAGAGAATAAAAAGAAGGAATTAAAGTGGGAATAGCCAAGGCATAGTAGCACTCGGCACGAGTGTACAGTAGGAGAAGAGGACCCTTATTTTTTTTTCGGGGAGGGTCCTTCGTTTATTTTAAAATAACTCCGTACAGCACTCTGCTTGCGTTCCGGCAGGAAATGTGATAGGCCTAGGTACTAGTAGTAGGTATGGCCTGACCAGGTGGACTCCCGCCATATCGAGCTACGATATTACCTCGCTATATTGCCATGGAGTCTAATCTGGAGTTGCACCGCCGTCTGTGCTGGAAGCAGCTGGTGGCCTGCTAGGTACTAGGTAGTATTGGGTCCTATACTAGGTAGCGGCATCAGGTAGCGGCATCAGGTACTTCGTAATGCTAGTATACACTCGTCGTAGTGCCAGGCCTTCTCTCTTAGCCCCCGGATGCTGCTGTGCCTGCTAGCCAAGTCATTTCCTCAGCCTCAGATGCATCCTGACCTTGGCATTGCTCCAATACTTTGCCCGCGCCGGCTGCTGCTGCTGAAGAACGCGTATCTCTCTAACAGCGGCCCTCATGATGGCTTCTTTGCCCTCACTCTCACTCACCACGCCTTAGAAAGCCTCGCCTCGTCTTTCCTTTCACCACCTCGTCGCCTCACCGAAATCCCTGCGTCCTCCTTTTTCTCTGTCTCCCTCTCGTCGGTTCGCCAGGCTAGGATGCTAATGCCAGTCGTGTCTTCGTAATGAGCCAGCCGCTGGCACCGCGCCAATCTCTGTTCTGTCGCTATTGTGTAGCAGCAAGCGATAACCGCCGTTCTTCTCTTTGTTTCCCTGTTCGCCCTTTTTTGTCTTAACTGAACCACCTGGCCAGCCAGGGGTAACAAAGAAGACGCAGCTTCATCGCCAGGAGAGACACCAAGACTGTCTCAGAATATAAAACGCTGTCAGCCACTGCAACCCCCGCCGTCTGCTTGGGCGCATCGCCTGAGTGAGTTTCGCGGCCAATGCCCTTGGATCTGGGGAACAGCTCCGGGCGGAGAAATCGAGGCTTCCTCGGCTTCGACAGCTCTGCCTTGTCGGCCCAGGACAAAGAGGTGCGTGCGCTTTTCTCGTCTTGTCGTATAAATCCCATCTGCCGGTTACCCATTTCTTTGCCCATATCTTTTACCCATATCTTTTATCCATATCTTTACCCATACCTTTCTTTATCCATATTCTCGCATCATCCTATCCACACTGGCAAAGCTGGCCATGACCCTACACACACTACACTATCATACTAGCATTTCCCTTTCCCCATCCTCGCTGCGACCGCATCTTGCATTTGCGAATCGTAAAAAGACGGGGGCTGCCCCACCACCGCGCGCAAACCGGATGCCTTGCCACTGCCACGAGCCTGCAGCCTTTAGTTTTTAACATGTCTTGTTTGTTATAGGATCGTCATCAGTTGCGCTACGAGCTTGACCTCAACTCTTGGAACTTCCGCATTTGGGGGGTTGCCGCCTCGGGCTTCCTTACCGACTCGTACGTTACATCTTCATAGTATACTCCAGTAGTATACACCAGTGGCAACTATATGCATTATACAGCCTCTCCTGACTAATATTTGTCTTACAGATACAACCTCTTCTCTACCAACGTCATCCTTGCTTCTGTTGCCTTTGTATACTGGCCGCAGGGAGGGGAATGGACTAGTCTTCTCATCAACTTCTTTACCCTTCTGGGCTCCATTGTCGGACAGGTGCTCTTTGGCTACCTTGCCGATCGCTTCGGCCGTACCCGCCTTTATGGAATCGAGTTGGTTCTTGTCATTGTGTCAACTATTGGAGTAGCCACCAGCAGTCATGGGTATGGAGACATATCGTTCCTTGGCCTTTTCATTTGGTGGCGGTTCGTCATGGGTATCGGTATGTTTTTTCCCCCCTCCCCTTTTCCCACCTTATGTCACTTCACCCCTTTTTGCAAACATCTTGGACTAACATCATCTTGCTAGGCATTGGAGCTGAATATCCTTTGAGCGCTGTCATCACTTCCGAATGGTCTAGTACTCAATCTAGATCAAGCATGCTCGCCAGTGTCTTCATCATGCAGCCTATTGGACAAGCGCTAGCTCAGATCATCGGCTTGCTGGTGCTTCTGGGTTTCAACAACACTCACAAGCTCAAGGAGATGCAATGCGGACTCAATACCTTGAATGAAGAAGCATGCCGCAAAGCAGTTGATGGCATCTGGCGCATCGTCATCGGGTCAGGTGCAGTACCTGCTCTCCTGGCCATCATATTCAGATTCTTCTTATTTGACTGCGGTTTATACAGTCTCGAGGTTAAGAACAAGCCTGCCGTTGCCATCATGAATACGCAACGAGTGTACGGCGCCCCTTCGGGCAATACTTCCAGTAATATCCAAATGAACCCCCCCAACGGCATGCATCCGGAGAACTCCCCGGGACCTATGCCAATCCAATTTTCAAGGGAAGATCTGTACAACTACTTTATACGAGATGGAAATTGGTACTATCTCCTGGGAACATCGGCAGCATGGTTCTTTTTGGACGTTAGTTTTTATGGTCTCTCACTCGATAATCGAGGAACTTTAGCCGATATGTGGGCCACAACGAAAGAGGTGCCCATCAATAGCCAACTCTCATGTTGGAACTCGTCGCTGCCTGGAGGGAATTCGACGGTCCAGCATTGGGCCAAAGTTGGGCTCCCTGCATGGCAGACAGACGCCACTCAGCCGTGTAATACCATCTACGACGTGCTAATACAGCAGACAAAGCAATATATCCTCACAGTCTCCTTGGCCTCGATTGCCGGGAGCTCTTGCTTCATCTTTTTCGCGAATCGTATCCCGCGCAAGAAATGGCTCACGATTTCTTTCTTTGTTTTGGCCATCCTATTTATCATCACTGGTGGCGTTTATTATGGAGTCCACCAGGAGTCGGCTGCTCCTGTCACCGTGGTGTTTGTGGCCATTTGTCATTTCATGTTCAACATGGGTAAGAAGCTTCCAATCGAATCAAAATCTGGATCCACAAAAATCAAAACCCCATTGCTAACATCAGTCTTCTTCTAGGCGCAAACACACTGACGTTCATCATACCGGCTGAGATATTCCCCACATGCTACCGATCAACCTGCCATGGCATCTCCGCAGCAGCGGGCAAGTTCGGCAGCATCGTCTCTCTGCTAATCGTATATGGAATCAACCAATCGTACAAGAGCGAAAGCCGCCAGGGGCTTATATTTCTCCTCTTTGGCTCGGTTGCGGCTTTTGGCGCCGTCTTTTCTTGGGCCTACCTACCAGACCCACAGAAGTATGTCGACGACGGCGATGGAAAGAAACACCTGGAGACTAAAGATCTCGAGGAGCTTGGCGAGGGCCGTGTCAGGGCTCGGCTGAGCGGGAATGTGGTGACATTTGGCGAGAAGTGGGCGGACATCAAGAGGAGAAGGAGAGATCCTGGTTCGTCCCAGCTTCGGAGCCCATCTTCATGAACACTTTAGATCGCTGTAACTTTATTACTTTTCTTGGATCGGCATTTTTGGCAACTTAGCCTGGATATGAGATGATTTGGGATCAAACATGTTATACATATATATTGGCTGGGCGGATAGCGTAGGATTTTTTTGCGATACCACTTTACCTTTTGACTGAACGAATCCGTACATAGGTACATAATAAATATTAAACAAGAGATTAAAAAAAAAAAAACCAATACTAGAGGAGATATTAATTCATTCACTCATTTGTCCATCTTTAATCATCCAACTCCAACGCCATGCTCCATGAATCAATAAATACATCTTGTGTATTATAGGGGACCTTTTCTTCCTCAGATATATATCACCCCCCCTCATTCGACGTCTGAATCAACAAATCAGCGGTATCAAGGTAAAAATCATCCGTACTCATCGTAGCCTCAACATGCGGATTCCTTTCCAGGGCGTCCAACCAGCGATGCCAGCGCGTGTCCGGAGCGGGATCAGCCAAGAGGGCACTCGGATGACGGTGGCGCAGGATGCGGCCGAGGCGGAGAGCGAAAGGGGCGAAGTGGATGTCGACGAGGGATAGAGACGGGCCGAGGAAGTAGGGGCCTTGCTCGTCGGCGGCGAGAACAAGGGCGGTAAGATGGGATTGGAGGAGGGCGAGAGAGGAGGTGGGAAATGATTCTGGTATGGAACGGTTGATGGCGGTCTGGGGAGATGAGGAAGAAGGGGATTGAAGAAGAGAGAGGAAGGTGGGGACGAGAAGAGTATTGATCTTGAAGCGTTTGTTTAGTTAGATTATGACGATTGTTTTGCTTTTTGTGTACGGAGATGAGATGTCGTCACTTACATGGTCAATCCAGAGACGGCAGTTAGCTCTCAGCCGCGGGTCAGAAGGGAACAGCGGGATCTCGGGATAAATGTCTTCCAACTAATAGTAGAGAAAAAGGGATATATGTTAGCACACACATACACACACACATATATCTCCTCTCACGCGAAGAAAAGGCCCAGTTCTTCCTTACATATTCTAGAATGACGGCGCTCTCGGAGCAAGCCCAGTCTCCTTGCCGGATGGCAGGAACACGACCGCGCGGGTTAGCCTCAAGAAAGGGCGTTGAAGCAGGACGTTTAAAGGGATCTGTCTCGATGTACTGATATGGTTGGCCTTTGGCCTCGAGGGCAATCCAGACACGCTGGGAAAAGGGGCTGGGATGTCCGAGTATGGTTAGAGATTTTATGAGTTAGGATAAGGAAGAGATGAAGACTTAGGGGGGGGAGGGGTTATTACCAAAAGCACGCAGCGTATAGCTTTAGATCTGTCTCCTTGCCATGCATCCGGACTGTCGTCTGTGCAGCTCCAGTGGCCTTCTTCTGAGGCGTTTTCTGTGATGGATGGAAACAAACCAGTCAAAAATGTGTTCGTAGGCTATTTCATTTCGCAAAAGAAAGTTTCCCCTGTGCTCACCTGAGTCTTCTTAACCTCCTTATCTCTCATTGCCATGAAGCGCTGCACGCTACTCTTCTTAATCTCATCGCTCCTCTCCAGCGTATGCCGATGCGGACCCGCCACTCCGTCCCCTTTGCCATTGCCGCCATTGCCGTTCACTCGCTGGATCGTCCAAAAGCGCTGCCCGGCGCTGATGACAGCACTGGCAGCCGTCCCGGCAGCAATAGCAGCGGCCACGTCCCGGTCCAGCGCAGCCTCGGCTCCAGCATCGGGGAAGTACTCGGTAATCTTGATTTTGACGTCACACAGGTCACGCTCCCGCGCACTCCGCTTGCGCTTCTTCTTGCTTGGGTCATCGGACTTGGGCGTCCCTGGTGGCCGACCTTTCATGCGACAGTCCCAATAGTGCGATATGAAGGGCTTTCGCTTGTACCGCTGAGTCGAGCGGTGGGAGTAGACGTTGTCGATGTGAGGAAAGTAGGCCTCAAACTGCTCGTGCGTGAGAATGATGATATCGTCAACGTTGAAAAGCCTCTCCCGCCAGGCTTGGAGATCTGGAGGGTCGATGACGAGCTTGCCCTGGCCGAGTCTGTACGGAGCTACCGTAGCCGCAGCTGCTGGCACTGCAATCTGATGGCGTCCATAGTGCACACGGCTCTGCTCTCGACGCTGCAGTGGAGAGGCATCGTTCTCTGGCATACCGACAAGGTTTGGACCCGGTGTCAGGATACCAAACTGCCCGGTTGAAGTTTGTCTTCGTTGCTGATAGTTGTGATAATAGCTGTGATGATTGCCTGATGACGCTGAAAGATGCGCTTGACTGGGATGATGATACTGATTCTGCTGCTGCTGCTGCTGCTGCTGCTGTGCCATAACCCTCTCATGCCTGGCATCTCCATAGCCCCTGCCTTGTCTCTCTTGTTCCAACACAGCCAGATGTCTGTCATTTCCACTTCTGTCACTGTTACTGTTGCTATTATTGTTGTTGTTCCCGCCGTTGCCGTTATCATTCTCACTTCTCCCATCACCATCACCGCCGCCGCCGCCACCGCCAGCATTCGTAGCAGCCCCATGATGATGATGATGATGATGATGATGATACGCCTCTTCCCCGAGCCCCGAATACCCTCCCATCCCCACCGCCGCAAAATCCAACCCCACGCCTAGGAAATGCCCTCCTCCGGGCCCGGACGAAGCCACAAACGGACCTCCCGGCGCCGCCATCCCGGGGACGAAGGGGGGGGGGGGAGGGGAGGAGGGAAAGTGGGAACAATTCAAGAGAGATGCCCGCCAATAAGAAAAGAAACAAAGCTATTTTTTTTTAGAAAAAAGAAGAAAGAAGGAGGATCCTCCTATTCCATTCGATTGCCGAGAAATGGGGCCTCCCCTGGCCAAGCAAATCCTCAAGTCGTCCTTGGACGGTCGCTGCTTTAAGGGCCCGTGGATTGGAGGCCGACTTTGTTCTGTTTTCGTTGCCCTTTTTTCGGTGATTCCGATGGAGGGGTTTGGCGGGGATGGGGCAGAAAAGACAATCCAAGAGCTAAAAAGCACTGCCGAAGGAAAAGAGCACTAAAGGGCGGCAATGCGTGCACGGGCCACTTGGTGTTTTCTCTAATACTCAGTGCCACTAACGTAATCCCTAATCTGTACATCGTATGTATGTATTTGTTGATGCTACAACTTGTAAAATCAATCAACCTTATCAACCACAGGCATCCACCAGAAATCACATCAGACGAGATATTTCGTGTTTTTATATTGTATTATATTATATTATATTATATTTCATTCCATCTCATCTCATCACACACTCATCAAGTCAATCTGCTTATCCATCCACCGCCCGTACTCTGCTAACTCGATCCAACTGTATTCTGTTCACTTACTGCCACGCATATCAAATACCCAATACTACTAGATTGTAAATATATATGTAAGGTAGTATATATATATATATATATATATAGTGTCATACCCAAGACGAAATGACCATCATGATTGCATTCATACACACGCACACAACCAAAACATTAACACAGAGGAAATCTTCTTCCAAAAAATAACAGGAAAAAAAAATAGTTTGCAAGGAGATAGATATTCGTCATTGCTGGGTATTAACTAAAAATGTTGTCCGGTGCCGTCCTCCATCCTGCCGCCACCCAAATACCCCCAACTTGTAAGCCCTCACTCCGTCTCACAAGTTGGTACTGTTGCAGCGAGAAGGTTGAAAGCGTTCCACTAAAATAGGAGCAAAATGTAAAATAAGAATTTAAAAGAAGAGAAGAGGGAGAAATAAAAATAAGAAGAAAAAGAAAAGAAGAAATATAAGGAAAGGAAAAAAGGGAATAAAAAAATAATAAAATAGACGGCCAGATTCGCCCAGTGCCATCAAACGCCGTAATATCGTCCAATCATCGAGGCATCCAAAAAAAAAAAAATTACAAATAACGTTTTAACCGTAGAGCGAGAGTATATGACCGTGTAAACCTGCCGAAACAATTTTTTTTTCCTGCGAGGAAGACACCCCAGAACAAAAAGACCATGCATGCAAAGAGGAAAAGGAAAGACTAAAAAAGAAATCGCCTCTTTCTCTTTCGAAACCCATCATGTCATAGGGCCATGTTTGCTTCTCATCATATTTGATGTTTGTGTTTGTGTGCATGTGTATATGTATGTATACGTCATTCAGTGCATGAGCTTAGTGCTGATTGCCAGAGTCCCACGATGATAGATCCATGGCGTCCATGGGTCCCATATTCATCAGCGCTCTGAGAACGCCTTCTCCTCCTACTGGCTGCATCCCAGCGGCTGGTCTGTTCAATCCTCCCCATTGGTTTGATATGCCATATGGCGTTTGTGACACTCCCATAGCCGCAGCCATCGTGAAGCTGTTGGGGTCGCCGTAGTATCCTTGGTTACCGCCGTTGTCCATGCCTCCGTGGTTCATCATTGTCTGTTGTGGCGAAATAGGACTTGCCCGGAAGGAATCATGCCCCGATGGGCCGTTAAACATTTGGCCAGGTGTAAGGTGAGGAGGTCGTGCATCAGATGTGCCACCGCTCGAGTTAGGAGTGCGCCCAGCTGATTGAATATCCGGGGAGCCCGACGCATCTTGATCCATGCCATCGCCAAAGCCAGACAGCCCACCGCTTCCAGGAACATTCTTTTCATACATGCTACCGGAATTAGGTGTCAATACGTGCATTTGTTGCTCAGCAGAAAGCCACGCCCCATTTCCAAAGTTGTTGGAGTGTGACGTCGACATGCTCTGGCTATCAGTAGTAGTGGGTTCTGTGAGATCGGGAGCGTTGGCAACATCGCCATTATCTCCAGTCACTTTCATGAAGTGGCATTCGTTTCGGTAAGCTAATATGCCCTTGACGCCCTCTGGGTCATCGCAGACAGCCCCGGCTCGCACAGGAAGTCCCTTGGGTGCTTCAGCAGGCTACAAAACGCTGTTAGCAAAACAGTCATAGTCACGGCCAGTGACAGTGCCGCAGATAAGGAGAGAGAAGCTTACGCTGTCGCCAGGGCGAGGGAATGCGCCCCTCAGCTTGGGGATCTTTATGGCCAGAGCCTCAAAATCCACATCCAATTGGACAAGGAAGGATTCAGTCAGGGGGTTCCGTCGCTTCAATGCATTCATGGCTGAAATGAGGAAACGCAGTGAATCAACTGTCTGCGTATCATCAGGCTTGCTCTTAAGATACTGCACAAACACTCGGGCAGCCACGTAGAGGCAGAAAGCAATGAATGGGTTCATCTAGATTTCTATGGCGTTAGCACCCCACTCATATCAAAGGGGGGGAAAAATGGTAACAAGGGGGAGGAGAAGTACTAACCGCAGACAAATCCATATGCGATATTGTCCTCATGATGCTGGCAATTTCGTTTGCCGCAGTGATACACCGGACCTTGCTCTCCGCGCTGACAGATGCCGGAAGCTTGTTCGCTTCCGCTTTGAAGATGGCCGCTTGGTGCAGGCAGATGGTTGAAGTATGAATACTCATGTTTGTAAAGACGACGTTGGCGTTGCCCAATCCGGCGGGGAGCTTGAGGTGAGACGGTAGACAAAGAGAGGTGTTGAGGATGATATGGTCCATCTGGCGATGGCGTTTCCAGAACGGGCCGTTGATGTCGTGGTCAAGGTCGTCATCGTCTGGGCGGTGCAGATGAATCAAGTTGCGGCCGAAAAGACTGGCCATGAGGATGATACCGCCAAAGGATGAGAGCTTGCCGGCTCCGGATGGGCTCATGCTCTCTTCCAAAGTCAGCGTCTGTTCCGGGCGGCTCATGTCGAAGGCTTCGTCTGATGACGGCATGTTGGTCTTGATGTCCCGTTCGTCAATGGTCATGGGCCAGCCAGTGCCGATACTCGCATAACGGTCCTCGCAAAAGGCCATCCAAAACGTTCGTCTTCGCTCCTCCGTCTCAGTCCAGTCCTTTGGCGGTGGCAGACACTGCTTTACGTCCAAGCCACTGCCATCCATACGGTGCAATCCGATCCTAGGTTATCTTTGTCAGCTTACGATGGCTTTCTTGGCTAGGCTTATACAGGAGTAGATGAAAGCCTACATTTGTGCCAGGCGGACGGCAGAGCCCGTGTTAATCCAGGCTCTAGGAAAGTACATCATTTTCATCTCATAGCTCGCCAGCAGGATGTGGGTCTGGCAATGAGCGATGGAAATCATATGCTCCCCAAAGCCCTTCATGTAGTCGGCCTCAACGTACTTGCGTGCTCTCTGGTAAAACAGGTCCTTCAGATCCGTGTACTTTTCCGAGATAGAGCATGCCATAGTCCACATGGCGTATCGTAAACAGACTGGGGGTCGCTGACTCGGTGCACTGCATAATTGTGAGCCATTTACATTCTCTCTTTTGTTGGACCAAGCCCATCTCCATCCATCCATATATATATAGGACGGCAACAAACTTTGTTTCAAACAATAGACAAAAAGAATTTTTTTCTTTGGAGATCAGACATACAAGTTCATTGCGGCAAGGTACCGGTATCTGTGGATCATGGGAATCGACGGATGAATCTTATCGAAGTAGATTTGGTGCAATTCGTCAATGGTTTCCTGCGGCGGCAGCGGTTCTTCCAGCCCCAAGCCAATCATTTCCCAGGTAAAGTTTCCAGGCATGTTGTTGACGGGCATGCCCATGTTGGCGTTGAAGCTGAAGTCCTCCATGGGTCCTGCTTGAGGTGACTCGCCATTGTTGAAGTGCCAACGCTCCTCACCATTAAGTCCCATGTTGGGGTTGGGCATGGACATGGCCGGATTTCCGTTTGTCTGATTGTTAGTGTTGGGAATTTGAATGGGGATGCCTTTCGTCGGGCTTTTAGCTGCTGGCTCCTGGGTCTTTAATAACGTCTCGACTTGTTCTGCGTGCGCCAGTTAGCTCCCTGCATCATCAAACGTCGCAACCTTCAACATCACCACCACCACCGCCACCATCGTCATCATCGTCATCATCGTGCCTAATCCATCTTCACCTCACGCATCTCCAGACTGGAAACTCAAATAGAATAGCACAGAGCGTTGAGATGGAAGAAGAGGAAAAAAGACACCGGAACAGGGGAGATTGGCGGGGGTTCTCACTCAATCGTTCCTCCAGCGCCTTCACATAGCCGCGCTTGGGGCCGCTCTTCCTCCGCTGCTCGTCGTAGGCACAGTTGTGTCCCAGCCGAGAACAAGTGCTGCAGCTGGGCCTTATGCCGTCGCACTTGAGCTTGCGTTTCCTGCAAATCATGCAGGCGAGGCGCTTGGGCTTGGGGACGCTGGCGTTGTCCGGGTGCGCATCGCGAGGCGCGACATTATCGTCCAGATGGGACGGGCTGTTGGCGGAATGGTTCCCGCCGTTACTCGACGAGCCTTCCTCTGAAGAGCCGGGCATGGCGCAGGTTGTCGATGACGGCGACGGCGCAAGAAGCGCAGCAGGCGGAAGCTTTTTGGGCCGACGGTTTTATCGTTGCTGGTAACCCTTGGTTTTTTTTTTTCCCCTTCCTGATTACCAAGATTCTGCAGCTGAAAATCTGCCTGCGTTACCGTCCGCACGGGAAGATGGACGACTAGGCGATCGATGTAGGAAGAAAGCTAAGTAAAAGGGAAGGGCAAAAAAAAAAAGAAAAGGGAAAGGTAAGGAATGATGAGTATACAGCTCAGTTATGCGAACAAGTTGATGCGGATAAAAAGCATCGACGGCCGTTGAAAAGACTGCCTGCCGAATTTGTTGTGGATGCGGGAAGCCGGGCACTGAGGCGAGTCCGCTGCGAAGAATCGCTCTTTGGGGAAAATAGGACGTTATTCTTCATCAATGGGGGGGGGGTCCCAGCAGGCGTTCAATGCTAGCACCTAACGCCTGTGTACTAAGATATACTGTAGTTAGCTAGTGGTAGTGGGTTAGGTAGGTAGGTAGGTACGGAGTTGAGCAGAGGACATCATCGACTCGGGGGTTGTAGCAAGGTTGCAGCAAGGTACCCTGTACCGCCATTCTACGTCCGGGACTGAATTATTAATGGCCCGCTGTTGCTATATTTAGACACATCCCGGGCTCTGTCTGCGCAGACCCGCGTGGGGCGCGCCAAAGTGATAACGGTGAGGCTCTGTGCAGCTCAAGTACCAGCTACCGCCGAACTCCGTTTTAGCAAAGCGATGCCCCGGAGGACCCTAGCCCCGGACGACCCATGCCCCCAGAGGGCCCTACTGGTACTGACTACAGGCACTATACAGCATACAGTAGCACGTACCAGTACTCGTACGGACAGGTAGGGCCTAGGCAATTAGCCCCAAGGCTCAGCGCCTGACTAGGTGTAACGCCGGATCAGAGCAGCGAAGCCGTCAGCATGGGCACCCTCCACCCCAAAACTTAATGGCAAAAGCTAAAGATGCGCCCCCCCCTCTTTCAACTCATTACAAGTACCTGCAAATGCAGCCCCCATGGAGCAGCGCCAGCCAACTTGTATGGAACAGCGACCCTACCCAGTATCAATACTACTAAGCCCTTTCCGTGGCGTCGGTTTGTCTGGGGGGCTTCGATGGTAGCGCGTCCGTAGCTGCTGGACGGCACTGGGACGGTGCTGAGATGGCGCTGGATGGCGCCCTTGAAGGATCAATACTATAGGCCTGCTTGATGTTTGCGTTGGAATCAAAAAGAGAGAGAGTCAGTCAAGTCAGTTACAGGCCAGCCGAGGCGTCTAGTCCACTCCAGTCCCAGCCCAGGCCAAACTCTGGGAAACCTTGCGAGAGATGGGCTACTACTAGCATTACTCCGTACTAGCCGCAATTTTGGCGAGGGTCCTCTCCCTCCCCTCAATCTCCATCGTGCCTCAAGGCCCCTTGTTTGTCACGTTGTCGCCCACCCCTCACTCCATTATTAGGTACTGGTACTAACGTGACGGCCACCCCTTGGATGCTAGTACTGCAAATACTACTACTACTAGTATATCTGGAATAAAATGCTAGCTTTGGCTCCATATACACGCTGCTGGTACTAGTAGTTCTAGTACTAACTACTGCTAGCACAAGTATGTACGTTGTCAAGCTGTATCCATTCTGCCATTCAATCCAGTTCCCATCGCGCGTGGTCGGTGGAGATGCCGGCCGTGCTGCGAGGGCGCAGTATTTCCCTTAGCGGCGATGACGACGCCGCCAGTCGATTGTTTTATCAGATCAGCCTGTTTTTCCCTTTTGTTTCGCTGCAATCTGACCGGCTGAGTCGGGTATAAGGGCCAAAATGTGATGGGTTTCCTCTCTCCTCTCCCAGACGGTGCTTTACACCCGCCGACGGACAAAACTTTTGCGCGATTCCCATAACCCAAATCCCATACAGTACGCGTTCGCTTAACGGGAGCCGTTAGTTAGTTAGTTAGTTAGTTAGAGGCTATATTGTGTTGCTTCGTGCCTAATGACGGAGCCGTCACGGCGACTTTCGATGGTGATGGGAAGAGAGAACGAAGAAAAGAAGAAAAGACTGCCAAATGTAGATAGTAGATAATGCCAGAACAGGCACTCCCGCCCTGTATGCAACTCATGCAATTCATGCAAGCGAATGAAACTGTTCCAAGTCAATTGCGTATACTCCGTACTGCTGTTGCATGAAAGTCCGCTCCTTTTCAACCTGTAGGCCTACCTAGAGGTGTGTTAATGGAACATGTCCGACGCAGCTAAAGCAAGCTGGATCGACGGAGTAGCCTGTTACGCCTCTTGCGAGTTGGAATCTTTTGTACCACTTGCGGCATCTCTTGGATCATCTAAGCTGCCCGTCATTGCTGTCTTTGGTCGTAGTCAAAACCCGTCAGTTAGGCGGAGTATGGAAAGTCAAATTGCCTGATTCGGCCTCAGTCGCCACGCGATGCCGTGCCCCTGCTGCTTCGTGCATCTACATGCAACTGTCTGATAAGATTCGTGGGCAAGACTTTGCGATCGCCAAGCGTGTCTCCCATCGTCTTGTGCTAGTGCAATACAACATACCGGCATAAAGACACAGATCATTACAAGTATTTCAAATTCTTTTGGCTCCATTTTCAACAAAACCTTCCGACCGGCGAGCGGCATGTACCGCACTGGTGCTGATGGTGCTAGTACAAGTACTGCTCCCGACCTGCTCCGGCACAGAAGAAATAGGCTCTAATTGGCAATGAAGGGGGGGCAGGGGAGGGGGGGACAATGGACAAAGACAAGGACAAGGAACAAGGATCTTCTCTGCCATTCTTTTTGAGATGCGGCCTCCCCCCCCCTTGTGCTATGTCTCGGCTACGTGGCTCACGAGGTTACTCTGCATTCTGCAGGAGAAGACTGAAGAATATGCACGCACCTGGATGGAAGCCTGCATCGTCGGGCCTTTCTTATTTAATTTGCTGCCTTTATTGCGTGTTTGTATACCTGCCTTTACCTAATTGCGTATTTGTGTAGTTTCTCTCCCTGCTTGGTGTCCTTTAGCCTTCAATTTTCCGGTAACGCACGTGGGATCATGCTGGTGATTTTGACACCCACCCCCAAAAGTACCACGGAGTAAAAGAATGGAAATACTAGCACAAAATAAATAAACAAGAATAAAAAAATAAAATAAAAACTGTCACCTACCTAATCCGGCACCTCCAGCCCCGAAGATGAGAGAGATTTACAGCCTTCCAATGGGTTGGTTTCGCCAAGTATTGCCAAGTATTGCCACGCCGCAGACTATGACAGAAGTACCCAGCATTCAGTCTTGGTCATCTTCTGTCTTACCTAGTTACCTAGGTAGGTAAGTAGGCATAAACACTTCCTACGCATAGCTTGAAAGCTCTCTCTTTAACGCCAGGAGGTAGCTTCAAGATTGTATATTGCCTCGGCTGCCTACATTCTCGGAGATGAAAAACCATGTAAACCACTCCATACCTAATAACACGCAATTATCTACGGAGTACTGTACTAGCATTTACAACCAAAGCCGGATATAAGCTCCTTGACTTGTGTCTCTAAGCTTGCTTTCACAACTAACTTTGTAATACTGGGCAAAAAAAAAAGAAAGCCACTTGACATAAAACACAGCCCAGGCCATTAATCATTTTTTTTCTTGCTTCACCGTTCTAGCGCCGTATGCACAGGCGTATTCGGATACTGCTGCTCGCACAGGTGTACTGTATATGGTGTGCCTCATGCATACCCGTTTGGGCTCCACAGAGTTTTCCGCACCGGCCTCACCCAAACAAGGTCTAGCAGAAGCGGGATTCGTTCAGGTTTGTTTCGCTCGCCACCTTGCTGGAGTATTACAGGTCGGTGAGGGACACTAGCATGATCACCATCGGCCGGGGTAGTCGTTTATGGTTTGTTTCTTTCTCCTTTGGTTTTGATTGCTTTCCCTGTTTCCTCGCAACGACCTAACAACTCCCACCTTACCCGACCAACCTTTAGTCTACCTACACCTACATGATGCCCATGTGGCAGGCAAGTCAGCAGAAGCAAGCAGAAAAGGGGAGCCAAGCAGGCCAAGCAGGCCAAGCGTAGAGAGGCGTCTTGATTTATGGCGGGAAAATTCCCACCCCGCTCAGCCCTAAACAAGCGTCGACCCTAATGGTCGATAGCAGCAACTGGATAGCTAGTAGTAACTGCCGGTCTGGCCGCCGGCCTGGCATATCAGAACCTTGAATGCTTCTATAAATAACCCTTCGACACCTGGTGCCTGTTGACACTCGGCCTGGGTTCCCCCCATTCATGTCATACGATCGCCCGCCGCCCCCATGCCGAATATCAGCTTCGGTATGAAGTACAAGTACGGCAAACCCCCGTTCTAGCTTCCGCATCGAGGTCCCCAGAGCATCGAGTCTTGCTGCAGCGAGCCGGAAACTATCAAACGGTCCGGCCCCATTATCTAATCGAGCATTCATCTTGTTTTCCCTCTACCAATATCACCATCCGCGCCTACCATCACGCCCACGTTTCTTACGGAGAAAGAAAGGAAATCGAGGCTCCATTTTCCCCAGCCATGCCCAACCCAGCCCAGGCCCCCCTGATATTAGTCCTATGACTACTTCGTACTTGTCCTTCTGCTAGGTACTGCTAGTATATTATTAGTATTAGTATAGTCCTCATTTTAAAGACAGCAGAAAGAGGCAATTGGCTTATCATTGTCGTCTGATGAGCAATTTTCCCAACAAGTATGGCCATGCCATGCCATGCCACGCCTTGCTTTACCTTTCCATGCCATGCCATGTCTTGCCTTGGCATGCTGTGTCATGTCTTGCCTTGGCGTGCTGTGTCATCCACTGTAGCATGTACAGTAGAATCTCTCAGGGTGGAGCTTGCTTGGCGGAAGTACTCCGTACCTACCCAGTGCCTTAGTACTAGGTACCTGGTACCTAGCAGCTATATCTTGGCACTTCCAAAGCGGTTCTAGCCCCAGCGCTGGAACCTCGGAAAATGGAGCCTATTGCTTACAAAGAGCTTGCATAGCAATATGGCTTGAAACTACCAGGTACCTAGTACAACTCCTAGGTACCTTGAGCGTTACTAACCGCATAGTCCGATAGTAGGTAGGTAAGGTACCTAGTAGGAGGTTTTGGTAAGCTGTATTATCATGAGTCCTCCACAAGGTAAAACGTCCGCTTTTGGCCTATATGGCCATCAATACATGTACCTTGGAAAGGAAATTACGTAGAGAAACAAAGACCCCCAAATCATGAGGAAAGGCCCCTCCCATTCATTCCAAACTCCTTGTCGCAGTCCACGTGCTGTCTCAAAGGCTGATTGGTGGCAAGCTTGCGCCCTCTCTCGCTGTAGCATCTCAACAACTTCTCTCCTCGTATAACCGTTTGGAAATTCATCAAAATGACTTCATCTAGCCTGAACTTTTTATCCGGCGTTATTACATACATATTCCAGACTTGCTCAATATCAGGGGATTGGAAGAAAACATGCACGAGGCTTCCACACCATCAAAATGCTTTATCCGGATCAAATAACTGCATAATACTACATTCTAGTGATATACAACGTTTCTGCTGAGGAATCCGTGCTTAGTACCATGTAAACTAAGTGGTTCCAGCCCAACCTTGCATATTTCTGCATCCCGAATTCCGGAGAAAAAGACACAACAAGAGGGAATTTAAAAAAAAAAAAAAAAGAGAGAGAAAGGAGGCTACTGTGCCCTCCCCCCTCCCTCCTCTCCGACTTATGATAATAGCTGCTTACTTCCTGTCGAGATCTACCCCCACAATTCGGAGGACTCCAAGATCGCTATACGCCAGACAGTAGCGGGTCGGTGCCCATGCCACCACTGGACATGAGCCGGCTGTCTTGAAAGTGTGGACGTGTTCCCCCGTCTCGACGTGCGTCACCTCCAGTCCATTGCCTATTAGTTGATGTATCAGCAGAGTGTCCGGAACTTGATCAGCCAATACAACGGCTTTGAATATCGGGCCGCCAATTCCTATCTGAGAACAAAAGAAGGATGCCGCTTCTACTACTACTATCCTTTTGCTGACTCACCTTCATCACTGCCACCAACAACGTAACTTCCATCAAAAGTGAAACCTGCGTAAGCACGTAAGTATTAGCCTTAGGTAGTCAGTCTTATTGAAAACAGCCGCAACCTTTCAGTATTAGCCAGTCGTTCCATAGACTCACTTATGCTCCTCACGGGACCTGTCATCCTTGTAATCGTCCTCTGGCATAGCCAGTCCGTGGTGTCCCATAACGCGATAATGGAGTTGGATCCCCCTGTGGCGAGATACCGGCCCATCGGCTGCAGCTCGGCGGTCAGGCATGAAGCGGTATGACCCTTGAGCATAAACTCCGTGGCGTCGTTGCCATCACCCAGGTGGAGCACCGGTTCGAACTCAGGGTATGATAGGATTCGAATCTGCCCTTCAGATGTGGTGACAAATATTTTCTTCCCACTCCAGCAAAAGGCGATTTGGTTAGTCTGTACAATCTGCTGATGTGACGCCAGGGGAGTTGGCTGTGTCGGCGACAAAACAAAAATATTGTCCGACTATGCGTAACACCGTGAGCCATTCCTGAACAAGCATGATCAACGTAAATGAGAAGAGAAGAGAGATACATACCCTGTTTCCAACAAGCAACGTCTGTCCGTCCGGGGCCCAGACAAGTGTCATAGCATCGCCCAGACCTGTGACTTCATTGAAACAAGCCTTGGTCCGGACATCCCAAAATCGTACCACTCCATCACTGCTTAAACTGCACAACTCCGCATCCTTTGTGGGATTAAAAGCAACTTTCTCGATCCCTGCGGCATGACCCTTGAGTTCCGTTGAAAATTTGACATTGGGTTTCTCTGGATTCCCTACAACGCGCGTCAGTTTCCTCTCTTTTCTTTTCACTCCCGTCGTGCCCACTTACAGACACGTAAAGTCCTATCTGCCGAGCCAGTAGCAATGAGAGTTCCAGGGGGGTTCCATGCAATTGATCTCAAACTAAACGCTGTGTTAGACCTTGCGTCCTAAGTGAAATAAACGCCTACAACAGCAGAACTCCACCTACTTCAAAGGTCCAGCCGCCCGTGATGAATTTGGATCCGTATACGGCTGACTCCTAAGGCTATTGAAATAGTCCGGGAACCTATCCTTGGACAGGTTCATCCGCGGTCTCAAAATCGGCGCCATGTCCGCGTGACTATGCTCAGCCTTTCTCGGCTCTCTCGCCAAAACAAGTAAGGGGGGCTGGTGAAGGGGAGGCGCGCGTGAGCGTTGAATTATTCTCGGTGGAAATGCGGTAATGTGAAGCCTAGGAGAAAGTCTGTTTACGCGTGCAGAGATCAATTGACTGAAGGCTTCAACTTTGACGGTGCTGTGACGGCTTCGAATGAATTTCTTTTCCAAGATGTGGCTGATGAAGTGACGATGAAATATATAACTGCGCGGTTGAAGATGGGTTTAAAGAACTAGGCGCAGCTGATGGCGGCGAAGACAGCCACTAGCGACATAATACATAGCATGTGGCTGACGCTCACCTCAAGTGTGGCGCAGTAAATTTGAGACCTCGAAACCATAACATACTTCTATAGGTACTATTCTCACTCTTGACGAATTTGAGCTCCCTGATTGATGAAATCTGTCATGATGGGCGTACTGCTATCAGTCACCACGATAGCCTTGCATTCACTCACCCGAATAGCATCTCGC
This sequence comes from Trichoderma polysporum, assembly GCA_030278935.1. Classification (NCBI taxonomy): domain Eukaryota; kingdom Fungi; phylum Ascomycota; class Sordariomycetes; order Hypocreales; family Hypocreaceae; genus Trichoderma; species Trichoderma polysporum. The sequence continues at coordinate 83,278 of JARFTM010000078.1, read as the reverse complement.
GATCATCCTCATCAACAAACATGAATTCTACTTTCTCATTTGTTCCTACGTCGTGTCACTCACTTGTTTCGGTAACGCACACTCCGTACATCTTTTTAGCTATGACAAGTCACCAACATTCCCATTACTATTAGTCTCGTATAAGTTGTGGGCAAAGTTATCCATGAAAGGGTCGTAGAATAGGATAACACAAAATACCTGGTTGCGATAAACTAACAAAACAAACAGGCACAGAAATTAAAATGCATAATAAGAAAAACAACGCCGAGAGCAAACTTTCTAAGTCTCATACAATTCAATTCTCATTCCTGTTTGAAAGCCCCTTCCATAAACCAATCATGATATGTGTACACTTTTTCTATCACGCCCTGTCCGACTAGCAATAGCCGAAATAGATCAGGGGGCGAACTTTCTGATTCTCTAATGGCCACAGCTCATGAGAGCTCGTTCCAACTAGATCGAAGCGCAGCTTCAACCAAGAGCTTCAGTTGCCGCGCGACCTTTCCGTTCTCCAATTGTTTGGTCTCTCTTTACCGGGGCCACCACAGCAAGCCGACTCCAAGATTGGCAAACCAATACCGTTCCCTTCCATCGCCCCATGACTCCAAGGCGCCTGTATCAAAAAAAAAGAAGGAAAAAAGAAGAAAAAAAACGCGCGAAGCGGGATTCCATGCTGAAATATTGAAAAACCAGACAATTGCAGACATAACCTGCTAGATATCAAACAATGAGAATGGTGATGCAATGTAGCCGAGACAATACGGCCTCCAGACCTAATGCTTCCAAGCCGCAGCTAACAATGTAGAGACTAGCACTTCCTAGTGTAGCACACAAGTAGAGCGGCAAATTATAGCGTGGTCATGATCACTATCGTTGAACAGTTAGGTCATGATGTAGTCCAACGAATAGTGGTCGTATCCCAATTCTGAACAAGCTCGCAATAATTCAAAACATGAAGTGAAAAAAAATGCGAGTGACAGCTAACGTTGTCATGATCATGAAATTTGGTCCAAAGACAGATGGAGATCTTCAATGCCAAACAAAGGTGCGTTCTTCTTGGCCCACTGGCGGGAAAGAATGGATGCTACAACGGGAATTAGCAAATAAGATATAAGCATAAGAGACAACGGCCAGCAATAAGTACCTTTGAGGAATTTTTTGCTAGCATACTTCTTGAAGAATGCTTCGTGAATGGGGGGTCGTGCTAGATAATCAACCATGAGGTTGACAACAGGCTCAATCTCCTCTTCTGTGTAGCCTGCATAATACGCGATAGTGGCATCCTGTTTTCATGTATGTTAGTAATGTGGAGCGTAAAATGAAGCAAATGTCTCTGTATGACTTACCCATTCGCCGCGATCAAGCATAAGCCTCGCAAGATACATGGAGGCAGCAGCGACATGGCTGGGACGAAATGACATGAATCGATGGTCTAGCAAGCTGATCTCCGTAAGATATTTGCCAATGGTACGCGACTGAATGTCATAATTGTCCGCTTTTGAGACTCGGCGAAGGAAGTTCATAGGATTAGGATAGCTGAGATCGTAGTTGAGTGTGCTAAGGATGAAACGCTCCGCACTCAAAATCTCAGCCTCGCTGAAACCGTCATCGGCAATCTTCTTGAAGTTTTCCACGTGAGGAGACAGGACCTCTTCGTACTTTGAGGCGATGAACATGGCTGTGATGCCGACAAGTTGGAGACGGTCGAGCTGGACGACCTTTTCGGAGAGGAACCGATCGATGATGTTGACGGCCAGGAAAAGGGTTTCGGGAAGCAAATGAAATCGAGTGTGGACCTCGATGAGCCAATCGATGAGAATTCCCCGCGTCTTCCATTCGAGGTCATCCTGGTGAGACATGTAATCGGCGTTGGGAACTGACCGAACTTCTAGGTCTCTCAAGTAGTCGAAGATTTCATTGGCATATTCGGCAACCATCAGAGGGTCATCTAAATCCTCCTCATCAAGGCTCTTAATGTTGGCAAGCAGTTCGGCTTTCTCTTCAGCCTTGGCTTCGGCTTGTGCAGCAGCAGCCTTGATGGCAGCAGCATCAGGAGCCTTGGCTTTAGGCTCGACTACCTCGGAGCGAGAGCGCTTTTCAGCATCCAAATGTGCCTTCTTGCGAGCGGGTTCTACCACTTCGGGTACAGCTTCTTTGGGTGCAACTGGGGGAACCTTTCGTTTAGGTCCAATAGTGCCGGATCCTGACTTCTTTGTTTCTGGCTTCTTGACCTCCTTGTTGGTTAAAGCTGTTCGACCTGCCGCCGCAGGGCGAGTAGTCTTCTGAACGCCTGTAGGCTGTGCAGCCTTGGACACCAATCCACCCTTGGTCGCAGCAGCCTTCTTTCCTTCAGCAGCTTCTGTTTTGCTGACATTGCTGACATCGCCCAGAGCAGCGCGTTTTCTAAGTCCGTTACCAGCAGTGGCACTGACAGCCGTCTTCTTTGTCTGAAGGGCAGCCTTGGAAGGTGCTACCGAGTCGTCCACGTTAAGAGCCGCTGCTTTAGCCCTGGTCATACGCGTTGTGGTGCTGTTCTCGTCATTCTCGTTAGAGATGACGCGAGTACGGGGTCGTCCCTGGGTATCGCGTCAGCATCCTTTCAAACCAAAAAAAATCAAGCTTCGCATCGTCTGGATGCCACTTACAGGAGGCATATTCGAAATTATGAAATGAGATGAACAACTAGTGGTCGTGTAAACAGCTTCAAAGCTTAGCACTGTTTCCCCAGACATGTTAGCCGAACAGAACGCGTCGAATGAAGGAAAAGAAAAAATCGAATGCAAGATTTGATTCGAATAAAAGGAGTTGCAAGAGGTCCTCCTAAGACATTCATCTTAAGACAAGGAGCTCGGAATGTTACTGACCTCTCGATGGCGAGGCTAATCAAAGAACCGACACGTCTAGTGTGGCAGGAATGCTACTGCGAGAGATAGAGTCAATGACTGGCGTAAGGTTATTTAAAATGCACAGGCGGGATGCCAAGTAGAGCCACTATAGCCAAGTGTAAAAAGAAAGGCGGCAGAAAGGGTATCAACAAGCACGATTGGGGATGCAAAATGTTTATGTCAAAAGAGGATGGTGGTGAGGGCGATGAGTTGTGTTTTGAGGAGAAACCGACAAGGGAGCGCGGAGTGGGCCGGCGCGGCTGGGTACGTACCTCGACGAGTTGGCGCGGCTCGTGAATGACGGTTGCCCGGCAAGAAAAATAATGGGCAGGCTAAGGGAAAAAAAAGAGCCTAGAGTATGATATAATGCTCTTTTGTGTGCGTGTGTGAACCTAACCAGGGCCGGCTTTTCCTTGAATCGATGAGGGGAAACAAAGAAAAATGGTGATAGAGCAGCAGTACCAGCTGTTGATTGCGCTTCGGGACAGCGGTGAAGAAGCTGGATGGGCCTGGTCTGAGATATACCGTACAGTAAATAATGGCAGCCCTGCAATCTTGCCGATGTCGCGAAGTCGACTGGATCGAGGCTCAAAGAGTGGACTGGATGGATATAGAGAGAGGATTGATCGATACTGAGCTCCGTATTCCGTAGAGAGTGAAAAAAAACAAAGGCTAAGAGAGAGCTTCCAGAAAGGCTATCAAGCTTGGGTGCTGATGCTGTATTGTACTGCAGGCAGAAGTGGGCGGGCGACGAGTGGAGGCGAGACGTGAGCGAAACTGACGACTCACAACGCGACGTTTGGCGGCTGCTCGCGGAACCGGGGGTGGCGGCCTTGAAAAATCCAATATCAACAGTGGCAACCGCGGGGCAACGGGCCGGTGATTGGCTTAACGCGATGCTAGTGGGAGTTGGTCGCGCGAGAGCTCAAGCCATTGGCCAGTGGCTGAAAAGCGAAAGGCTTTGGTGGCTGGTCGCGCCCTCGTTTTGCTAAGTCAGCAACAAAGAGCCTACGGGAGGCATTATTAGCGAGGGGTACGGAGTACTGTACAAAGGCAGAGAGGGCACTACTATACCTACCTAGTACAGTATTAGCACTAGGTGCTGCGAAATAGCTTAGCTAAGCATTTCTTTTTCATTGTTTCGGCATAACGTTTTTCATGGCTCCGTTGAAATTTCAACGTGGGACGGCCAGCGACAAGACCGTCGTTCGATTTGCGACGACCAGGCCCAACTGCTCGACAACGACTGGCACAGCGCTTGGAGATCTCTGAGCCGTTGGGGACCGTCTTCTCCAGCTCCCGGGGCACTATAATTCCGGTTTTACGAGACTGCTCTGGGCCAATTGCTTGGTAGTGAGCCGTTGTGCGCAAAGAACAGTCTTCCCGCTCCCCACCAATGTTGAATCGATCAAAATAGGAAATTATTCCCCTCAATATTTAGAATCTCTTCTCTGCAAGCTTAAACAAAGGACCGAAAATGCTTAAACCAAGGTTATCCATCGCCCCGGCTTTCGGCAGCCGCCAGCTCCTTGCGGCGTTCAACAATCTTTCGCTGAGGGGTTATGCTACAAAGTCCAGAGCTGGTTCTAGTAGTAATGGGCGTGCCAGTGAGACGCCAGCTGCCACCGAGAGGCCATCGAACCAGTCTGTCATGTTGCGCACCTACAAACCCAGGACGCCGGGTGTACGACATTTACGACGGCCAATAAACGACCACCTCTGGAAGGGACGGCCGTTCCTCCCTCTGACAATTCCGAAAAAGGGCCAAGGAAAGGGAGGGCGAAATGTATACGGTAGAATTACCGTAAGACACCGAGGAGGAGGCGCCAAAAGAAGAATACGGACTGTCGACTTTATACGATGGCGCCCAGGGCCGCACTTGGTAGAGCGAATCGAATACGACCCTGGACGTAGTGCTCATATTGCTCTGGTCACGGAGCAAGCCACAGGACAGAAGTCTTACATCGTTGCTGCTGAGGGACTGAGGGCCGGTGACATCGTCCATAGTTATCGTCCCGGTATCCCCCAGGATCTGCTCGACAGCATGGGTGGTGTTATTGATCCGGGTATTCTTGCGGCTAAGACGGCTTTCCGAGGAAACTGCTTACCGTTGCACATGATTCCAGTCGGCACGACGGTATTCTGTGTTGGGTCAGCGGCAAAGAGGGGCGCTGTATTCTGCAGGAGTGCGGGTACATCTGCCACAGTGGTGAATAAGAACGAAGAGACAAAAGATGACGGTACCAAGATCATGACGGGCAAGTATGTCGAGATCCGACTTCAGAGCGGCGAAGTCCGCCGTGTCAGCAAAGATGCATGCGCCACCATTGGAGTTGCAAGCAATATCCACCACCATTACCGCCAGCTCGGCAAAGCTGGTCGAAGCCGATGGCTGAACATTCGACCCACCGTTCGTGGTGTGGCGATGAACAAAGGTACTTGACCCCTTGTTTTCCCACTGGCAAAAATGACATGAGAGACTAATCGTTGTCGATAGTTGATCACCCTCATGGTGGTGGTCGAGGAAAATCAAAGGGTAACCGTCACCCCGTGACTCCTTGGGGCCGACCAGTAAGTTGCGAAGTCTATTCTGCTTGGTAATAGACGAATAGCTACTAATATCTTCCTCTTCAGACCAAGAGCGGTTACAAGACCCGCCGGACACACAATGTCAACAAGTGGGTTGTGACACCACGGCCACGCAACCACGGCAAGCGGAGAGACAAGAGATCGTCGAAGGAGTAATTGTAGACGGTCCAATAGATGCCGTTATGGTTAGGGGAGGGTTTAAAAAAGACACGAGGCTATGTATACGCGCCGGCGGCAAGTACTGTATTGTAGCTTTGCGCGATTGTATATTATGTGCTATTATCGATATGCCTTGTTAGGGCCAACACTTGATGAACATGCATGTACCTTTGTAGTCTAGTAGTAATGTCTGTAAGCACAGTTGTAAAAGCGGTTTAGAGTCCATGCGTCTATGCTTGGGTCGTCTGTATAACTTGTAAAGCCATTGTTTTGTTTCCTACTTGGCTGGATATTCTTATTAACCTGATGCCACTGTATGTCAGGGATCATCTAAGCACTACTTAGCGGTAGAACTGCTGCTCCATAGGTAGTACTATTACACATAAAGCAAATAGGTAGCATGTTGCGAAGATTCTCCTTTTTGCCCTCTCTCTACTTACTTCGTAGTTTACGGCATAAAACCAAGCTAGTCCGCATTCTATATATACAAGTATACCCGAGAATGCCCCCTTATTAAGGAGAAGGACATCTCGTGTAACTAACCCATGGCATGGCACCTGGGGAGAAAAAAAAGAAGAGAGATGAGGTGATTAGATAATGTCCAGCGAAACTAGCACTACCTAGGCAGTATTTGGCAAGAGATTCGATTCGCCAATTCGCCGCCATACTTTACAGTCGCGCAAGGATAAAATACGGGTACAGTACGGAGTACTCCGTAGAGAGTGAGAAATACCTACGTAGGTACCCAGGCAGAAAATCTTGCCTACTGTATTTGATCATCCCTTCATGAAACTGAATCCCACCCAGGAGAGACTTATGCTTGTCAATCAACGTTGATTTAACCTCCTGCTACCTTCCGGAGATCACGGGCGGGAACACAACGTCGGCAGGAAAGAGCCAAAAGCCAAGTGCCAAGAGCCAAGGGCTAAAAGCCAAGAGCCGGCGTGGGCTACGTCAGAAAGAGAAAGAGACAAGGGGGGGGGTGTCGCTTGCCAAGAATTTTCTAATGCTCCTTCCGCCACCAGCAAGCCACGCACACGCACACGACCCACTTCCTCTTCCAGACTCAACAGCTACTAGCAGTATTTGGCATTGATGTGCTTTTGCACTGCCATCTTCTCCTTCATCTTACTTGTACTACTTCGTAGTAGTAGCATTACAGGCACAGATCTCGTAATTCCGAAGCGGTACTCCATCTCCCTTACTAAACTGTATGGAGCACTCAGTCACCAGCTCGGTATTACTGCCTTCAATTACCCTTACCCAGTCAGGTGCGAAGTTGCATCGTCTACTAATGTTCCAAGGTGGGATGCTAGCAGAATAAGAATATCCCAGCAATCTTCTCCTCGAATCAACCCGAGTCAAGACACCAAACCGTGACCTGATTTCCAACCTCTTCCTCTTCTTTGTCGTCTCTCGATCTCGGTCCCTCGCCAAGCAGGCAGGCATGCATGCAGCTGTGACTTATATCAGCATTTCGGCCCATCAATCCATCTCCGGCTAACCCTTCGGTTCTCACCCCCTGCGACATATGTGAGACAATGCGAAAGAACAGCAGATCCCATTTACTACCACCACCACTAGTCAGGTCTCGCGCCCACCGAAAGGGCTGTGCTATGCTGCCACGCAATCCCCTGGACAATATCACCGTGCTGTGGAATCTATCCAGCAATCCTCGGTTGAACAAAACACCAGCCGAGAAATCGCTGCGTTTTTAGTGGCGCCACAGCCACTGAGCGGAGAGAGATCTGAGATATCCACAAAGCCCAAACCCCGGCCCTGGCTTGAACTTTAACCCTTTCCATCTCCATTCTAAAGCTCTCCCCTTAGACAAACAATCATTTATACCGTCCATTAGCCTCCCCTCTCCCTCTTATGCTCCTGTGATGCCCATCCTTTGTCTCTTCTCACTAGCAGATGCGATCATATCAAAAGATGACCCGCTCCGGGTCTAACGCCAGAAAGGGATTGCCCTCGATCCGACTCATCACGTCGTACATCTTCGACTGGGTCGTCCTTGTTATCGTTGTTGCCGTTGGCTATGTCCTGGGCGTAATTACGCCCAACAAACGACCATTTTCTCTAGTTGATCCGGACATCTCGTGAGTTGCATATCGACGCTTTACCAAGAGCTTAATCTAGATCGTTCTTAGCCAGACGATTAACAATGTCCTCTCTAGCTTTCCTTTTACGGTACACGAAACCGTGCCAGACTGGCTGCTCTTTGTCTTGAGCTGTGGAGTCCCCGCTGTTATTATCCTTATTGTCTCCATCATCTTTGTACCCGGTGCAACAGTGCCCAAGAATACTCCTGCTTCGTTAATCTGGAAGCGTAAGATATGGGAGCTTCATGTTGGTCTACTAGGACTCCTCATGTCTGTTGGCTGTGGTTTCTTCTTTGTTAGTGGCATCAAGAATATGTGCGGCAAGCCTCGGCCTGATCTACTTGCACGATGCCTGCCCGACTTAGAGAACGCAGGAAAATACCTAATTGGTGGTTTCAAGGGAGAATCCACATTGGGCAACAGCATTGGCCAGCTCTATTCAGCAGATATTTGCCAGCAGACCGACAAGGCGATGCTTAACGATGGCTTCCGAAGCTATCCTAGTGGCCACTCTGCGGCCTCCGCCGGTGGCCTCCTCTATCTCTCGCTGTTCCTTGCCAGCAAGTTTGCCGTGACCATGCCGTTTGTAGCTACGGGAACGTCTACGTCCAGCCATGACGTGCATGCTGCTTTTCCTTCTCGCTCGGCGTCTGCCGTCGAGCAGTATGACGATGATGCATCCTCGCCCATGAACGGCAAAGGCGCGGCTCGAAGCATCAGATATAATTCTAGCATTCAAGCTTTACGTCGTCAGGCGGCAGCTCCTCCCATCTATCTCCTCGTCATCACTGTGGCGCCCTTTTGCCTCGCCATTTTTATTGCTGCTTCTCGTTGGTTTAATTTCCGACACCATGGCTTCGATATCTTATTTGGCTTCTCTATCGGCGTCTTTACTGCTCTCTTCAGCTTCCGATATTATCATCTGCCTATCACCATTGGTGCCGGTTGGGCATGGGGCCCTCGGAGCGCAGATAGAGCTTTCTGGGCTGGCGTCGGCCGACTGGGCTATGTTGGCGAAAAGGATGCTGAGCGTGGGATGATGACAACAGCTAATTATGGAGAATCTGCGGATGTTGAGTTAGGCAGTGCTTCAGTTGCAACGCCCGCGGCATTGAGTTATCGGTCTCCGGTGCAAAGGACTGAGCCGTATCAGGATGTAGAGTTGAACAACTTGAATGAGGGGACGGGCCAGCGGGTCCAGCATGACATTGATTCGAGAGTTTAAATAAATGATACCCATCTTCCATTGGGGAGAAAGTAGATGCAGAGGAGGGAGGGATGTGCCGAAGAAGGAGAAATTCGTCACGTCTTTCTCTTTTTTTGGAACGGTAGCTATACATACTATTGGAGAAGTTTTGTCGGTAGACAATATCAAGACATATCTGTTCCATCTATACTTCTGTAACATCCCAAAAGTCGAGGTAGTTAAAAAAAATTCATTTACAAGAACATTAAAGGGAGGGATGTGTATTTCCGAGAAATCAAGTAACATACATGGAGCTAGATTCGTCTCGCAGATTTTATCAGATTAATGCGACAACAAAGAATAAATTCGTTAATTCCCATGCGTGTTACACTATTAGAAGAACAAGAATGCGTATTAAAGAGTAAAAAGAAAACATGCATGCATACCAAAACAGGCTCAAGTCCAGAGCTTGTCTTGTCCCGCCGCCGCCGCCGCCGCCGCCAAACGCCTATCCATACAACAAAGAGAGAGAAAGGGGGGGGGGGGGGGGGTTATGTAAATTGGGGAGGTTAAAAGAGTGGGCGGCTCAGCTGAGATGAAAGAATGGGGAACAAGGAAGCATGTATGCGTGCGTGTATGATCGCGTAAAAACATGAGCATCGTGATTCTCTTTGTTTTTAATTTTTTTCCTTTCAAAAGTCCTTCATTACTCCCATGAAATAAGAAAGCCAATTTCCTTGTCCCTTTTCCGGATGTACGGATTTGTATTTTTTCCTTTCTTTTTTTTTTGTCCTCTCCCTCCCTACTCACATTGGTGCCTCGATCAGCCTCATGTTGGTGTTGGTGTTGGTCCCTTCCACTCCTTCAAACTCGACATCGTCGTCCTCCTCTTCCTCTTCGTCATCCATCTGCTCCTCTCTAAAGCCAGACTCAATCTCCAGCTTGCGCAGCCTCCTCCGCATGTCATCTCTCTTGAGGTCTTGCCACCGCACCAGCGCCGCAGCGGCGTGCACCTTGAAGCCGTAGACTCGAGGGATGTACCGCTCGATGCTCTTGGAGGGGATGAGCGCGGGGTAGACCTGGAAGATGATGTTGTGGAAGGAGGTGCCGAAGTAGGCACCGTCGATGGAGGCGTGGCGCGAGGATTTGGGGTTGTAAAGGTCCTCGCAGCGGGCGCAGTAGAGCTTGACGGGCTTGAGGTTGGGGATATCGGAGAGGCCCATGGGGAGGAGGGGGTGTGAGTGGCAGTTGACGCGAGGGCATTTGCCAAACTCCGCCTTCTTGTATTTGTCGAGCTATGTAGAGGCAGCGCCCAGTTAGCAACTTATCGGCGTAGAGGAGAGGATCCAAGGGTAAAGGGGTGACTGATGAGGGAGAAAAGGGAGAAGAGATGACAGTACCATTTTCGTCAGACCGCGTGTGGTCACAATGTATCGCGCGTGCACCAGGCCGTACAGGTGCCTGGCCGAGCTCTCAATCGTCTCGCGCATATCATCGTCGCAGTCGAGGTCGAAGACATCCGTCACCAAGTCAAGCGCATACTGGTAGTACTGGACTTCGGTGTTTAGACCCGTCAGGTTGAATCGATCCGTTAGATAGTCCTCGTCGATCTCGCAGAAATACTCATTGCCTCTAGATGAGATGAACTGCGCACGGCGGCGCGTTAGCTTGTCTGTTTTGCTTTGGTCTGATGTTTTTTTTTTGTTTCGTGTCACAATGGTATCACACCTCCATCCCTTTGCTTCCAGCTATGGACCAGCAAACACCACCGGTTACCGATATGATAATGCCTTATGGCTCCGGATTGGGTGGATAGGGAGAGAGAATGGAGAGCAAATAAACAGATGCAAGCAGTAAAAGCGACTCACCCAGTCCCGCCAATAGCTAGTGTAGTCACTATCAGACTCGCTCACGTAGTCATCCATCATATAGAGCCAGATAATGGAGTAGATGCGGAACAAAGATGCGGCACAAGGCAGAAAAACGAGGCTGCGGCAATGGGCAGCAAGCGCTACGATGGACTTGGGAGGCGGAGAAAAGCCGACAAGTCGTGGACAAAGGAGGCGATGGTCGTAGTATCAGCCTACGATCATGACAGTGAGACAAAGATCGGGAGGCTGGAGATGTGCGAGGGCGAAGGTAGAGCCGCGTTGGGGGGGGTGTCTTTCTTTTTTCCCAAGCCCAAGTTTGGACGTATCTCGACTTTGGCAACGATGGTGGTGAGTGGTAGGCAGTTGATGATGGTGGGGTACGGGATTGTTTGTTAGGCGATAACGTGACTGGGCGGCTAGCTGGTGGTATTGGTAGCTTGTACTAAAATTTATGTACATAACTACCTACAATAACAGGGCAAAGCTCTCCATTCACATATACATACACGGATTAAGAGTTGAATACTACTCTCGTTTTATTTCTTAAAAAGGAGATATGCATGAATTTTGTATGTATTATAATCCAAAGCTTACTTCGTGCTAATGCATGCGGCTGTGAACCTGCTAGCCTTGCGCACACACATTACAAGTGGTAGATGCAATTTATAGCGCTTATAGACGTCGTGACACGACATAAACCTCACGCAGAAACAAATACCACAAGCAGGTGCTTCGTACTCCTATCGGAATGGGCACTTGGCACCCTTTGTAAAAATAAAAATAATAAAAATTGAGCAAATAAACCGGCAGTATATACACTAGTAAGCATGTCCTTTTATACATCTCATCAGGTTGCTGGCTTTACCTTTTACCCAAAACATAACCTACGTCTCATCCGTTTCGCCAATTCAAACCCATAAAAAAGCGACAGCTATCTAAGAAAAGCATTCTTCGTCATCATGATCAACAGCCATTTCATGCCATTACCAATGTTACTTGTAGCCTTTTGCTGTATGGCTAGGTGCACATCCATCTATTTTTTCATCCATCCAAAGGACTAATTGTTGAACCCATGCTGCTAGCATCGCTAGGTGACCGCATGCCAGACGTCGTGTCATCATCATCTCCGCTGCCATTCTTGCTGCTGTTCTTGCTACCCCCGTTGATAAACCCCAGCCCCGTTCCGGGAAGCTCGAGTCTGCTTGAGATGCCATCCTGACCAGACACCTGAGTCACGCCCACATTTGCCATCTTCATGGCTTCTTTGAGAGTCTCCCCAGTCTCGTCCATGGCAGCCAGGAATCTCGCAAGCTCTTTGCACAATTCCCAATCGCCTTCTCTAACTGCTCTTGTCAGAACTCGGACAGACTGCTCTAAGGAAGCCTCCAGCTCATCCAGAGTATGTAGGATGATGAGATATCCACCCGCCGTCTTAAGCGACCCTCTTTGCAATGATTCCTCAAACAGCTCTTGCGCCGGAGGGAGATACGCGAAAAGTGTCTTCCACTGTCGGACTTCTGTTTTCCTCGTGCACTGTAACACGATGTCAAGATACTCCTTAGAAGATGACAGTAGAGACAAAACACGCGGCAAGACAGCATCTTCTGGTTTTGGTGATGTATCAGCTTCCTCGTCTAGCACGCGGTGAAGTAGTACCTCTAGTCCGTGAGAGAAGTACTCCAGCCCTTCATACTGTTGAGAGAGATTTGCCGCTTCGACCGTCATGTTGTTGCAAAGGTAGAACCGTAGCACGTCCGGTAGAACAAGATGTGTCTGCAAAATGAAAATCAGCATTAGGGCGCGTCATACGAAATGAGAAAGTTATAGATAGTAATTCTGCCAACTTACCCTGATTGCGAAGTGAAAGAAAGAGAAATTCACATCGCGCCGCTGTACCAGGTCTGACTCAACGCCAAGGACAATACCTTTCTCTAACAGAATAGAGAGTGGATAAAAATCAACATCTACGGATACCGGAGGCGGCAACTCTCTCCCATTATCTCCAGTTGCTGCCGTCAAAACATCATGGATATCGGCCCATGCTTTAATCTCCATCCCGTCAAACAGCCACAGGGAATCACGGAGAGCAGGCGGGCCAAACCGCAGCTGAGTTTCTTCGGGGGAATGGCTGATATTCAGAGGGGGCTGGTCTCGCATGCTCACGTGGTACTCTACGTTCTGCGCAATGATTCGCATATCATACTTCAGCTGGCCATCATCGTTGAGCGAAGGACTCAGCAGTACTAGCTTGCCATCAACGAGGAAGAGGACAGACGCAACGGCCACGTCTTGTGAAGGGTCTCCGTCGCTGATCTGGTTCTCTGGCAAGATCCAGCTAAGTCCTCGGACTCTGGCAGGAGATCGCACAATTCCGTGAAATGCAATCTGGCCCACTTGGATCAAGCGAACTGACCCAGTAGTCGGCACGAATATGTAGTGGTATAGGAGGTTCTCGTAGGTGTAAACGAGGAGGGAATCTTCACCGGATGCTGTAATCAGCACTACAGGCGCCGGTAGTCGCTCGGTGTGCAGCACCTGAGAGTTATCCAGCGCCGCCTCGCGCGAGTAGAGCCGCAGCTCAAACGTCCGGTTATCTTCTATAGCCGCAACTAGTATATGCTGATACCAGCACATCCCTCCCCGGACTGAGAATGCATTTTCCATCACCTCGTCAGTAAATGTCTTCCATCGTCCACTGTTGACGCTGTAGTGGGCCAATCCCCGGCGACCAGCGACAGCAACATAGCGTCCATCTGGAGAAATGACTGTCTGACGAATAGGCCACTGGTTGAGTAGATATGTCGATGGTATTCTTGAAGAATGCCACAAAAATGGCTCAGCTGAGATGCTAGTTAAATCGGGGAGGTCATAGCCCCGATATATCATAACGCTGGTTGGCGTTTGGAGAACTGTGCGAAAGACATTGGACTCGTTGTAGCAGCCCGTGATGGCATTTTTTGCCATCTCAAGTGACCATACAGCTTCATGCCGTCGTCCTACCAGAAGAATCTCGGAGCCGCCGCCAGCCCAAACTGCACCTTTGATCCCTAAAAGCCATTGTTCACCATTAATGGCCGCAATACTGGGCTCACCTCCAAAGCTGTGGCTTCCTAGCTTGCCAAACATGCTCCAAGTACACCAACCTTTCTCAAAACCTGCAAAGAGGCAGTAGCCATCGGGCGAGTACGTCAGGGTTGTAAAGGCACCAGCCGTTGCCGTTGAAAAGGGCATACGATGGGCATGGGAATGCACAATGTTGCCTGCGTAGTCTCTGACAGAGTAAACGTGGATTGTGCCATCCGAGCAGCCAACCGCTATGAGTGAAAATCGAGCGTTGATCACGGCGCGCACGGCACGTCCTTTCGAATCTTGCGCAACGTGAAAGCAATGCCCCTTGAAAAGCCGCTTCGCGTCGATGCTATCGGCCTCGTCTTCGTTTGTGTTTTTGCGCTGCTGGCGCTGAACTGCATATGCCCTGCCGTCGCTTGTAATCCAGGTAGCCAGATTCATCGGCCGATCGTGGGTCATCTCCACGATGGACGCCTTTTTCTCTACCCAACCCATGCGGCTCAAGATCTCTGTCCTTGTTTGATTCCCACTGCTGTCGGGGGTCCAGCGAATGCACTGCACCGCGGCAGGTTTCCTCGTCGCAACAACTAGCTCATCGTCAAGAGCTATAGCACTCTCTATACCAGCGTCAACTTTGATTACCATGCGGAAGCGAACGCTGACATCGCGAACCCCTCCGCCCTCTCCCGGGCCCCAGAGAATTTGGTCAGGTCGTAGGTGAGATTGCGGGCCGATTAGACTCTGCTTTCTTCTTTGTACGTTGTGATAGTTCGGGAAATATGGTTTGTAGACTCTCGATTCGCCATCGGTCGCTATTGAATAAGTAATGAGATATCCTTTGGACGTATGTACCACTAAGATGGCAGAATCGGGGCGCAGTAAGAGATCAACATTGATGCCGTAGGATTCCAATGACGAGTCGGATCGAACCACTACAGCAAGAACCACTGCGGGCTGTGGAAGATTAGCCAAGAGGGCGATGAAATCCAGCCATGCGATTAACATACCTTGGTCTGCCAAAGTGTGATTGAGGTCGCCGTGATGACAGCAAACATCTGGCCAGTGCGGGCGATACGCAGCGCAAGCACGGGGTCCTTGACGGGCACTTTTCCATCCTCGGCCGTCTGGGTTTTCGCAGCACCGCCATCTGGAAAGAATTCATAGCGTTCGACTGGCTTGACAGCCGGCGTGGCCGGTGTCATGGGGGTTGGTGGAGGCTGCGCATCGTCGGATTCGTCTTGCGTGGGTGACTTGAGCGGCTGCGCACTAAGTTCGGGCAAAGGCGATGCTAGGGAGGACCCCGAATGGCTCTGCAGGCCATCGTATGAAACGTAGATGTTGGAATCCGAAGCTCTGCTGCTGCTGGTGGCATAGACACGCGGAGTTCCGATGGGCCAATACATGGCGGAAGCCGAGTCTCCTCAGCGCTTCGATGTCGGGGGTTCACAGCGCAAATGCTCGGTCATTTCCGTGTGTTATGGTTCATGACAGGGCCATTGGGCTCATTGGCGCCGGATTGTTGCAATGCGGACGAGGGTTATTTTGCTGTTGAGGCCATCGCTGCATGGCTAGTTGGCAGGGAGGCTTCGTCACATGGGGAAGCTCTCGGTGCATTACATAATCAGCGAAATGAGGAGACGATACCTCACGCTTGGTGTAGAGCCACAAAGTCTAATGGGGGAGTAGAGGACAAGCCTCCGTGTATATGCTAAGGCAAGCAATTGAAGCTTGAAAATCAAGAGAGTAAATTAATTCGATGCATCGAATACAAAGTGGTAGCTGTTACGTTGTGGGAGAATGTCGTTTTGCCATCTCGATACGGACAGCAGAAGCTACGAAGCCATGGTCAGAGCTAAGAAACCTACAAAGCTACGGTATGGTGAGATCTAATCGAGATGAACCAACCAAAAGGGCCAATCAATGGACCACCATCTATCTCCGCTACACGTATTGTTGAAGCAGGGCCCTAGCAATGCTGCCCAGGTCATGGGAAGCATGCACAAGTACCTAGGTAGGTATGCATGTAAGAAGGGATATACTTGTACGAAGTAGTGTGCTTCGATATTCTACTAATCTTATTCGGCAGCTTTACTACCGGACTTTGACTTTGACTACTAATCTTTACCAGCAGTGGGAGAGATTAGATACTACCTAGTTGCTATATCTACTGTACTACGGTATTCATTCTCTTATCATGTCGTGCCTACTGTACTAGTACTGGTAAGATGCTCCGCAGATGAGGGCGGGTGGCTGCTTGCCGCTGTCGGACAGTCTTCATTAGTACGGAGTAGCATCTCAGTATTACTGCCTACTTGGGCAGTATCCCAGCACCCAGCACACCCAGAACCCAAGAATATCGATCCGCCCCACCGCTAAACAACCCCGGAATCTTCCTCTTCCAGCTTCATGTTGTTGTCAGGGCGCGCCATTATGTACGTAATAAGCGGGTCGCATCACAGTCCCAGAGGTCCGGTGAGACGCCAAAAGGCTCTCGAGTTGGAGAAACCCCCCGCCAGTGCCGTTCCAGTTGAGGGGATACCTGCGGTTACAAACGGCGGAACCCCGATCCCGGCGCCCCCCCGAAATGGCCGGCTGCCGGTCCCCCAAATATCGCGTAACCGCCTGCTAAGGGACATGCCAATTATGGAGCGGTTGACAAATGCTGCTATGGAGGCCAGCGTTATTGCATTATCGATATGGGGTATCTACAAAGTGCTACTAGTACTAATAATAATGCTAATGGTTGGAGGGGCTGGAGCTGCATGTGCAGCTCGTTATCAACTCCCCAGGGCCACTTTAGCCCAAACAACTACTTGTGCTTCACTCACACCTCCCTTTCTTCATTGTACACAGTCGTCAAGACTCTTTTCCACGAGACCGAATAATTACACTCACTGTCTACATCTTTGCCCACCGAGGCATAAGGAACACTTACATTGGGATCCACGCCATCTACACAGTGGCGACCACTTCGCATCTAGCTGATATATATATACGGCAGCTGAAGCTATAAGCATCTAAGCCGCCACCATGCTACCCATCACAAAAGCTGCCCGTCTCCGGGCTCTCATGATTTCTCGCCATGGCGCCGCCACGATATCCGCCCGTGCAGTCAGATCACTACACAGCAGATCAAGCCATCTCAACAGCGCCGAAGCAGCTGCCGCAGCACCGCCAGCTACACATGAAGTCGACTATGCGCCCTCAGTGCTCCGTGATATCGCCGCGAGAAGAGCTAAGGCAGGGAAGTTGGTAGCAGGCATTGCTGCGGCATCTGATAGTGACATGTTCAAGGGACCTGTACGTGTGGCATGAAAATATCATTCAAAATTCAATTACATACAATTCGCTACTTAAACAGCGGAAGCTAACCTGTCCTTCGCGTCTTAGCAAACGGGGAAGCCAAAAGCGAAACGATGGGATGGTATGTTGCTCTTGACCCTCTCCTCCCAGTATAAGCATAATGCATCCGAGCTTTAGTCCATTTGGCTAACATAAAATAAAATTCCAGATCACCTCACTGCAGAGAGCAAATCAAGAGAGCCCTGTTCTCTTAAACAAGCAGCCAAACACCTAAAACAGCCGGGGCTCATCTCCCTCGGCGGCGGCTTACCTTCCAGCGAGCTGTTCCCCCTCAGCGAACTCGACATGAAAGTTGCCATGCCGCCAGACTTCTCGGAGAAAGCGACTGCTAGCCACGGACAAAAAGTCACCATTGGCAAGTACGACGTCCGTGATCGTGACGGCACCTACGATCTGTCTATCGCGCTCAACTACGGCCAGTCCACAGGATCAGCTCAGATGCTTCGATTCCTGACTGAGCACACCGAGATTGTTTGCAAGCCTCCTTACGCCGACTGGAGAATCTGCCAGACCATTGGTAGTACCGGAGCGTTGGAACAGGCGCTGCGCATGTTCTTGGACAAAGACCGTGGCGACTCGGTCCTGACGGAAGATTTCAGCTTTTCAACGGCCCTGGAGACAATCACTCCCCTGGGCGTCAAGGCTTTTGGTATCCCCGTCGACGATCAAGGACTCATCCCCGAGGCCATGGACGAGCTGCTCACCAACTGGGATGCTAAGGCTAGGGGATCCAGGAAGCCGCATCTGCTATACACTGTCCCCTCGGGACAAAACCCAACGGGGGCAACCCAAGGTGTGGAGAGGAGACAAGCCATCTACCGAGTTGCACAGAAGCACGACATCTTCATCCTCGAAGACGAGCCGTACTATTTCCTCCAAATGCAGCCCTACACTGGCCGCGGCCAACCCGATATCCCTGCGCCCAACAATGTAGAGGAGTTCGTCTCATCCCTCATACCCACCTACGTTAGCATGGACGTCGACGGCCGAGTAATGCGCATGGACTCTCTCTCTAAGGTCCTCGTCCCAGGATCTCGTCTTGGATGGATCGTCGCCTCGGAGCAGATTGTCGAGAGATACCAACGCCACGCCGAAGTCGCCAGCCAGGGACCAAGCGGCTTCTCACAAGTTATCGTCCATAAGCTGTTAGATGAGACTTGGGGCCACGAGGGCTACCTGCGATGGCTGATGAACTTGCGACTGGAGTACACCAAGAAGAGAGACGCTCTGTTGGCTGCTTGTGAGGATAATCTGCCGCGGGATCTTGTGAGCTGGACGCCACCCGCTGCCGGCATGTTTGTAAGTTTTCCTTCTCTCTTATCTGCTTATTCTCGGCTATTTGATGAAATATCTGACTCGTGTGTATAGCTATGGCTCAGTGTCGACCACACCAAGCACCCCAGCGCGGGCACCCGCAGCCTTGAGGAAATTGAGCAGGAAATCTTCGACTCGTGCGTCAAGAGCGGCGTACTTGTCGCTCGGGGATCATGGTTCCTCACTGAAAAGGACGGTCCTCTGCCGGGCCTGAACTTCCGTGCCACTTTTGCTGCAGCCAGCGCTGAAAACATGAACACAGCGATTGCAAGATTTGGCCAGGCCGTCAAGGACAGCTTTGGCAGGAAATAAGATCCAATGGACGAATGACGTATTTCGTGCATTTGAATCTACACAAAGGGGGGAGAGGTTGGGAACATTTGATGAGACCTCTCTTTCATTTGGGGGTTACATATAACTAGGGGATACTGGGGTTACATCTTATCATACTTATTGAATCTAGCGAAGGGGGGATTTTGAGCATGACTTGGAATTAGTATGAATCATGGCGAGTTGTAGACATAGTCCAAGGTTGGGCATTTTGACAGCAAACCTACAAGCTTTGGTCTTTTCCGGTTCGACTTCGATGCCTAATTTGACTTTTATAGTACACAAAGAAAAGATACTGTTTTAACAAAAAGGGGGAGAAGAATTCCACTTGTACGTCGTCCAACCACAATTTTCTGTTTCTTTCCTTTTCTTTTTTTGAAATGTGTCTGTGTCATCAGTATATTCACGAATCCTTCTTCGACTCCCAAAACGCAACATGCACACCCTGTCCCGGGGACAGCACAATATCCGACTGCAAAAGCGGTTCTCCAGCATCGATTTCATACATGAAGCTCTGAACCCGCTCGAAGCGCTGAAAGATTCGGCAGAGCGTGTAGCTCGTCTCCGTGAGGGCAAACTGCTGGCCAATGCAGATGCGCGGGCCGGCGTTGAAGGGGATGTAATCGTGCGGTTTGGGGTGCCATGTGGCCCAGCGTTCGGGGCTGAAGACGCCCGGGTCGGCAAAGGTGTCTGAGATGGGAGGGTATAGGTCTGCGCGTCGTTGCATGACGAGCGTGGAGTATCCGATGGGAGTGTCCTTGAGGACGGGTAAAGGCTCGGAGCCGTCGGGCCCGCCGCCTCGGGGGAGAGTGGTGTCCTTGAGGGCGACGCGGACGTTGAACGGGACGGAGGGATATAGTCGGAGGGTCTCGTTCAGGATGGCTTTGAGATAGGTCATGCTCTTCAGGTCGTCGTAGGTGGGGAGGCGGTCCTCGCCAACGGTTTCGAGGATCTCGTTGCGAAGACGGGTCACGACTTGGGGGTGACGGCTGAGTTCGTATAATGCCCATGAGAGAGTAGAGGCGGTGGTGTCACGGCCAGCAAGCAAGACGGCAACAATTTGATCACGTAGGACTTTAGGGTCACGAGTGAAACTAGCGAGCTCGTGCAAGAATGTGTAGTCTTTGTCGGATTTCGTATGGGCGGCGAGTTCTTCTGGGCTCATACGCAGCGCACGTTGGATGAAGTGGTTGACGAAGCGGTTGATCACATCGAGGCCGGCGTAGAAGGATCTCTTGGGAATAAGCCCGCGCAATTTATAAGCACGAACCAGGATGTTTTGGATGCGTTGGACTTCGTTGAAGGATTCGGCAAAGTCTTGTTTGGGGGTTCTGCGAGCAAGATTAACCAGTCTGTTTTCTATATATGGACAGACGTTCCAACAATGTAAAGCAAAAACGACTCACGATAGAGATTTAACATCGCTCCCCAGCAAAAAGTCGGTAGCAACGTCGAGAGTATATCGGAAGAAGAGATCGCGGATGTCAATCCGTCGTCCATTGGCACGAGTAAGATCAATCTCTTGATTCTCTCCATCCAGCGGGCCTCCATTTGCCATGGCTTTGAACAGCGTCTGTATGTGTGATTCAAAGCAGTGCAAGTCGCTCACGCGGTCCTTTGTAAATTGCGGTCTTATAAGCTGACGGCTGTTGTGCCACTGCGCGCCGTCCGTGGTGAAGATGCTGTCGCCGAGAAAGTCTGACCACTCTTCGTGAAACTGCTTTCCTTTGCCAAAGTCGTGAAACTGCGTCGCCAGCATGGCCTTGACATTTTCGGGATCTGCGGTGAAGCAGATTCGCTGGTTGAGAATGCGCATCTCACAGGTCCAGAAGTCGGCAAAGAAAGTGTCTCTCCATAGTTCCATGTTCTTTTGGGCAATGGTGGAGCGAATGCCATAGTATATAAAGTCCAAGGCTATTTAAAGCATGTATACGTTAGCCCTGGTTTTTCATCGAATCCATTCTAAGGTCGTATTCATGATGCACTGAAGTAAGGAGTCAAGAAAAAAAGTTATAGCTGACCGAATGGAAGACGAGGTCGAAGTGAAGGGCCATAGTTGCCGAGGCTCTTGATCTGTCGATGTTCCCTTATACGGCTAATAGCCATCAGAACTGCCCCGAAGGCAACCGCGGCGAAGAAGAGTGTCTTGATGGAGACATGCTCCAGTAGAGCCTCAATGAAACCCATGATTTTCGAGGTTTAAAGGGAAACCAAGCCGTTTACTAGAGGTTAGATATCTGCCAGCCTCGAGCCACCAAATGCATTTGGCCAAAGTTGAAGAGGTCTGAAGCTATTCAAATTGAACCAATAAGTGAGCACGTGTCTTTGAGTAAATATATGAAGCTACTCTTCTCATTCACATGTTCAGCTGCAGCTCGTTGCAGGAAACGAAGAATAAATAAGAATAGGAGCAAGAGAAGAGCTCAAAAGCTCCTGAACAAGACCAAGAGATGATTCAAACACAAGGCCAAAGATGAGGCATAATGAGAGGCGAAAAAAACAGGAAATTGTAAATCGACTGGGCTTGCTTAAAGGCGTCAACATATTGCCTCGGACCCTTGAACAACCCCGGGAGGGCTAAAATAGCGGGCGGGGAGGAGAAACAAATGGCTAATTGAAGCTACTATATCCATCCCCGGCAACATACTCCGTATAAAAGTACGTAGACATGTGAATTGTGTGGGAAGAGCGCCCCAATGGCATTCGCCCATTGTAGCTACACAGATGTGTGAGTAGTATTGATTATCATCTCCCTTGTTATTATTCGTCTATCAACTTTGTGGGGAAGCCTCTCGCGAAGTTTCACATGTAGTTCCGACGGGGCGGAAGTACCCGCGCACGGAGCGCCGGGGCAACTCTATTTGCTCCCAGCTCTAAATCCAAATCCGCGTATCGATGTCTCACAAAAAGGTGCTGCTCTCCATGATTATCTGATTTTGAGTTCTGACGCTTAAGCTCTCTAGCTGGATATCACCTGTAGTTTGGATCTTTTCCAGCCGAGGCAAGTTTCAAATCGTGACGTAGATGCTGCGTCGGATCTATTCCCAGTCCATCTCTTAATGGCGGGGTATCAGGAATTACCTACCTAGGTAGGCATCCGGGCTGTAAATCGCACTTCATTGGATTCATGTGATATTCGCGTGGATATAACACGGCTATTGCTAAGTGTATCGTGCAAGAGCAGAGTTGATGACGATCTGGGGGGGTTGCCTCATAATCAAATGACTCGCTCTATATGCAGAATACAGGGTAAGCCCTCATACAAAGCTAATATTATCTCCAATATCAGCTCCAATGATACGAGAATAATGATGGACACTACAGGGTATCTGTGATTAAAAGAAAGACCTCTCTAGTAGAATCTAGAATTTCCAGCGGTTGTAATAATTATAATAGTATGTAAATATCAGCTAACTTTGGTATCACCCCCTTTGGTAAGGCCCCCCAAAGCACAAATTACTCTCAAACAAAGCCAACTAGAGTCCACCATGTAAAACACTACCATTCCAGTTCCGCCCTTGCTAAATCATAAATTAACAATACTGTACGAAATACTACCCAGTGTGTAGCTTTCAGGTCCAAGCTCCATCATATTGAGATGGGAAGACTGTTTTGAGACATCCGGATCTGGAGCATCAAACAGAGCTAGGTGAATCAC
Source organism: Trichoderma polysporum (assembly GCA_030278935.1). Taxonomy (NCBI): domain Eukaryota; kingdom Fungi; phylum Ascomycota; class Sordariomycetes; order Hypocreales; family Hypocreaceae; genus Trichoderma; species Trichoderma polysporum. The sequence goes on along the minus strand of JARFTM010000078.1, from coordinate 60,749 downwards.
GCCTCTCTTCCCACTTAACCAAAACCAACGTCCAAGGCTATCCATGCAATCCACTTCCCTTCATGTCTCATCTTTAACTTTTCATACAAAATACTCATAGCCAATGGCAACATCAAGCTGATCCACCTAGATACTTAAGCCTATCTTGTATATACGGTAGTATTCTCATGAACCAGAAGTAGATCAATTCGTACTAGTGCGCCCCCAGTCCCACAAGCCACGAGGCAAGCCCACTAGCAACTCCAACAACAAGCTTCCCTTCGTCATATCCTCCGTAAGTCTCTTTCATACTCATCAACACCACTCCCTCTCCCCTCTCCATACCAAAAACCCACCCTCCTCCAACGCCATGTCCAGCTTTCCCTCCGAATCCCACGCCCCGACACCTCCGATCCTCCCTCCCAAACCCAGCAGCCAGGAGCCCAGCCGCATCGGCACTCCGGCAACCGGCGCAGCTCCGCCTCCGCCGCCGTCGACCTTGTCCGAAGCGGGGCAGCAATATCGGAGCTCCGTGATAGCTGGCGTGGGTTCAGCAGCGGCAACAGGACCAACACCGCCTCCTCCTCCTCCGCCGGCGACAGCAAGGGGTGCTGATATCCCGGATCCAGGAGACCAATGGCTGCCACAGGTGCTTCAGGATAAATCGTGAGTAGCGAGCGGTTCCCTCACCATGCTTCGTCAAAGTCATATTGCCACGACGGGAAAGTAAACACCACGGGCAACTAACCTCTCTGAAATAGTAAACAAGACATCGCCGATATCCTCACCAACCCAGCACTCCTCAACGGCCTCGCCAACTCCCCCTCCTCCATCCACCCCTCTCTTCAGGCCTCCCACCAAGATCTCCTCGCCGCCCTCTCCTCCAACATCGAACTCGCCACCCGTCTCGCCGACCTAGAATCCCGCCTCTCCCACCAGCGCTCCACGGCCCAAGCCCAGCTTCTCTCCATGCATGCCCTTGAGCGCCAGTGGCGTCAGAAACAGTCCGACATGGACATGGCCCTGGCGCGCTTCAGCCCCGCGGCGTTATACCAGCTCCTTAACCAGAGCGTCCAGGAACAGGCACTCGTTTGTCAGGCCATGGAGGAGAGTTTTCTTGACAGAGACGGTGTAGATGGCGGGGAGACGACGACGTCGGAGAGAGAGGCGGCAGAGTGGATTAGACGGTATAGAGAGGCAAAGGTGCAGTATTACTTGCGGCAAGAGCGTAAAGAGAGATGGGACGAAGGCCGAGTTGGCGGCTGGAGGTGAGATGTGCTTTTGCTTTCAGAAGGCCATGTTGCTTTGTGACTCTGAGAGAGGTATGCTGCAAGGGAGTTCTGAAAAGGTCATTTTGTTTTCATTTAGACCATAGCATGTGCTCTCTGCTCGTTGCGACTATCATGTCTATTCGTAGCCAGTTGGTGACTTGGATGATATATACCCCATAAGAGAGTTTCTATATTTTATGTTTGAGCTCTTATAACTCACCTGAGGAATGTTGACACCTCTACATATATCTCTCAAGGATAGCAAGCATCTTTTTCAGCTTTGAGTAAGAGTATCAGTAGTATAAGCTATCAACCATGCGGGCTATTTACATGAATCTATAAGCTTCACGTGGGAAGCAGTCAAGTATTGGTTACTATCTATATGGGAGATAATACAGATGTTCTGATTTTCAATAGGAAAAAAAAAGGGTCTATCATCAAAGGACTCTCTCTATGTGGGCCTTGATAAAATGATGGCGTTCCGAGGGTATCGTATCAATGTTACAAAATGGTGACAACAGGCTATGCAATGCTGAAATTGGTTTTTTTAAACTTTCATCCTCTTCTTCTTCCAAATTTCTCATGGAAGCGCTGTGTCCTTAAAAGCCCAAACCCAGGGCGCTAAATGGGCTCTTGATCATGTCTGGGCTCCGGGGGCTCATAGGCATGGCGAACAGGTCATCTTCAGTGTCTTGCAGGTCAGGCTGTGAAGGAGCTGCAGTGCCTCTGAGTGCGGCATCAAGGGACATCGGGCCGGTTGGGCGGCCGCGTGAGATGGTCGAGAAGGATGACACGGCAATGTCACCTCCTAGAGGGGATAGCAGGTGGGACTGGCTATCAGGGCTGGTAAAGGTGTTTGCTGGTTCGGGGTAACTTTGTATTAGTCCGAGATCACGAGCGGTTTGAATGCATGAGGTGCTATTTCTTCTTCTTTAGATGGACAGCTTACCTGCTGGGCTCGGCACTAGATCTGCCGGCGAAGTGGCCAGACGCAAGCCCTTGAGCTTGTCGCCAAGGCGTCCAGAGACGGGGGAGCGAGGACTGACGGGAGTAGGTGCTTGAGGAGTACGTAAAAAGTTGTCGACGATCCACTGCCTCTCTGCCAGAGCCATCTCAAGGCCCACACTCTCAGCGTTTGCCCTCATCTCGGCCTCCATCTCTAGCTCGAGCTCTCTCAGGCGTTTCTTGGCCCATATCGTATGCAACACTCCCCGAGGGCCAGATTCTGCCTGAAAATGCTCCGGGAATATGGCCGGCAGCGGCTTAAGAATCAAACTGGCTCGTCCAGGGCGTGCAATAGTCACTGTTGCTGGCACCGGCGCATCAGGAGGTAGCATGAAGTAGACACGGCGCCGGGCACCGTTCTCTTCAGTATCCCTAGCCGGAAGGAAGGTCGACTTCCCCGGCCATGAGACCTCCCAGACAGCGGCATCAGCTACGGGGCTGGAGGGCACACGGGTTGACGCGGCTAATGCATTAACAGCAGCAGCAGCAGCAGTAGCATGAGATTGAGGCCCAGATGCAGCCTCAACACCAGCGCCGGCCTTATCATGAGGGACCACGCCAACGCTAGGATTCGTATCTTGACTGGACAAGGTGGGGGCTGTGGTTGCGGCGGCTCTAGGATACCACTCGACCATCAAGATCTTGGTACCATGATCGCTAAACTCGAACCGAGCTAAATGCGTAGCAACGGGAGCTGTGTCCACGGCGGCGGCGGCGTCAGGGGTTGGAAGAAGCTTGTCCTCAGCATCGTCCCTGGCGACGATAGCACTGTCGACAGGCTCGGGGACCGGCTCAAGGGTTGGTTCGAGAGCAAGCGGCCGTGGTTCATGCGGATGCTGGTGCTGATGCTGGTGCTGGTGCTGCTCCTCCTGCTGCTCGTGCTCGTGCTCACGGTCCTGCTGGCGTTGATGCTCGTGCTCGTGCTCAGCATCAGCAGCAGACGGCCGAGGAGGCCCCGAAGATGGGTCCATGGCGAGAAAGCTGGAAAAAAAAAAAGAGAGAGACCCGTACGGCAGAGGCTTGTTTCGTTGGTGACGTGCCTACGTTAGGTATGTAACAGCAATGTCCGCTCGCCCGGGGCTCGGTGACACTCGGGGCAAGAGTCGGAGGTTCTTTTTTATTATTTTATCTTTCGTCGTTAGGGTCGCAGTAGCCGGTACATGATCGCTGCTCAGGGTGCGGCCGGTCTTGGGTCGAAAAGCAGAGAGGGTTTTCTGGCAGGGAGAATTCAGGCGATGGTTGGATGGAGGAGAGTCGAGTCGAGTCGAGAGCTGGCCTCGCTGACATGATTGGAAGAGGGGGTCGGGGTTTAGGCGGTGCGGAGCTTTGCCGCGGTGCCACTACGAAGAACCATGTTTAATCATTTGATGCTTTACAGTATTGAGGGGGCTCTCTCTTCCCACAGCAATAATTTGTCTGTCTGCTCTTTGTGATATTTGCTTCTCTACAGTTGGCCATGGTGTACCCGTTCTCTCTCCGTCTCTCTTTGCTTGACGATGGAGAGAAGATGGTACTGGTGCCTACAGCCTACATATAGGTGCCGACTTGTATTGCTGAAGAGGTCCAGGAGCCCCTCCAAATGACCGAGCTCCAGTCCGGAGGAAGTATTAATAGATTAGTATCCTGTATGTATTCTGTTACGGGTCCGTACTCCGTACAGGGCACGGAACTGCCTCTGCTAGAACTACTATGCCGAGTAGGGTTCTGGGTCTGTGGGTAACATATGGAAATGGAGCCAACAGCTCTATTTCTTATCTTCAGCTGCATGTTCCGTATTCCGCATCTCACATCTGCAGGAGTATCTATCTGGAATCCAGAGTAGTATCTGTGTAGGGCTATGGCCACGCCTTGCTCCTTCACACTCGTGAGTGAATATAGAAGCTCGACTCGACGTCACCAAAATACGTTGGTAGTATGTAGTTGGCGTGTTTTGGCTGGGAGGGTCCAGTTGACGTATCAGTGGTGCGGCTCTATTTTCATCTGCGCATTGAAAAGAGATATAAATAGCACACCGAATGTGAGGGGGTGGTATCATTCACAATCATTCACTTAGTAACTTAGTAACCACCAGCCCAATCCAGGCTGCAGAGCGACGATGAGTCAGCTACCTACCTTTGATGTTATTTTCTACTTGTGCTTCGTAGTACCTATTACCTCTTCTCCAAGGTAGCGGTAGCAGATATTATGGAGCAGCCAAAAGACGTTACATTGTTACAGTACGGAGTACTCGTACTTTGTACACGGCAGCACCGCATCGTCGAGGCCTCGGTTAGCGGTTTGGCAATGCGCCGTGAATTGCATCCCCACTCGCCACCGAAAAACGCCGAGAAGGCCCTATCGGCGCCGCATCAGCTGAGAAGGTCTTGCGAATCTGCCAATCTGCAGTGCCACCGGAATGAAGCCGTGATTACCGATCTGGCCTTTTTGCGCAGGCCAAGCGTTATGTACAAGTAAGTAACTCCGTATACTACGAGTATTAATTGCTGTGGGGTGGGTTCTCTGCACGAACCCGGAGCCAAGGGCGTTTTTGAGTTCAAAAGATGGCTGCCATTTAAATAACCTCAGCTCCGGCATTTTAAAACAAAGTAAAAGAGAAGGTTGGTTAATCTCGGCGGCTAAAATCATTGTATGCATGATTGGCCTCTTGGATGAATAAAATAAGGAAATAAACAAAGGGCCATTTCGGAACGAATAGTGGTAGTAGTAGTAGTATTCGACAATTAAGCTTGGTCGTAGGCACAAGACACAAGATACGGAGAATTACAAGGCACTGCACTTCGTACGAAGTACTTCATAGGCCCCTTAGTATCAATGCTTTCCCACTCACGCTTGGCGACTCCATACACGTGCCCCCCGTAGATGAATCACAGTTGACCCAGTTCTATGCTCCCGTATCAATAGTGGCTCCCAATGGAAGCTGGAACAAAGAAAAAGTAAAAACAAAAAAAGGCCCCCAAAAAGTCCGCCCGAGACAAAGAAAAAAGGTGGATCGGGGGTTAGGCGTGGCTTCGTCCATCCCGCCAAGGCTGCCATTTTAGCCTCTGATAGGACAAAGGCTTCAGATGCAGCGTCGGATAATATTTCCGACAGCTGTTTTATGTGTGTGTGTGTGTGTGTGTGTGTGCTACGAATATGTGCTGTATGCTGTATGCTGTCTTGTCCTGCAGGGCCCCCTTTCTTGTTCTGATTACTACTCTTGCCGCGGAGGAGTATTAAGAATCCATATTAGACGCACGTTGGGTTACACCAATGAAATCTATCAACGGCCCTATGAGCGTTCCCGACCGGGGCAGCACAGCGTTTCGGAGAGGGGAGGTTTCATTAAAAAGAAAATGTAACGGAATCATCCGAGCGGTCGCGCTTGTCTGTCCCCCCGGCGGTATTCGTCCCTAGTTCTGATACTACTACTTAATACTACTACTACTCTGAACTTCGTACAGTAGCACTACTAATCCCTAGTGGGCCCTGAGCTATGAGGTAAAAGAAAAGAAAGAGAAAAATGTTCCGAGGAGCCAACCCATGGGGACCGGCTGGCGCATGGGAAAGCTGTGCCAATTCGGAAGTTGAAAGCTGCGCCCGTATCGGTCCTTCGACGAGGCGAGATTGAATCTCTCGCGCATGGCGGGCTATTCCTAGTACGGACGGTGCTTGATCCTTCACATGCCTCGAGGTTTTCTGCACCTGCTGCTACGGTACTCAGCGATTGTTTTAATATGAATCAGATTCCACTCCATGTCGGTGCTACTACCGATATCCTTGTAATTGTCCGTGCCTGTTTGGCCATATGGTTATTACTTGTACTTTGCAATTCTACCCAAACCACCTGCCTACAAGAACAAATTCAAGATACCAAGCTATACCAAGGTACTAGGCCTAGGTAGTAGCTACGGAGCAATACCGGAGTACCCTGTCCAAAAGGCACAGTATTAATAAAGCTCCGTCTGAGGTAGCATTTTGCTCCCTATACGGAGTACATGCTAGGGACCAAGGCAGATGAGGTAATCTCAAATGCAGGGCGCGCATCCCATCATTTTGATTACTCTACTTTGTACGGGGAGTACTGTAGTACCTATGGACTACTGTACGAGTGCTCGTGCTTGTTCTTACGGAGAATTTCTGGTGGAATTCTACTCAAGCTACGGAGTACCACAGCTGCACTGATAAGCCCTCTGGCTGTGTTGATTCCGCTGGGGCCATTCCGAGCTCCCCGAGATAGGTATGCAATTTATGGAGACGGTTTTGATAGCACCTGTCACTCACCTTTTTCTGGGCGACGTCACCGCGATCCGGTTTGGGGGCCGGAGGGCCCGGCATCACGTGATGGGCACATGTTGCATGGTGTTTTATCTTGCAATTCGACGCCGGTTGGAGCCGCTCCGATTTGACGGATCGTTGTTGGTTCATGTTACCTGGACATCAGAAATAGGCAATACTACTACTACCTAGTACAAGCAAAACAGACCATGCAAGGAAAACAAGCAAAACAGGGGAGGGCAAACTTCCCTTGACCTGGTCAATACGGGGATTGACAAGATCGCTGTTCGATGCCGGGCCACAGTTCAGAATTCGAAACGGCCACAGTGCTCCAAGTCCCGCCGCTGCGGGCGATTCAAAGGGCTTTTTACGCGTAGTGGTAATGCCAATGTTACTGTACACCTGAATCGAGATGTGGCCGGCGAAGGCGACGGCCTTTTTTTTTCTCTCGCCTGACCGAAGAAGCGCCAGGCGTCATAATGCCAACCTTTCGCTAGAACCGGGTTCAGGTTTTACTTGTACATACGTGGTTCACATCCATTTTCCCCCATACTGCTCATCTTTGCCCATTTTGGGCATCATCCAATTACCTACTTTGGACGTACGTCGACGGATTTAGGTAGGCTGCTAATGAGAAAGGGGGAGGCGGCTTCGGTAGTTTTTGATGAGTTGATGATTTCATGATCATCCCCATCTACCGAGCAGCCATGAGGGCAGCAGCACTGGCGCCAGCTCCGTAAAGACCGGTGCTGGCATGTACTCTAACTGAAGAGAGGCAAAGCACGGAAATGCGACGTAGCACCACTACTATCACCACCACCACCACCACCACGCTGCTCTTCTTATTGTGCAACGTCTTCCCAATGACATTGAGCCGTCGTTGGTGTGTGGGGGCTGCTTGTCGGGGGGGGAGGGTATGGATGGACTGGACCACTCACCACGCGCTGCTGCAGTCTTGCTCTCTCGTGTTTGGATCGACAATTCTATGAGACACCAAAACGGCCGGAGTAGGGCCGCGGTGGCTTCCTCCCTCCTCCCTCCCTCCTCTCTCCTCTTGTCTCTTGGTCCCTTCTCACACTACCCTGACAAGGCCTCTCTCTGTGGGCGTCGAGAAAGCTGCTGTTTTATGCCCAGTTGCTCATTCTCCAGCCCTATCCGTAGTGTACGGAGCATTATGTATGTGTATCCGTGTCTTGATCTCCATAGCTAATGGAAAATTCGGCCGGGACGGATTGCGGCAACGCCACGGCTAGCATCATAGCGCGACGTCGGCTTCGTGGTGCATGAACAAGAATTAATCCATGTAGTGTTGACGCACGGCATAAAGTTGGGCACTCTGAGGTGACTCTTTGGAGACAGGTAGGGTAGAGAGCATTCCGTAGTCATCGACGCATGGGACCAACTTGTCGACCGTGATTAACAAGATCATGCCAATACTTGTACTATGCTCTCATGTTATCTTTGCGTGAACTAAACCAAACCGAGGAGGACAGCGATGATAGGAGACGAGATAGCAGACCACATATGACCCTTTTAACCCCGTATGACGTCCAATTTCGCTCAATATCCCGCCATTGGCAATAAAAACCGACGTCGGGTATTGAGTCCAGATGATTGTTCGAGCGGAGCACTGGTCTGGTTGCAATGGCGGCGAATGGATAAGGTGATTTTATGAATGGGTGCTTGTATCTCACACGCAGGGCAGCACGCAGGGAGCTAGAAAATGGCACTCGGAACACGCCTGGGGCATTGTGCCCTATTCGTCGTAGCAGCGGCCGTGGTGTGCGTTGTTTGTTGTCTCCTCTCGGGATGCTGGTTAGAGCGACCACGACGCACGGCCTCGCATTAATACGAGAAGTAGTACTTGGCAGCTGGTTGGTCATGCAGACCGACGATGGCTGGCCGTACCAGCTCTGGCGCCCTCTCTCTCGTCGGCCCTGCGACAACAAGGTGAATGACGAGCAGTAGTACTAGGAGTATTTCGCGACACCCGCTGGGCCTTTATCTCTATGGAACAAACTGTTATCTGGATCCACGACCATCTCGGGGATGCTTTGCGGCTGTGGATCGCGATTGTGGCCCGAAAATGACTTGTGAAGTGGGCTCGCACGCATGCAATCAATGGCGTGGCCAGAGCACAGGCACAAGCACAAGCACAAGCAGGCAGCCGCTCAAATAGCAACCAGCGCTATGACTCTGTCGGACTAGTGAGGCCCTGCGGTTCGGTAGGGAAAAAGAAGATTCGACGTCGCGAGAAGAAGCCGTAGGCGATTTTTTCTCTCGCTCTATTGTTCTTGGTTGGTTCCGCGCACGTTGCGCGGCGCTGGCGGATTGGGCTGACGTTTGGAGGAGAAGCTGATTGCGACGACGCTATTGTACTGTGCGACTTGGCTATGTTCGGCTAAATGCGAAATCTCAGCAGCGCACGCGACGACCACAAGTGCGAGTACCAAGAAGTCACTACGAAAGTACCTCGGGGTAAAGGACGTGCTAGTTTCGCGCATGGCGCACGACCAACAGCTACTTGTTCGCCGGCGTACCCAAGTCCCCTCAGCCGAAGCTTTTCCAACGGATGGGCTTTCCCCTGCCTTGTCTTGTCAAACTTGTCCGCAATGGGGATCCGCCATCGTGCGGATTCGCTCGCGGCGCTACTGTGCGGCCCGACTGCCCTGGGCCCCACCGATGGCCAAAAGCCTGAGGAGACGTCTTTGGGGGCGTTCTTTAGGAGCGGAGGCGGCGCCCCCCTCCCCCAAAGACGCCAGCCCCAGATGCCCCGGACATTGCCCTAAGACAGGCCGCGCACTGTACGGGGCCGCCTGGAGGACCGCCTGGAGGACGACCTGGAGACGTCTTGTTTGGGGAGGCGCCGAGCCCAACACAGCGCTGCCACTGCGCTGCCTCTGCGCTGCCTCTGCGCTGCGTGCACCGCCGCTGCGCGCACTGTGCCCCCAAGCCCCCAAAAGCGCTGGGTCGCTGGCTCCAGCACCTTTTCCGTGGCGCTCCACTATTACGCCGGCCAAACGGCCGCCTGGGCGAATCAGCGCGCGGGCATTCCCTCGCCCTTATTGAGCCTTCGCAAAGGTTGCAGAGCCTGCAGAGGACCTTTTTTCCAATCTTTTTTCCTTTTTTTTCTCCCCCCAGCGTTCCCAAGATCCCCCGTCTCCCACTAACTTGTGCTGCTAGCGGGCCCTGTTCCACTGCTTGTTCCACTGTTCCACCTGCCCACACATGCCAACATCCACTCGTTCTCTTCCCCATTATCGCAAGTTCCTCGCTCCCACACTGGTTCTGGTCTGGTCTGGTCCGGTCCTCCTCATTTCCTCATCCTCGCCCAGTCTGTCGAAAGCAAAGCCTTGTCCTGCCTGCATCGCGTAGCACCTGTTTTTATTTTCCCGCCTCTCACCTCCAAACCGCACCGGCACCGAAATCCGTCGCAGCGCTTACAGACGGAAGCGACAAGAGGTAGACAAGTCGACCGGACAAGACGAGACGAGACAAGACGAGACAAAACAACAGACGCATCGTGAGCCGTCGCCTTCGCTGCCCTCGACGGCCCTTCGATTTCGCCGCATCCTTCGCCGTCTCCCCTTCTCCCCCCTCCTCTCTCCCTCCCTACCGGGCGGCTTCGCCATACCATTCCCCGCCATGTTAAGACCGCTGCTCTCTCCCTGCGCCCAGCAATAGAGACGCCTTCAACCCTCCGAGCTGGCCAGCGCGGCCGCTCGTCACCCATAGAGACTCCCATCTTGTCACTCGTTCTCCTCGCCTCCATCGCCATCGCTATCGCTCACCATGGCTGAGCATCAGCGCCGCGGCGTCGCCATGGATCCGCCTCACATCACCGAGTTCGCTTCCGAGCGCTACTTTGAGAAGCTCAACCAGCTGCATGCCAACAACCAGCAGCAGGCGGAACGTGCGGAATCCAGTGCCACGACGACGGCGACTACCACTATTCACGCTTCACCCACGTCGAGATTTATCCTGCCGCTGCGAGACTCGAAACCAGCCGAATTCGATGCTGTCAAACCTCTCGAGTCGAAGCGCGACAAGGGCCGTTTCTTCAGTATCCGACACAAAGTATCATTATTACATTCCAAATCCGATGCGGCAGAATCAACGGCTGTATCACATTCAAGAGCCTCTACGGAATCGACGCGCAAAAGGTTCGTCACTATATTTCCCTCTCGTCCAACTGGTCTCAAATTTTTTTATTTTTTTGAAAACAAACCAAATTAAATTCTAACGTTATTTTTTCCCTCGTCACGTTTAGTGTTCCTTCTGATCAGCTATTTCTCGCACTACCGAGCGAACTACAAATTCAAATAGTCGCTTCACTCCCTCTAACAGATGTTCTTAACCTCCGATTAGCCTCGAAATCGTGGCACGCACTCATCACTATCAACGAAGTTCCTATTGTACGATATCATCTCGACCACCATATACCCGCCTATGCCTCTCGCCTATACCCACTTCGAGACTCCTCCGACATCAACTTCCATTATTTATGTAGTCTGTGGCATCGCCTTCATGTCGCGGCCAAGCTATCATATCTGATGTGTGAATGGATTACAAAAGATATTTTTCTAAGACAGACGGAAGCTCAAAAATTAGCATTCGCACCACAGCACGAACGCATGCGCCGACGACTAATACCTTTGCTCTTCACCGTTTTCCATTTTTTCGAGACGTACAGGAGGCTACACTTGCAATATATTGCTGAAAAGGGACATGGCCTGCTGAAGGAACCGTACACGGTGAACCCGATCGAGACGCAAGTCATGAACATGTACGACAACCAGACGCTGCTGAGAGTACATGAAGTTTTTCCTCTCATCATCTCCTCCTTCTGCCGTCGCTTGCGACCGCCCACGTATGTTGGTCGAGTGGAACGGTCTCTTCGTGGCTACCTGAGGGAACGACCCCCCGACGAAGTCCATGTGGCCATCTTGTGCATGGGCGGCCTACGTCAAGTGGAAAGGCTATGGGAGACGAAGGGCTACAATAACCGACGGGCCGCTGTTGATGTTTGGTTCGGCTCTCTCACCAAGGAACCCGTGGTCGAAGCACCTACCAAAGGTCGGCTGGGATTGAAGGGCTTTGGACGAAAGAAGTCAACAAGCAGCGACCGACCTCCGAACCGGTCATCGTTCAGCGAAGGGGGCCGGAGGAGTCCGTGGGGATCAGTAGATTCCACCCACAACGGAGGCTTTATACCATATAGCGTCTTCAACACCAGCCTTTCCGCCGATGCGCCCATGGCACCCCTCGACCGCGAACAAGCCAAGAGTCTACTAGGGGACCTGCCACAGCTGCAACAAATATGGCTGGCAACGGCCGAGGCCATGATTCTAGATCGGAGGATTGTGCAGCGACCGCAGGACATCAAACGGAACCAGCAGGTTATGCTGGATCTAATACGCGAAGATGGCCTAGACGAAGTAGACGAATGGTGCTATGGTCGCCATATTTCCGACTCTGTGAAGCCACCAGCCGCAGCTCTCGGCGACGATGGAGATTAAAATGGTCTTCCATCCACTTTTTATATATGCTCGCTTCCATAGAGCTTCTCATCTTTCTCTTATACTAAGCAAACACCCCTTGCTTACACCATTTTTTTCCTTGTGTGTGTGTCGTATCGACGCAAAGAAGCATTTACGAGGCGTTTTTGGAATGGGAAGAACCCCACGAGATGTGGATTCTAACGGTTGTGGATTACCTGGGCTTACTGAGGTTTTTTTATTTGTTTTTACTATCTTATTTCTCATATCCTTTCCCTCTTAAAGATTTTCCTTTTTTCTCTTGTTCCTTTTTTTTTGGTGTTTGGCTATTAATGCCCCCTGTCTGTTGTCATGCTTGGGAATATATATCCTGCATTGGCGCAGCTTAGCCGCATGCATAGATCTTGCGCAATCTATCTATCTTGTCTTATCTATCTGGTAAACCGAATTTCTTTTTCATCTTTTTGACAAGCCATTTTTTTTGTATTGTGTACTCTCATTAGGTAGTTCAAATTTCCAGTGCAAAATCTGGCTCGACCAGTATTGGTCTCAAAAAATAAAGAAAACACATTTCAAATCATATAATTTTTTTTTCACTAGTGACGCTTTGCTTATTTTATGATATACACCTTCGTAGTGGGAAATAGTCTGTAGAAATCTTCTTAATTGTTTCGTATTGTGTGTGTTGCTGTGATAGTGCCTATGGCTCTTTTCACGTTGTTTGACTGTCCCTGCTTAAACCTTGACGGAGGAAAAAAGGAGAGATTTTCCCACGTATCCTGATACATCTTCTCGTTACAAACGTTTGAAGTATTTCTTTTGTAAAAAGGGGGGAAATCATAGTACTATGCACATGCGCTTCGATCATCAAACGTCTCATCTACCCAACTCAGCAGAAAACTCCTAAAAAGAAATAAAGGAAAAAAAAAAAACATTTTGCCTTGACTCCTTGAAGCCCCGTCCAGATCATCCGCGCGCCAAGATTTCCAAAAAAGAAAAGAAACAAGAACTTCTGCTGCTAGTAAACACCCTCCCATGCGTAACTTTTTCATTACAACGCCAAACGTACACAGTCAGCTTTTTTTTAAAACAAAAACCACACACGCTACCATCCCTATTGGCGATTCATGGCCTGGTAAAGCCTCTCTCTCATGTTAGGTTCGGCCAAGGCGGCTTCAAGCTGCGTAGAGTCGCCAAATGCCGCCGCGGAGTCTTGTACGTCGCGCTCGTTCAAGCCGTAATCCATGTCAAGGTAGCTATGCTCTGCAAAGGACTGGAAATGGCTTAGGCTGGACGTCGAAGGCGCCGAAGCTGATGTTGCAGGGACCTGCTGGCCGTTGGCGAAGTCGGAAGATGGATGGCGAGCTGTGGGGCCCTGCTGTTGTCCCGATTGACTTCGCGAAATGGCCAAAGATGCTTGCTGGGATAAGCTGGCTGCGCGGGCGTCGTTAGAGCCCTGCCTTGCTATGTTGGAAGACCCGAATTGTGGTGTCTGGCTGCTACCAGTGCCCCTAGCAAAGCTACCACTGCCGCTGGTTACATGTCCAAGCTGACCCGGCAGTTGTCTAGGCTGACCGTAGAAACCTTGTGAGCCCATGCCCGTTGGGCTACTTCCATACATTTGGCTCGGTCCTCTGGATCTCGAAGACCCTGGCGGTATGTGTCCGCCTTGCTGAAGCTGCGGTGGAGGACGCATCCCTGCATTCTGCTGCTGAGATCTCTGTGGTGGAAACTGCTGCGGCTGTTGCTGATTCTGGAGCGACTGGCTCTGATTTTGAGGCTGTGTTGGTGACCTCTGTGGATGATGATGATGTTGTTGTTGCTGTTGTTGTTGCTGCAGATGCTGTTGATTCGAAACTTTTCTCACAGCAGCATTAGCAAGCTGGGTATCAAAGCTATTGGAGGCCATGGCTTGAGAGATACTATTGTAGCCATTGTTCATGATGGGCGATGTGTTCATACCTACTCGGCCGGACTGAGAGTCCATATTGTTGAATATAGGGTTCTGAAGCGATTCTCTCGACACTCGTCGGCGTTTCATGTTGGTCTGATCAGACGTAGCCATTTGTAGCGATGTCTCTTCGCCGTGTCGCATCTGCGAGGGGGGCTCGATTGCTGTGATCGTTGCTAGGGAATCTCTAGCAACCTGAACTGCATCGCCAACTTTTCTCTTCTTCACATGTGAGTGGTTGTTGACAGAGCGGAAATGATCTAAAGACTGCATTGTCGCTCCGGCCCAGCTGCTCACACCCGGAATGGCCGTCTGGCTTGTCTGAGGAGTACGAACGGCCATGTGTGCGGCGTGTTGCGCGGTTGCATTCTCTTGCATTGGGGGCGAGGGATGTTGATGCTGCTCTGCTCTTCCTGGCATCATATTTGCAAAAGGTGGGATATTATTCTGACTCCCTGTCGCCTTATGTGATAAAGGAGAGTGCGCAGCTGGATTGGAGATTGAAGAAGCAGGTAGTAGAGTGTGAGGGGTATCCGCCGCAGCTGCTTGACCAGCCTCGGGTGTATTCTTTGGTCGATTCTTAGACCCCTTGGGCCGGCCTCTCTTCTTGCCCGTCCCCGGAGTACTCATGATACTAGAATCAGGATCGAGATGAGCTGAAATATCCGCATGATATGCAGGGTTAGCGAGTCCGTTTTGGGATTGCTCGTTGGATCCATCAGATCCTCTACCCTGATCAGATCGGGACAGGCTAAGTGCATTGCGTGAGCCGACTGCATCGGCCTGGCTGGATGCATGCAGCGCCAGGTCCGACTTCTTTATCCCTTTGTCTATACGAGGTTTGGAGCTTTTACTCCCCTTTGGTCGTCCTCGCGGTCTTTTGATAGGGGTGGCAGCAGTGCCACCAGTGGCATCCTGTGCCTCCGAGGGGTGAGGAGCAGGTTCAGATACACGATCTGTAGAGTCTTGTTGAGCGGGAGGAGCGGCGGCGACGGCGGCGGCGGCGGAATGCGACAGAGCAAGAGGTTGTGTTGACGTAGGTGAATCTGCAGCAAGGACAGTGGCGGGGGCAGCGGCAGAGATTATATCTGCGCTTTGGAGAGATGGATGTGGCGCCAGAGCTGAAGGGTTCCCTTCGACTGGGGGAAATATCTCGGCGACCCAGCCGACGAAAATGGATCCCTGACCATTGTTATGTCCGCTTTCCGGGAACGTGACGTCGTGTGATGAAGGTGCGCCGGGAATGCCCCCAAAATACGCCAGTGCTTTACATAGCTGGTCCACCACCACCACGGGATTCAAGCTGCGTAGCAAGGTGAGGAGTCGGGCCTGCTCAGCCTTGGCTTCATGTGGTAAAGGTCCCAAGGCGCGTGCAGGCAAGGAGTAAGAAGAATTGAGATATCCGTTTTGCGAAGGCCCGTATGCTGGGGCTGAGGAGCGCGGATCTGATTCGGACGGTGGATTCCATGCTAGTTTGCTACGCTTGATCGACTGGTAGCCGCGCATGTTTGCCAGTCTTGCTGCTGCCTCCGTCTCTTCGCTCGTGCGCTTTGCGGCAGCATTTCGTAGGGCGGCTTGTGAGCTATTTATGTCGATGTGCATCACCCCAAAGTTGCCGTTCTTGTTATCGGCCTTGCCCTTGAGTTTGCTGGGCACGGGATTCTTGACCCGGCCATCTGTGGTATGAATAGAGGCTCCATCTGGGACGTCGGTCACATCTGAGAACACTGCAATGAGCAAATCCATCCAGTCAAAGCCGCTCAGATCGAAGCTAGCGAAGCATTGCGCCTACATACCATGACTTGAAGTATGGATCGGTGTCGAAGATCTTTGACCGGGAGTTGCGGACGACTCCGGCGCGCCCCCGTCAGCCTTGGCGGCCAAGTCTTCAGGCGGAGGAGAGTCTCCGATGGTGATGGTCGTAGAAGCTGCCGAGAGCAAGTCAGAGGCGACACGAGCCGGAACGGTGATGGAAAGACACGAGATGAGGGAACGAACCAGAAGCTGCGGCCATGGCGCTGGGAGAGGTCCCGAGATGATGCGCCTGCAGACCGCTTCATGCCCACGCGTGGGCTAGGCGAATTGGTGCTGGGGAAGGCTGGAGAAGGCTGGAAGAAAAAGACCGGCTGGTAGGGCAGAGAGACGAGCCGGAGTTTTGGTGGAGGAGGGTTGGAGCGGACGAGCGAGAGCAAACAAACTGGCCCCAGAATTGCCGTTCTCGAGGCGCCTCACATGGTCCAGAATTGCGGGGCAGTCAACGGTCGTTTGTATTGCCTTCAGACGCCTTGATGTCGCGCTTTGCAGGCTGTTGCCATATCCATGGCCTGACAAAGAGAGTTGGCGGTGCACGGCGCAAATCGTCCTCTTCATGTTGTCGCCTGAGATGGGACTAGCGCCGGCGGAGCGCCGCAATTCTATATGCATGTACGGGGGTGCTGCAGCGCGCTACAGAAACGGGCTCGCATAGACGAATATCGCTGTACGGATTGCAGAAAGCTGCGGTAATGCGATGCACTGGACGCCACGCAACGCCGAGTTTCTTCCATTTAAGGCGAGGGGTTGGCGCTTAACGGGGGGAAGGGTCCCAATCCGTGCTAGCGGGCGATGGGTTAGGTATCCGATACTTTGTGCCGCCTCTGTCTCACATCACTCGCCCGGCGCATTCCCTCGTACCAGATACTTTGCAGCGTGAAGCACCCCACCGCTGGAGCTGCTAGCTGAACTGTCACTGGACCTCACTAAGCCGTTGCACGCAATGCTTGCTCACGAACTGCTTCTGCTTGTCGCACCTATACATGTAGCCAAGCTGCCGATCGAAAGCTCATCTCGGGCGCTGTCGTTTCCCTTCCAAGGCCAAAGCCGCGATAATTACCTGGGCCTTCACGTGAGAGAGATTTCCGTCGAGCTATCTTCTCTGCCCATTTGCTTTCCCTTCCCTGTTTCTCGTCCTTTTTCTCTTCGTCCTCCTCATCGGGTCTACTTCTACCTCCGTCTCCCGTCGCCAGCTGAGCAGCCAACGCCATGGCCTCCAAATATGCGCTGATATCGCTGCCTCAAAGCGCCTTCGATTCTGGAAGCCGGGATGAAGCCATCTCGTCTTTGAGTGCAACCATCACCTCTGACAATGGCACCGTGCTGCCGTTCGGCATCCCCGACTTCAAGATCGGAACCCTAGACCTGCTGGTCCAGCAAGCCGATGACTTGGCCAAGCTCGACACGGCGTGCCAGTCGGTTGTCGCCAAGGTTGCGGATTCTTTGCGCACGGTGCTCAACAATGACGAGGACCGGATGGCTTCGTACAAGATGGTCAACGATAGTTAGTCGAGCCAAACATGCGCTTCAATATGATATGTATGGTGGGGGCTGACAACTTGGACAGAACCGACCGATCACTATCTGCGCACCTTTAGCTGGAACAAAATGAGGTACCGAGCCGACAAGCCCATAGCTGACCTCATCGGCACTCTTCAGAAGGTATAGCCTTTTTCTTTTCTTTCTTTTCTTTTTCAATTGTCGGCCCAAGGTTGTTTTGACCAGGAAAGCTTATCTTATGCGTATCCAGGAGCTCAACACAGTCGACAACGACGTCAAGTCCAAATTTAACCAGTACAACGCCATCAAGACGAATCTTGCGGCTCTCCAAAGGAGACAAACGTAAGCACCCTGTATTTACCCAATTGATCCTAGCTAATTGACCTGTTTCGGCTGCAGTGGCACTCTCGCAACGAAATCTCTCACCCCGATTGTGAAGCCATCGCTTCTCGTCTTAGACTCGGAGTACCTCGAGACCCATCTCATCGCCGTGCCGACGAATGCGAAGAAGGACTTTATCAAAAGCTACGAAACTCTCGCGCCCATGGTGGTACCCCGATCCTCCGTCGAGATCGACCATGACGACGAGTTCACGCTGTTTGCCGTTGTAACTTTCAAGAAACATAGCGCCGAGTTTGTTCACAAGTGCCGAGAACAAAAGTGGACGCCTCGTCAATACAAATATGTTGAAGGTGGCCGCGAAGAAGAGCAGCGCGAGCTCGATCGCGTGACTAACGAAGAGCGCAAGGTCTGCGGCGAAGCTCTGCGCATGGGAAGGACCGGGTGGAGCGAGAGCGTCATGATCTGGGTGCATGTTCTTACCTTGCGCGTCTTTGTTGAGGCCGTGTTGCGATACGGATTGCCTCTGGATTATGCTACAGCTCTGATCAAGGTATGTTATGTTGCCCGTTATTCCCTAAAACCTACCACACACAGTCTGTCCATGTCCTTGACTGCCCCTTTAAATCACATTACACTCCATGTGTACCTATACACTGGACTAATTGCATCTGTAACAGACGACGTCGAAGCTGGCCCCCAAGGCAAAGGCAGCTCTAGACTCAAAGTACTCATACCTGGGTGGAAATGCATTTGGAAGAGACAAGCACGGCAGGGTTACGAAAGATGACGCCGCTCTCAGTTCAGAAATGGCTGCTGCGGGATTGGGAACTGGTGAAGGACACGAGTATACGGCTTTTGTTTATTATGAGGCCGAATTTCCCTGAAGCGGGCATAGAGAGGATTTTCTTCTAAAAGCGTCATACGCCTGTATTCTATGTTTGTCGTTTTCTCTCCTTTCAAGGACTCTTTTTCCTTCTCTTTTCCCCTTCTTCTGTATCAATCAATCCCCCTTCTGAGAAAGGAGCCTAGGGGGGCGAAGGCGAATAGCATTACAACCCACTACCACGAATGTCTCTTTCCTACTCTTAGACCCAAGTGTGACTTGTACTGCACCTTTATTGTATTTCTTCTGCTTTTTCTTTTGCCCTTTTTTCCCGTTCTTTTAATTATCCAATTGTTTTCTAGTTTTTGACCTGTGATACGCTGCTCTTAATGTAGCCCTTGTCGCTGAGCCAGTTTGTGATCTGCGCAACACATTCCTCAACGGTATTCTCATGTGTCTTAATCGTGATCTCGGCGTTTACAGGCTCCTCATAGGGGGCAGAGATGCCGGTGAACTCCTTAAGCTCGCCGGCGCGGGCCTTCTTGTAGAGACCCTTGGGGTCGCGCTGCTCGGCGACTGCGAGGGGCACGTCGACGAAGACCTCGACGAAGGGGATGGACTCGTCGCCGTCCTGGTTTGTCTGCGCGTGCAGCTCACGGGCGAGATCACGGTCAGCGCGGTAAGGGGAGATGAAGGATGTGATGGCGATGGTGGCAGAGTCGGCGAAGAGCTTAGCGACCTCGGAGATGCGGCGGATGTTCTCGTTGCGGTCCTTTTCGGAGAAGCCCAGGTCCTTGTTGAGGCCGAAGCGCACGTTGTCGCCGTCGAGGCGGTAGGCGGAAAGGCCCAGGTGTAACAGGTGCTGCTCTAGAGCTGTGGCGACGGTGGATTTGCCAGAGGCGGAGAGGCCAGTCAGCCAGATAGTGAGGCCGCGCTGGTCTCGGAGCTGATTGCGCTCGCGGCGCGACAGGGAAGGGTGCCAAGTGATGTTGCTGTTAGGAATGGAGTTAGCTGAGCTGCTTTGGCTTAATTGCTTCGTATATGATCATGAATATTTTTGCGAGAAGCGCATGATTAGAAGAGTTATATAAGAGATTCGTGATAATGGGCTTGGGGGAGAGCCTCACGATCGCAAGGCGGGGGAGGGGCAGACGGTACGCACGTGGCCATTGTGTATGTGAGGCGAGTTCTAACAAGGTAATGATTTCAATAAGACAATGATAAAGCAAGTCGCTTATTCAAGAAGAAGAAATAGAGCAGGTAAAAATATGTCAAGGGAAAAGAGGATGTAGAGACAAAGGAGGAGATGTAATGCGACAAAAAAAAAAAAGGGATGATTAATGACGAGATGCGCGATGGCCGATCTTTTTGGCCGGTCCCTTGCAAGTAACATCTAGGCTATGGCTATCTACCGCTAACTAACCGCCCATTAGCATTCGGGCCCTCGCCGTCATCACCAACGTAGCCATCCTTTTCTCCGCGTACTAGATACTAGAGACTACTTGGAGAAAAATTACAACTAGTCTAGCAGAAAAAAACCCACACTCTGCTCCATTTAAAGTGAATGTCCCTCCAAGATAGTTGGGCGGATTGCGCCAAGGGGTCTGATGTGCTCATCGAGGAGGCTGATGGCGACAGTCCGAAACCGCCGACTTCCGCTGCGTGGTCCCCGCTTTTTTTTATACTAAGTTTTTCTTCTTCTTTTTTTTTTTTTTTTTTCTTTATGGGCACTTTAGGATATGTGGGTACTAGAATAGATTATAGTTTTGTATTCGTGTATTTCATTGAATGCGCAAGGTTCGTTCTGTAAGATGCAAAGCATATAATTGGCTTGATTCTATCGCTATAAAACATCATCCTCTTCCTGCTCTAAGTACTTAGTACCATCTATTACCTCATACATACAATATCTATCATCGTATAGTGTATGTGTAGCCCTTGTATATATCTGATGCCGCCCGTCGCTTTCCCAAGTGATGAAAATGGAAATTGAAAAAAAAAGGTCAAAAAGAAGCATCTCATAATTCTAAACCTCAGCCACCCCGCATCAGCTGTGCTGATCCCGTCTCCTCTTTCTGCGCTGTATGTGCAGTATTCTTAGTTAATTCGGGGCATCAGCTGCGTAAAACCCAAATCATGTCAGCCACAGTGAACCGTTGTTTGGGAGACAAAGTTTAACACAGAATCAAACTTACCGCTGCGTACTTGGGAGAGATAAACAGCCCCTTTGCCTCGACCAAAACCGTCGGCTTCTCGCCAGGCTCTGGCAGCGTCTCAATGCGCCCTTCAGCCCACGCCTTGCGTCCCTCAACTTTGGTTGTCGTTCCGTGAAGCACCAGGAAGCTATTCGCCTGCGTCGGCTTGCGATAGTTGATCTCTAGGTTGGCCGTCACGGCAATGTTGTGCGGCAGTGCGCCGAAGCATCCCCTCGCCATACCTTCGTCCAGCATCGTGGCCAGGAATCCTCCGTGGACTAGACCTGGGTGGCCGCATACCTGGTCTCCAATGTAGCTGATGCTGACGATGGACTTGCCGCCGTCTTCGATGAATGCGACAGGCGGGACTACCATCTTGCCATAGCCCTGCAGGACACCGGCTGTGAGGCTTTGGTTACGGATTCCATGCGCCATCTTCAGGTGCGGCCGTGACTCCTTGAACTCTGGCCGTGACCTTAGCTCCAGGACCAGCGGGTGGTTATTGATTGTATCTTCGATTCGCTGAATCTCGTCGGTGTCGGGGACAAAGAGTTTCGATGTCTCGGCGTCTGTGAATGAAGAAAAGCCCTTTTGTACCATCGAGTACCATGTCGCTGCTGCTCCGATGCTGCCAAATGCGACGCCATACAGGAGCAGCCCGAGACCTCGTCCAACTCGTGCTGTGGGAGCTGCTGTATTGAAAACGACTCAACGTTAGCCTGGTTCTCGTTCTCTTTCTCTTTCTCCATTCCAGTTCCTTCTACATTAATCAATGAACAAAACAAAACAAAACTCACCCTGCGCAGCCTCAGCATAGCATCGTCGCTGGCCAGCCCCTTTAATCGCGGCAAATGGCGACTGTTGCCCACCTCGAGCGATCTGGCCGATTCGGCGCCCACTACGAGCGACTTGTTGACTGAACATTCTGCTGTATATCTCTTTCTTCTCTCTATTCCGCCTTTCTTCACACTTCTCCTCTACAACAAAAACAAAGAGGAAGAAATAAAACAAAGAAACAACCAGATTATAAAGGAACGGAATTGCCGAGGCAAAGGAGATCCGATTGCGCCTAATTTACGGTCACCCATCACACCTTGTTGGTACTAATCGACACATTATGCGCCGATAAGATAAACTGATACGGCTCTTATCGATGATCGGCTAGCCCGATTCTAGCCAGCCCACGGCTTAGGCCCCTCGGCGTATCCGAGTTCGGGCTGGTGCAATCGAAGAGCCTCGGATATTATTTTGCTTCCTTTTGTTTTCTAGCTCACAGTAGCGTTGGGTTGGGGCGCATTTTCCCCATCTAGCTGCCATATTATTCATTATGGCTGTTTTAAAATTATAAGTGAAAGTTTATCCTAATATACATGTAATTTTTATATTCCCGAGGAGATGGCATTCATGAAGAATCTCATGACGTACATCCACCGCAAATTGCCAAAAAGAGACTTTAGTGTTTTCAGTGACTTCATGTGGGCATGTCACTTACACCCAAATACTCCAAGTAGACACTAGTATTTTCGCCGCCTTCAAGACCTATTTTATTCATTATTAATATCTTTTTGTCTATTCTACAAGTCCTCCTCTCCTGCCAAAAGCTCCGCATAATCGTCCACGGACGCAAATGTAGGCAGGCCCTTGAGCATCTTTCTCCTGGCCTTGCGCTTGTCTACCTTCTCCTCATCCTCCTCGGGCACATCTGGAGCAACCAAACCATCCTCTTCATCATCTTCTTCCTCGTCTTCGTCTGAATCATCACCAAATTCAACGCTGATGTCATCCTCGTCGTCGTCATCGCCGTCGAGTGACAAGGCAGGCGAGGAATCGTCGTCAGACGCCATATCCAGCTCATCCAGATCGTCAAAGCCAGCATCAGAGGCATCTTCATCAATGTCAGGCTGAGCATTAACCAATGCCTTCCAGATCTCATCCTCTTCCGCATCCTCATCTTCATCCTCATCGCCTGCCGCCCGTGCCTTCTTAGCGGACTCCTTCGGCTCTTTGGAGACGTGCTGGAAGTACTTGTGGAAGAAGACATCTTCGGCAGCCACGTCATCTGCCTTCTTATTCCAGAATGCAGCTGAGTTGACTTGAGTTGTAGACGTACTAGTACGCCCACTGCCGAGCCAAATATCTCCAATATCCTTGGCAGCCTTAAGAGGCTGCATAATGGATGCACCACGTGCATCCGTAGCTTTCGCGTTCCTGTAAACGAACTTATCCAAGAACCTGATGAGACTGTGGCTCTCCATATCGGGCTTCAACATTTTCTGATTTCTTTCCAACAACGCAGAGGCGAATTTACTGACGGCAGGGTGGAAGTGATTTTGAATAGGAACCTAGGGTTAACAGGTTAGTCATTGATAGTACCACTTTTGTGATAGAGTATGAACGTACCACTTCCCACAGACAGCTTCTGTGAGCGTTGCTATGTTCTGGATCTCTTTTGCGCCCATCGTATGTTGGTCGATCTTCGGGCGCTTCGTCATCAAACACTGATTCTTCTGGCGCCTCAACCAACGTTGAAATGTCAGGGAACGTATGCCTTAAATGAGAGATGACATAGAGCAAGCCGCAGACGAAGGGAGGCTGGTGAAGTCCCGCTACCTGCAGCATTCTCTTTGCGAAAGCCTTGACCCTTCTCACATCAACATCGTTCTTCAGTGCGCGCAGTAACAAATTCAAGTAAAGCGCCTGTTTTGAAGAGGTTATCAGACGCGGGTCCAGTAGCGACTCGTACAGCGTCCGGTAGAAACGATCGCTACCAAGGTTTCTTGCCGTGGAGAGGTGCTGAATTAAGAGTAAAGCTTGTATGCCGGTATTGAAGTTAGAAGAGTGCGCAATTTTGAAGAGCGTATCAAGATGGCGTTCCAAACTATGGTCAAGTAATTAGCATTCACAGATGAATGGTACAACGTTTAATTTTTCAAGGTACTTACACCATATCATTAGCGCCTACAAATGGTGCGGCGCGGTTTACACCGGTCAACAGGGCAGACACAAGCTTATCATCTGCCTCGGCCTCTGGGACTGGAGCGGCTGCTGTCTTTGCCTGGTTAGGTGCCTTTCCAAACTTTGAGCCCTTGCCAAATTTCTGAGCCTTGTTCGACTCATCATCTGCTGTCATGCCAAGCTTTCCCGTTTTTAACATCGTGGCGAAAAGGCCAAAGTAGATGCGAAGAAGAGACTCAGCCACGGTCGGTTCCTTGCTTGAGAGGATTGTTTGGTTGAGGGTGTTGATAGCATAGTAGCGTGATCGATGGTCTTGCGAAGGTCGAAGCAGAATCTCCTGTTCTACTGTTCGCACGATAATTGGTTTCATACCAGGATGTGAGTTTTGCAGCTGCAAGAGGAGATATGAAGCCCGGGACGATATCTTTCGGTCGCGATCACCCAGCTTGTTCACAAGTAGGGTGAGAAGGTTTGATTCCTGCTCTGGCTTATCCTTGAGCAAGGCATAGACAAAGTCGACAGCTCTCATTCGGGAATATTCAATCTCATCCGAGCACCAGACCTCCAAGAGTTGGATGATTTTGAAATAAGTATCCTTTAGCCAGTCTTCATACACCCAATATATCAAGTGTGCTTGCGTTATTTTACCAGGTAGTGGTTGGCTTGGGGCCCAGGTTTTGGCGGAAGCCCGTTGAAGGGAACCCAGCAGCCCAGGTTGAGCCTGGAAGTTCTTCAGTCGCCGGTCTGATGGTAATAACGTACCAGGGCCAAGCATATCCACGAGTGCTCCTATAGCTCCAATGGCTTGTGCTCGGCTTTTCTTGGAGGCCAGATTCATCAGAGTGTCGAATGCGCGAATGTTGTGGACGGGAGACTCTTGGCAAGCCAAGGTAAGAGCGGAAATCTTATCTGTAAGGGTACCGGATGTCATAATAGTGGTAAGAAACTTGTGAGACGAGGACGCAAAGATGGTCGTTCTATATTTCGCCGCCTCCGTCTCCAAGAGATATTTTCCATGTTCTTTTAGCGAGTTTATGGACGACATGAAAGGGCCAATATCGTCGACTGTAGGTGAGGGCAGTTGAGCCAGCCTAGCGACGTGCCAGTCTGCACGCGGCTCGAAAATCTAGTTCACTGTGTTAGTTGTCAGAGATGCCGTTGACTCGAAGAGGTCAGCTTACCAGGCCTTCAACCCTTCGCATATCATTCTCTACCGGGCCTTTTTCTTTTGACGCTTTGCTGTTTTGGCCGTTGTCCTTGTTCTTGTTCTTATTCTGGTTCTTGTTGTCATCCTCGCTAACATCGTCGTCGGATTCTTCCCCTTCTTCCTCCTCCTCCTCATGCTCTTCATCACTAGCATCAATTGGCGCAATCGCAGCGAAACCAAGCTCTTTCGACAGAGCTGCTAGCTCATCTTTCAGGCGCTTGTCTACCGGTGCCTTTGACTCTGAAGCAAGTGCTTCATCATCAGATGCGACTTCGTTGATCAGGCGGAAGTCCTCCTCGTCTCCTCCCAGAGCCTTGATCTCAGCCAACAAAGCATCCTGATCGTCGCTGGTGCCGTTCGCGGCCGGTGCACCCTCGGAATCGCGTTGCTTTCGCTGTTTCTGTTTCCCAGCGGCTTCAGTAGGCGGATTCTTTCGCTTATGCGAATTGCCGTTCAACTTCTCTTTAATTTGAGAAGCGATCTGAGACAGTCCATTCTGAAGCTGAGCTGCATCATTATGCGAGCGCTGCGGCCCTTTGCCCTTGGAATGTTTCGCCATAGCACAGGTGCCGCTGACTGAGTTGTAGAAATTGGCTGCATCAAATTTCAGATTCAGAATGCGATGCAAGTATTTTTTGAAATATTCTTATCTTATCGCCCCGTCGAAATTGCGGGCGCTTATCGCGGCTACTATTAGCGCTGCGCGTCTAAAGAGCCATCTCATTGTCTTGAACCTAACAACAGGCTCTTCATTGGTGATAATAAGTCTCGCCGCATTGCGAGATGCGGTAATCACTTTTATCGTCCATTGAGAATTATGTAAAATTTAGAATGGATTGAACCACCGGTCGCTGAACATGCGTGCTCCAAATTTGATCTACCATGGCGGACTTCGCCCACTAAAGGCCGCTCGTAGCTCGAACCACATCCGAGCCTTCTCACAGCCTTTTTTTACTCAGTCAATCCGGCTTAGATCAACCCTGTCGAAGATATGGGTTCCTACTGGTGGTGTCTCTGCCACTGACGGCGAAAGTATGAAGCAATTTACTGGTCGATTTTGGAGGAATGTCGAGCTAATTGCTCGGTAGCTGGTCATGGCAAGCTTATCCGAGCCGGCTTTCTTCGCCAGGTTAGCAGATCTCATCATCATGCTATGCCAACTCATAAGGAGATAATTTTGCTAATCTGGTCCATTTCATCAGGCACAATCTGGAGTTTTTCAACTTCTTCCGTTGGGCCTCCGGGTTCAGGATAAGATTGAGCGTCTTGTTGACAAGCACATGCAAAACTTAGGTTAATCATCGCAAAATCCATTATAAGTATCTTCCAACTAATAGATTATTTTTGTAGGAGCTTCGAAACTTGCTCTCTCAACTCTCACAACTGAAGAGCTATGGCGCAAAAGTGGGCGGTTAGAGAAAGTCTCTGCCGAGGTAGGCTCATGTTTGCAAGTTGATATGATGTCCTTTTGCTAATACTCGACAAGCTGTTCCGACTCAAGGACCGCAAGGACGTGCCTATTATGTTGTCACCGACGCACGAAGAGGAGATCACATCGCTTGTCGCAAGCACTTTAAAATCCTATAAAGACTTACCTCTGAAATTATACCAAATTAGTATAAGCCTATGAGCCCGTAATACTTCCATTGCATATCACAGCCCCTAACTGATCCTTGCAGCACGAAAATACCGAGATGAGATCCGCCCGAGGCACGGTTTACTAAGATCCCGTGAGTTTATCATGAAAGATTTATACACATTCGACTTGACGGTTGAGTCTGCCGTTGAGACTTATCGCGACGTCGCTGCTGCCTACACAGCCTTCTTCTCAGACTTGAAGCTGCCGATATTAGTAGCCGAGGCCAGCTCAGGAGACATGGGCGGAGAGCATAGTCATGAGTACCACCTTTCTCATGCCATTGGAGAGGATACTGTCGCAGCCTGCAACAGTTGCGGCTATACCGCCAACGACGAAGTAGCCGCAGCTCGGTCATCTAGACAACTTGACGGTGCAATTTCTTCTTCCAATTTTGGCCTCTGGCGTGGCATTACGAAGGACAGGAAAACGCTTGTTAATGCGTGGTACCCAAGTACGGGAGACTCATCTTCGGAAGAGAGCTGGAATATCCATGCTGTCAAATCAGTTGTTTCAGAGCTAGATACAGGTGTCAGTGACGCCGGATCGTTCTGGAGTGAAGCTTTACAAGAGGCAGAGGGACAGAGTGGTGAGCTTCGGCTGTTAAACGTCATTGATTCGAGACTTTCAGCAGCTTTTGAGGACCTCCAAGATGAACTTCCTCTGTTTCCTGCGGATCTGGCAAATAGCCATATTCAGCAATCGTCGATAACACAGACACCAGCTGGCATGGATCTAAACCTCTTGCGCATTATGGATGGCGACGGCTGCCCTCGCTGTGACGCAGGGAAGCTTGAGATTCATCGCGCATTAGAGTTGGGACACACTTTTCTCCTTGGTACACGCTACTCAGAGCCGCTTGAGGCATCTGTAGCACTTCCACAAAACCCAGGGGTCCAAGTTCCAACCCAGATGGGCTGCTTTGGTATCGGCGTCTCTCGCATTCTCGGTGCTGTGGCAGAACAAATGACCGACGAGAAAGGGCTCAATTGGCCTCGGGCTATTGCGCCATTTGAGGTTGTCATTATTCCAACATCTGGCGTCAATGAACAGACACTAGAATTTTATGACAGATTAACTAAGCATGAGAGTTCTGCTACAGGGCTAGATGTCGTCTTGGACGACCGCAAAGAAGCATTCGGATGGAAGATGCAGGATGCAGATATGACAGGCTACCCTGTCGTAATTGTACTTGGAAAGGCCTGGAGAGAAAAGGGAGTCTGCGAAGTGCAGTGCAGGAGGCTCTCTCTGAAGGAGAATGTGACGGCAGAAGAAGTGCCCCAGTATGTAAGGACTTTGCTGGAGCGGCTGTAACTGTAAAGAAATTCAGCGACAAATGTCAACATATCTCCCATCTAGACTAAAGAAATAAAAATAACTAATTTAAAAAAGCAAAAAATACAATTTATCAATTATTCATGAGAATAATATTTATTATGGCAGAGCGCTGTGTTGTAAGAGCGGTTCCATGTCCTCGTTACAAGAATCATCAGCCCCTCTACAGTCATTCGTGCAGTCGCTGCATGGAGGGGCACTTCTCCAAACGTCCAGCTTGGCCAAGCTTCCAGTGTCCTCAAACAACGACCACGAGCAGCCATGTCGAGCGGCCAGAAAGAATCCAGTAAGTCTCATTCTCCCCCTGTTATTCTCTCCGTTTTTATTTGTGCGCACAGCAGCGCTGACCGCAGCATTTTAGTCAATCTCGACACGCTCGAGCCCCAGCAGCTCGCGCAGGTCAAGAAGCAGCTCGAGGAAGAGCTCGAGCACCTAACCAACTCCTTCTCCCAGCTCCACGGCGCCCAGAACAAATTCAGAGAATGCCTCCGATGCGTACAGAGCCGAGCCGCCGATAGCCAAGGTATACCATGCCCCCGGGAAACCAAAGGAGGCACGCAGGAGGTGGTGGAAGAGAACGGGTCAGAGAAAAGAAAACAAAGCTAAAGTGGCGACGCAACAGGCTCAAAATCGGTCTTGGTCCCGTTGACCAACTCCTTATACGTGAGCGGCGAGCTGACGAGTACCGATACCGTCTTGGTGGACGTGGGCACAGGGTTCATGATAGAAAAGGTCGATTACACTTTGCTCATCTTTTACCCTTTGCTAGAAGACGGACATCTGACAGTCAACAGAAACTAAAATCGGCGGAAAAGTTTTACGATTTGAAAGTAAAAGAGCTCGGCGACAACTTGAAGGAGCTGGAAGGAATTGTTCAGACGAAACAGATGAATGTTCGCACAATAGAAGAGGGTATGTCTGCCCAACCCCACTGCATTATTTACGGCTATTAACCATCGGAATTCAACAGTTTTACGGCAGAAGATTATGGCTGCTCAATCAGAAGGTCAAAGCTGAGAAATATAGCAGGAGATAAAAAAAATTGAATAATGAATCAAATCACTTAACGTGCCTATTTACCTGGTCAATAGTTGCCACGCCTCAGAGGGGTCTGCTCTGAATCTACTGCTGTGTGTCGACTTTGACAGGAACATCCAACTGTTTCTGGACCTGCAAAAGGACTTGGAGGAAATTTGAGAACCTCTTCATCAGGTCTGGGTCTGTCCCAACCCAAACATTCTTCAGTCCTTCTCCCCAATCCCTCCTCAGATCAACTGGATTGACTTGGTTCATGGCAGAATCCCAGTGCTTGCCATAAAATTCAATTTGCCATATAGTTTTTTTTGGCACTGTGTTTGTCCTGAGTCCTTCCCACTCCTGAGTGATACTTATTTCCAGCATATAGGGACTGTCTTGGAATTCTGCAATGAATGATGTCTTCAGTCGGGTTTGGGAAACTCTATGTTTCCACTCACCGGGGTTGTTAACGATTATTACTTCAGAAGGCCGGAGAAAATGAATATCATTTTCCTCATATGTTGCCGGTCTGTGCTCTATCCCCTTGATGAGTTCTAGGAGGTCTGCAGGTACACTTGAATATCCGTACGATTCTGCATGAAGGCTCCAATCAAATGATCTAATGCATTTGGTATCAGCACTGCGTGTACACTAAACGTTTTCTCATGAGCAACCCACGTGTGGTCTGGAGCTGCCACGATCCAGTCGACGAAGCCAGTTGGACATTTAGCTCCGATCTTGGCTCTGGATAACGCAGACTCATCATTCGTCCAATCCTCCACCAATAATTCTTTGCCCTCTATGCTGAGCATCAAAGTGTGCGTGCGCCTTTTACTTTTATGATCAAGACGAAGATCGCCGTCACCATCAAATGCCAACATACGATTTATAAAGCCATTCGCAAGACCGAACTGAATGAACCTTCAATCATGATCAGTAAGGAAATCACCAAAAGTAAAAAGAAAAAGGGGAGGTTCATATATGGGAGTTACCGAGTACGAAATGGAAGACCCCCGCGACGTGAGTACCATTTTATCAAATCTGTGAATTCGTCATAATCGATTTCGGTTGCTTGACCTTTTTTTCTCTTCATGATACATAAACTTCCAAAGGACACGCGCATCCTGATGTCAGAGGTGGCACTCGTCAAGCATTTTACAGATGCCTGAAGAAGCGGACGAAGCTCTTGGAGGAGTGCCGCGGCAGTTTTTGATACGTCATCAGATTCGGTCAATGGGGTTACCAAACGAGGCCTTTGGCCGAGCTCAAATTGTATGCGAGTATCCTCGGTGACTCTTGAGCTCTTCTGGACGATTATCACCCAAGTTAAAAGTTCTTTGGACAGACGCACGTCGTGAAACCTTTGATTAAGTGCGTCAATAGCCTGTTGGAGCTGAGATATGGACTCGCCGAAGACCTTGAAGACACTTGGAAAGTCTGGCAAGTCAGGAACGATCCAAACTTGATGTAGTTTCCGGATGTCATCTAGTGCTTCTTCAGCTGCCAATTTTCCAGGGAATACGCCCCAATCGAACGACGTCACAATGCGGGCCTGAAGCAGAGTAAGCAGATTTCGGACAATCGTCATTGCATTAGATAGTATAAACATAAAACGGAGGAGAGGTTGACGCTACTTACTTCTATCAAGTCTCGATCAGTGGGCGGCTGGCCAAGATAGGTTCCTTCGCCGACTACTGATGTCACTAGCCGTTTATCGTGTATTTGAGCTTTGGCAGATGCCATTCTCTCTGCTGTCCCCCAGAATTTCCTTGGTCCTTCATGCTGTCTATTTTGATGTTGAGCCTGATGTTGGGATTTCTCAGGCCTAGGAGGCCGCGAGTTTTCCCGACCCTTGCCTTTGTTCATTCCGGCTGTTTATTGTCAAAGTTGCTAGAACAGCTTATAGGTTTCAAAAGATGGAGTAGTTGGTAATTACAGTGATGTAGGAGAATCAGATGATATGAAGAGAGGAAAGAGAGACTATGCTGTGGTGTAATTCCGAGAGAATTGAAGATTCAGGTGCAGGCTGGGCTATATATATCCTGCCAGGAGGAAGAGCCTGAGGCAGCTCTACAGCGAGATAAAAAGATAGGATAGGAAAGTGAAAGAGATGCCAGAGACAAAGGACATTTGCCAACCAACAGTGAATCATTGTTGAAGCGGCTGCCAGCCATCTATCTATCTGCACGTTACCTTTAAGACCCATTTGGCAGAATATGCGTCGGTGTAGTACAATGGGCTAAAGCTATGCTGGCAATAGTGCAACTTCCCATATCATTGATTTATTCTCGTTATTGTTTTTGCCTTCATTGCATTAATGATAAAAATGGACCTGGTCTCCTGGCCTCGACACTCTTGCGGAGTGCGTATTAATAGCCATGTGACAGAGTACTGGGTGCTATTGTGCTATCGAAACTGCTTCAATTAATAACCCGCGGATATATAAGAGATAATTGTGACTTATTGAAGTGAAGCACTGCAGTCCTTTATTTCTACTAGTACTTAATATATTGTTCATTGGTACTATTTTCTTTTTCCTTGTACTAAGTAGTCTGGCGATGTTACCGTCAGCCATGTTAGAGCTACCTAGAGCAAATATGCATCAATTGATTATGCACATATCGAGTTCTCTCCCGGCGCGTCTCCCAAAATCTAGACGCGTTAATTGATCCAAGTTACCCTACTATACTTACTGAGTAGTAAGCTATTATGTTTCATAGGCCATTCGAATGTTGTCACTGTCATCACCACTTTTCAACAACACGACGACTCGTTCACGGTCTTAATCCCAAGTGTCTCGAGCTATTTAGTGGTTATTTCTTTACATCTTCAATTTGACACTCTCCCCAATGCCGGCCCAAACCGTCTCTCAAACAAGCACTCACTCGACCCGTGGGCGCAAACAGGCTTTTTCTACTGCGGTAACTCGCGAAGGTTCAGATGACAATTCCGAAAGCGAAGAATTAGTGTGGGAATGGCTATACAGCGCCGAACAATCAGAGCATGGCGAAGATGGTGAGGGCGATCGCAAAAGGAGGAAAGTCACAACCAGTTCCAAGATTGTTGGAGCTCGATATGGCGATTTCGAATGCCGTGTTGGAGACACGGTGATGCTCAAGGCCGAAGGATTTAATGAATCATGGGTGGCCATTATCTGTAATTTCCGAGAAGATGATGACACAGGAGAAATGGAG
This sequence comes from Trichoderma polysporum, assembly GCA_030278935.1. Taxonomy (NCBI): domain Eukaryota; kingdom Fungi; phylum Ascomycota; class Sordariomycetes; order Hypocreales; family Hypocreaceae; genus Trichoderma; species Trichoderma polysporum. The sequence goes on along the minus strand of JARFTM010000078.1, from coordinate 28,775 downwards.
GCCAACTTCATGTGGTTTTTGACAGAGAAAGAGGTTCCTAACAAGGAGAGGAAACGAAAAGACTTTCTTTGGGTAAGTGCAAGAGCTATAACCTTGTGTCCTCAGAATGAATTTTGCTCTTCTAACGATCGATCTAGAATGAGCTGTATATATCACCATCTTGGGATGTGAATCCCTTGGCCTCGATCGACGGAAAGGCCAACATCATGTCCCTAGATGCCTTCCTTAGCTCATATCCCTCTGGAAAGATCCCGCGAAATTCACCCGACTTTGGAAAAACCTTTGTTTGTCGACGCGGTTGCAACACCCGATCAACCACATATACGGACGAATTTGTATGGGAAGAAATCTATCAGAATGGAGAAGATGTACCTGCGTTAAAAGAATTTGTCGAGAAGAGCACCAAACCGACCCGTCGAAGAGCTCGAGCTCAATCACCGCCAGAGGGCGACAACACGTACCTACCCCCTCAAACACCGACCAAGACTGGCAGAAACTCCGCGGCGGCGACCCCTAAATCAAAGCGAGGGCCAAAGAGTGGTGGAAAGAAACTCGAGTTCACGCCACTAGCCACAAGGAAGCTGTCGCCTAGCCAAGTTCAAGCTTCTCCGTTCCAAATAGCCCGTTCACGCCTCCACGTTTCAGCAGTTCCCTCTAGTTTACCTTGTCGTGAAGGAGAATTCTCACTTGTGTACTCACATCTGGAAGCCGCCATTACTGAGGGTACTGGTAACTGCATCTATATCTCCGGAACGCCAGGTACTGGAAAGACAGCCACTGTACGAGAAGTCATCTCTCGTCTTGAAGAAGCTGTCGGTTCAGACGAACTGGATGACTTTATATTTGTCGAGATCAATGGCATGAAGATTACGGATCCTCACCAAGCATACTCACTGCTATGGGAGGCCCTCAAGGGCGAACGAGCTAGCCCAGCTCAGTCCCTTGATCTCCTGGAACGAGAATTCAGCAATCCCAGCCCGCGACGTATTCCGTGTGTAGTGCTGATGGATGAACTCGATCAATTGGTTACGAAAAACCAGGCAGTCATGTATAACTTTTTCAACTGGCCGACCCTTCGCCATAGCCATCTCATCGTACTCGCAGTAGCCAACACTATGGATCTTCCAGAGAGAACTTTGAGCAACAAGATCAGCAGCCGATTAGGTATGCCTATCGAAATTCAGGGCAATAAGGAAACATAAAAGCTAACAGTCTCAACTTAGGTCTCACTCGAATTACTTTCCCCGGCTACAATCACGAACAGCTTATGAAGATAATACAGTCTCGCCTTGAAGGTGTACCAGGGAATATCGTCGACGCAGATGCCGTCCAGTTTGCCAGTCGCAAAGTAGCTGCTGTCAGCGGAGATGCCAGACGAGCGCTGGATATTTGCCGTCGAGCGGTTGAGCTCGCGGAGGGCGATGCCCCGGGAGATCCAATGACCCCAAGCAAAAGGGCTCATGATAACGGAGCCCCCGACCAGTCTCGCCGCGGAAGAGTCACAATCTCCACCATCAAGAAAGCCATCAATGAGGCGACGACTAATCCCATTCAGCAACATCTACGTGGCCTCCCCCTAACATCGAAGATGCTTATGGCGGCGCTACTACTCAGAATCCGACGGACTGGATTGGCCGAGACGACACTTGGCGAAACGCTGGATGAACTTCAGCGATCCGCTGCCTATGCAGCCAGGCCTCCCCCCGGTATGGCCCAGATCCTTCCCGGCCTCGCCAAAGGGACTCCAGTAGTCGGTCGGCGCTTAGTAGGACGACCGCAGTACATTCACACAGCAGCCCTAGAGCTTGTTGCTGCTGGTTTGATTAATCTAGAGGCCCATCGGTCAGATCGGTCGAGCAAGTTACGACTGGCCATCGCTGATGACGAGGTGAAGATGGCGCTGCGTGATGATGCAGATCTTAAGTCCATGGGTCTGAGTGTATGAATGGAGCACCTTTGATTCTGTTCACATTATACACACTTTAATATGCTATCATATACACTAAATCGTAATTTCAGGGGAGAGATAAGGATTGGGAAAAGAGAATTCTAATCGTGTCTTCATACTTCAGCGTGTTGGTGGATTTAGATACAAAAAGATAGTAACGAGATCACGAAATAGAGCAACTTATAGATGGGTTATGCAGTCTTTATGTTTAGCATACAGCTTATAGCAGTACAGTTGGTTTTCACAATAATTCTCCCGAAGTCTTTTTTATACACAAATTACAGCAAATCAACCGGTTTCTTTTACCAACATTAACCCAAAAATTAAATATTTCTGTCATCGTGTCTGACTATTCCCTCCCCATGAGATCCGGAAATGCATAAAGTGCCATAAACATACACGTATCCACCTGTGATATTCCGAATGTGGTGCAGGCTCTATTCTTCCTCCGTCGCTGCTTGATATATATTTCAAAAAGAATTGCCGATTAACAAAAAAAAACACCCATTCCCATAAACTCCTGGCTAAAATTTCCTTTGCGCCAATGTTGGCGTCCATTGTATCGGATGCGTCTCCTCGGACGCTTTTTCGTCTTGCTTCCATACTTTGACTTTGAAAGGAGTTAGCATACGATATGTCAACAGAAAGAGATCAAAGAACACATACTTGTCTTGTCAGCTTCGCCCGTGATGAGACGCAGTCCAGAGCGGTCAAAGGTTGAGCTCATGATGCCTGATTCGGCGTCTAATGAACCCGGCTGTGCTGTTGTTTCAAAGGATTGGAATCGATGGCCTGATTTCCAGTCCCAGAAGCTCATTGAGCCATTGTCGGCTAAATTGCAGAGTTAGATATCAATCTTTGCTTTCTTCTTCTTTATACAGCAAAAAGAAGAAAAGGGGACGGACGGCTAGCGAGATGAAGGATAGGAAATTACGTACCACCTGAGAAGAAGACGTTGTTGCTATTTACACTCATAGTGTTAATAATGGCATTGTGGCCCTCCAAATTTTGCATGAAAGCGCCCTCCGGACATTTCCACTGCTTAATGCTGCCAGTGCTGCCCGTTGCGAAGGTGAATTCGGTAGGATGGACGGCCAAGGCTCGAACGCCCTTTTTGTGGTGGGTGAGAACACCCATGGTCTTTCCGGCTGCCAGATCCCAAAGCCTGACGGTAGAGTCCAATGACGCCGTAATCACTTGAGGATCTGCCTCCTGACATTGGACGTCGGTCACCGTGCCAGTATGGCCCGACAAAACATGGATATTGCTCCGCGTCCGCATGTCCCAAACTCGAGCAACACCATCTCGGCCACCTGTAACCAGAACATCCAACGTGGGATGGAGAGATAGTGTGTAGACACCGCTGAGGTGGCCGTGATAGTGGCGAATAACCTTGTTCGTCTCCAAGTCCCAGCATTTCACCATCTTGTCCTCGCCACAAGAAAAAAGGTATGGGTGTCTTGGGGACACAGCCAGGCCGCGCACGGTGCTGATGTGTCCCGTCAACGTCAATCGCAGAGATCCCGTGGCGAGATCCCAGATCTTGATCGTCCTATCGCCAGCACCGCTGGCAAACCACTTGTTCCCCGGCTCGACTGCCAAGCTGCGCACCCATCCCAGGTGGCCTGAGATGACCCTCATCAGCTTCCACGGGGGGTGCCATTCGGGCCTAACATGCTGGATAGCCGGCGATCCCCTCACTGTCAAGCTCATGCTCTGCGGTACTGTCGTTGTCGTGATCGTCGGCTCGTCTCCATTCGCCTTGGATGCTGTTGAAGATGCTTCCGTGCTGCCAGGTCCAGCCTCGAGAAGCTTGGGTGTTTTTCGCGCCGGTCCTCCTATCTTTGCCACCGTCTTCCGCTGGGGTTGTTTCGATGGTTTCTTCGCCGCGAGCGCCTCGGGTAGAGTCTGAACAGCGGCGTATTCGGTCTCGAATCGACGCTTCATGACGGCATCTTCAAACACGCCTTCGAGCTTCTGGCGCTTGCCGTTGGACAATTCGAGCCGAGAGTAAAGATGCCTCGTCGCAGCCGCATTCTGAGACGCGAGCGCGCTGAGTTGTAGCGCGTCTTGCGGTGTCTGTGGTGCCTCCATGGCTCAACAAGAGAAAATTAAAAAAAAGTTGGGTTTGGAGATGAACCGCGTATGTAAAACGAAAAGCAGCTGCAAGAGGCGAGTTGAATTGAACTTTGGTTCAGCCTTCTGTGGCGCAGTATATGTGGGGTACATGTGTTCTGTAATTCAGACTGTGGCGCCAGGAAAATACAGGCAGCGAGTGCCCAGTACGCAAGACTGCAGTGGCCTGGAGGCTTTACAACGCCTACCCGGTAAACTGCAAATCCGGAACCGTTTTAGTTCTCGCCAAACTGTATCTCTCTCTGCCAAAGGATTCATTTCTCATCTTGCCATTATACTAGCTCATCTACTATCTATTCATGATATTTTCTCCCCGCTGAATATACATATATATACGACACCATTATCGTCACGATGGCTGACACAGATAATGATCGGTTCCCTCTACACACAGCGGCTAGAGAAGGCAGAGGTATTGCGCACATCACCAAATCCACACACTTAAGCTATCTATACAAAAATACAAAGCTAACATATCCCAGTGGCCGCTATCGAAGGCTTTCTCAAGGTATGTCTAAAGGGCAGAATATAAATCTTAAAAGCATGCCAACACATGTCATAGACGGACCCCAAACTCTCAAAGCGCAAAGACGATGACGGAAGATATCCCATCCACTGGGCAGCTTCCTCCAACAACTATGAAATTGTCATGCTGTTAGCAGACCAAGCTAGCTTCGATCCAGATATCCAGGTATAAACACATGATCCGCTTTCAACATCATCATCATCGCCGACATCACCAACGTTGAGATGAGATGAGTTTGAGTTTCGCCCAGCTTACTTACACCAAATTCATTTACATGAAAACAGGACGATAGCGGCTGGACACCTCTTATGATCTCAGCCAGCGTACCAAATAGCGAGCCGATATTGAATCTTCTTCTTCAAAGGGATGCAGACGTCAATATCAAGAGTAGGTTATAGCCAACCAGATCATACAAGCCTCAGCCATTACCCACCCAGCGTAACTAACTCATTCACAGATAACAACGGCCAAGTGAGTAACCCATATCTAAAGAAATAAACACACCAGACTTTATCTCTTTAAACAACAACCTATACATAACACAATATGTAGCTAACACCAACCTCAGACAGCCCTCCACTTCGTCGCCTCCAAAAAGTATCTCGACGTCGCCCGCCTGCTCATCAACGCCAAACCCCCAGCATCAACCCGCGTCCGTGACCGCCGCGGCCAATACCCCATCCATCGCGCCGCAGCCGTTGGTTCCGCACCCATGGTCACGCTCCTCTTGAAGAACAAGAGCCCCCTGAACGCGGCAGACAACGAGGGCTTCACGCCTCTTCACCATGCTATTGCAGAGGGTCACGGTAAGACTTATCGGAACTGAAAGCTTCATAATTTCGTGCGACTGAGAGTAAACTAATATGTATATGTGTATGTGTGTGTGTAAAGGAGACACCGCCGTCGCTCTGCTAAAAGAGGAAGCTGATTTTACCCTTAAGACTACTGAGGGACACCTAGCCATCGATTTGGCTCCGGACAAAGTGGTAAGGCCCTCGTGTTCATGAATTTCCTATACATGTATTAATCCGTCGCCAACAGGTCCGCCAATTCATCATCCAGGGCGCTGAGAGGGAAGGCATCCAGCTGGTCGATTAGCTAGCCAGCTATATATATGTAGTAGCCAATCAGCCGTGAATTTATCTAATGTATAAAAGTGTACAAGTCTATTCTACAGCTGACACCACACCTTATCATTTCATGTCATTGTGCTTCATTACGTTTTTCTCCCTTTTTCCCCTTTTCTTCTTCTAAAAAAAATCCATTCATGAGCCACTTACTTTACCGTTCGCTCTACCAGTTCCCGATACATCGTCTTGACATCATCCACATCTGCTCTCAGCTCGTCAACCAATTCACTCTTCTCTCCCAACAGCTCCAACGTGGTTTGATATCTTGTATCAAGCTCGGCAACTTCCTTCTCCAGATCCGGCACCCTTGTGGACGCTGCCTTTGCCTCTTCCAACTCCTTCATCAAGCTCGCCATGTCTCCTCTAGCCTCATCTCTCTGGCTACATACCCTAGCCATCTCTTCCTTGGCGGCAACCCTTTCGCCCTCCAGGCGGCGTATTGCGGCGCTCATCCTTTCTACTAATTGAACAGATGGTCCGGCCGCCACTGTTGACACTGAAATCATATCTTGCGCCAGGTTGCGAGGTGACGAAGGGGCCGTATCGCTGATTCCATTCTCCCTCTCCATCACAGATGGGGGCAACGCAGGTGGTGATTCCAACGGCTGATCTAGAGGAGAGAAGGGGGATGGAGGAACGGATCCAGTAATTGACATTGGTCCTGTCCCCGTACGAGTCGGTAGATACGAGGGAGTTCGGCGAAGAGCGCTAAATCCTTCTGCTGCATTATCTAATATGCTTACAGGAGTAGGAGATCGTCGTATGCGGTTGGGGACAGATAACCCAACAGCTTCGGAGCTGAACGTTCGTGGGACAGAGAGTAACGGCGACTCTGGACGGCTTTGGTTTCGTGATGTTGCTCCTGCAACTTCATCGACCCATTGTCGTCCTGACTCAGCCGTAAAGGCTCTGCTTGCAGCTCGCTTCTCCTTGTCGAGATCCGTGCGGGTTTGCTCGAGCGCCGTCTCGGTAGCCTTTGTGGATTTTTGGAGAGCAGCCAACTCTTCACGGCACGCTTCTAGCTGTATCTGAGCGTCTTGCAGATCATCTTCTAGAGTTCTGCCACGTTTGGCCTGTACGAACGAGGTCAATTGAGTTAGCATAAGTTGGCGGGCGAGATCAAATAGGTATAAAAGTAAAGATGAAGGATTGATTAGAATATTTCAGACATACCGCATCCCGTGCCTTCTTGCGCATCTCTGACTCTCGACGCTGTGCTTCGTCTCTCTCTCTTTCCAGGCTGGTCGTCTTTGACATCAAAGATGCCTCAATGCCCTGCCAATTTTGCCTGGCAGACGCATACTGTGACTGCAGCGTCTCTATTTGCCGGAACAGCTTAACCTGGGCTTCACCACCAGTACCGGAGGCAGCTTCTTCCGCCGTCACCCGTACGACTTCTAACTTGCCCTCCATACTCCGAAGCTCTAGCCGTAGCTCGGCTTCGACGGTGCTACCACGCTGAATGGCACGCTCAAGCTTCTCGCCCCATTCTATGGCATCTAGTCGAGCTTTCTCACCCAGAGCTTCCAAATCCGCTCGAACGGCATCATTTGCTTCTTCAAGTTCCTTTTGTTTTACTCGCTCTGCGGCCACCGCCTTGTTCACAGCATCCGTCTTGGCGATCTCGCCTTGCTCCCCCTTCGACTTAACTTCCTGTTCAAGCCGACGAATCGCAGCGTCTTTGTTGGAATTGTCCCTCTTCAAAGCGTCAATTTCCTTCCGTAGCGCCGCAGTAGCTTTGATGGCCTCCTGCTGACGCTTTTCCTTCTCTTCATCTCCATCTAAACGGTCGAGTAGTGCTTGAGTATCCAATGCCATTTTGTCCTTCGCTTTTCGTGCCTCGTCCAACTGCTTGTCGCGCTCGCCTACCTGAAGCCGTAAAGTCTTGATCGCCGCTCGGTATTTTTGCTCTGCTCCGGCTAGCTTCTGGCCTTCTTCCATTAACAGCGCGATTCGTTCGTCCTTCTCCGCGAGCTTCTTTTCCGGACTACCAGATGGGGCTGATGATGCAGCCTTCTTTGCTGAGTCGGCGGCATTCTTGGAGAGGTACTGGAGTTTGGATTGTAACGAGTCTATCCGCTCCACGTACTCTTGAACTTCCTCCCGGTGTCGCAATTTGGCCTCCTCAAGCTCGCGACTTAATTCGGCCACATCAGCTCCATTATCCACCACTGTCGTTGCTGCATCAGGGGTATATATTGAAGTTTCGTCCTTGGCAGGTTTTGTTGATGTATCCTTTTCCTCATTTGAAGGTGCGTCTTCGGATGTCTGTTGTACTTCAATTTCTGGAGGAGCATCCTCTGCCTTTTCCACAGCTAGCTCCTCCTGCGTAGCCTCAGCCTCAGCATCATTATATGTTATCGTTATCGGTATTGTTGTCGTCGTTGTCGCCGTAGAGGTAGAGGTAGTGGTAGTAGCGGGGTCGGTGGCAGTTTGAGGTGACTCGGTTTCGGATGCGGGCTGCTGCTCCATTGGAGGCTCAGATTTGTAGTCCTTGCTACCATCGTCACTCTTTTCTTTATCTATCGAGGGCCTCTCCATAGAGCTTCGGCTAGCCGCATCGAACGAGCTGCGTGGTGACGCATTCGCCCTATTATCTCCCGTCGCAAGCGCATTCTTGTTAGCCAGGGCCTTGGCCAGCCTCGCTTGTAGACGATCATTTGCGCGGCTAGTTGATGATGCTCGAGAGTTTGCTGTACGAATTGACTTCTGGTTAGCTGGAGCTGTTCCTCCTACCAAGCTGTGTATAGAAATTGTTGGGAATCCTCCCCCCCCTTTCTCTTCTCCCCTCGCCCTCCACCCTCAACTCCAGCACTCACTTACCAGAGCTCGTCACCTTTGGACTGGCAGTCGTCGTCGCCGCAGCTGCAGCTGCCGGTTGCGTCGCACTGCGATCTTCGTCCCCCTCGGCCAGGATCGTATCCAAGCGGGACTCAACACCCGCCACGGCCTGCTGTAGAAACGAGCCCCATCGCGACGCCTGCTTCCCCGGCGCAGCCATGATTTAAGGAACCCCAGACGGGGAACAATAGAAAAAGAGAAATCCTTTTAATCTGCGATGCAGCATCCCCTTCGGCCCCCGGAGGCAGAAGGGCGTTAAGGGAAAAGAAATAAACAAAAAAGCAACTTTCTTTGTTTTCTTGGGATTCAATTGGGAAGAAGCCGCGGGCCACGCCACCCCAAAACGGCGAGGTTGAAAACGGGTTTCCGTCGACCGGGTCAAGGCTAAATTTAAACCGGCGGGTTGTCTAATTCGGGGCCCCTCCCTTGTTTCCGTCTACTTTCTAAGACATGCCACCTTTCTTGAAGTACTGGATTGGGGGTCAAGAAGCTGAGAAGCTGACACGCGTACACGTACAAAGTACAGCTGTGCACTTGCTGTGGCTCGCCATCTACTAATCTATAATACCGTGGCTGATGGGATAATTGGAACATCCATGGCATTTGGTGATTTTTAATAGAAGCAAGGGTTAATTATCATCATTATTACTTGGGTATATACTTCATACATATACTGGAAATTTTATTTATTTTTACTACAAATCATTTAATCCACTCAAAAATGAGACATACATGTGTCCCGTCCGTCTGTGCCAATTACGGCATAGGCCATGGGGAGCTTGCCACCTATCACCAAGTATCCAAGACGCAGTAATCACGTCTTTGCAGCTACATCACCCTCCACATGCATTTCCCCTTGACTGTCACATCTCATCCGCCACCTCACAGTATAGTATATAGCACCTCACCATGGTACCTACAGTACTTCATACATGTACATCCTAACGGGATTGACACGTATCAAATGTAGATACTTCATAAGTAGTAAAAAGCGGGTGGCCCTTTTGCCCGGTCAAAGTCAAGGTACTATACATAACTGCGCTACTGCACAAAGGTGCACACTACTTCAATACAATTGATATAATTTGCGAGTCCAAGACTCCAAAAGCTACCCAGATACCCACTGCGCATATGCAAGATAAAAGAAAAAAATACAAGTACCTAGGTATGCGAGGCAATTTGCAGCATCCATCTCATCTCATGACAAGTGATACAACCTGGTCTCCAGCGACCAAATCCAAAAACCCTCAAAACACTCGTACATCATATCAACAAACGTCGGCCAAAGGAAGAAAGAAATGAAAAGAAAAGCGGAAAAGAAAATCTCCTCCATCTTACACTATGAATGGGATAGAGATGACACTGCTACAGATACCCGGGATGGAACTGGTTTCCACGCAAAATATCTCTCCCCGAGATCCCGGAAAGAATTTGGCAGAGCTGTAATATGATATGGTAATGCTGCTTGCCGCACAGCAGCGTCTGGAATTCAAAAATAACCATCATGGCAAAACGAAACAAGACAGCACGCAGGCAGGAAAGAGAGAAGCTTAAAGGAAGAAAAAAAAAATTGAGAAAAAAATGATAATCAAAAAAAGATCAAACACGCTTGCTCATGGTTCATGCGACTCTTGAACTTCATTTAGCCAACTTTCTCCACCAGCTGCTACGAGGCGCTGGCTCTGCGTAAGAATCTCGTCGGCTGCGATGGCGGTCATCGCTTCCATCTGATGCGCCATTGCGCTTCTCTCGCTCTCGTCTTTCTCGCCTCTCTCGGCGACGTTTCTCGTCTGCATCTTCGACAGGCACTTCTTCGTGCTTGGCACGTCGCCGAGCGCGCCGGGCTTCACGCCGGGCTTGTTCGTCTTCCGTATGTTGCGCCGCATCCGTCATATGTCCAGCATCATCTAGATGCGGCGGCGGAGGGGGATCTGAATGCTCCTTGACCCAGGAGGACGTCCCGGAGTGTGGCCACATCGTCGCTGTCGCTCTCTTGCCGTCCCGTCGGCGATCTTTAGCCGGATATACATGATCGTCTATCACCGGCTCCGTATACCGTCGACTACTCTTCCTCTGCCTGTTATATGCTTCCTCCTCCTCGGCAGCAGCTTTTGCGGCACGCTTCGCCTCGCGTCTACGCTGCCGTTCAGCGGCTTCATCCTCAGGAGGGTCTGCATGGGATCCACGCCGCCGGCGTTTCGCCGCTCTCAGTGCGTCTTCCTCCCTCTCCCTTTCCTTCTCTCTCTCCCTCTCCTTTTCTTTGCGCAGGCGATGCCGCTCAGCCTTCCGAGCCTCTCGCTCTTCCGCTGCACGTCGTTCCTCTTCTTCACGTTGGCGAGCAGCCCGTCGTTCACGACGAGCTTCTTTCTCTTCCAGTTTACGAGTTTCGCTGTCGTCTCTGCGCCTCCGTCGTCGTTCACGATCATCGGCAGGCCGCTCTGCCTCTCGCTCTGATTTTCTAATCTTGCGACTAGATATTCGTGGACCTTCTCGTGGCCCTTCTCGGTCAGTATCCACCACGGGCACGTCAAAATCTACGCCTGTCTCGACTTTAGATGCTCTGGGAGTCATGAAGCCGCTAAAGAGCCCGGTGAATGCCGCCTTCTTTGAAGCTGACACTCCTCGCCTGCCTGAGTGTTCAGGGCTGGGGGGATCTGCTGGCATGACGACATCTTCTTCGCGAGACCTCCTATTTCGATGTCGTTCGGGTGGATAATCCGCGTGAGCGTCATCACCGAGAGCTCCCATCATAACAGCATCCTCATCATCTTGGGGATTTGCCCGGCGAGATTTCCTTTTTGAGCTTGACTTATCGAAACCGAGGATTCTAGCTGCCTTCGATGTCATGTCGGGAGCCTCTTCTGGAGGTGGAGAAACAAGGCCGTGGGTACCAACAGAGTGTCTCCTGGAAGGCTTGCTGCTGCCGTTCATGCCAGGTCGCCTCTCCTTCTCTCGTGTAGACATTGATCTGTTGGGAGGGTTGCTGCTGAACATTCCCGTGAGCCGGTTCCGTCCTGAAGTCTTGCCCGGCCTTTCTGTTTGCTCCACCCTGTCTGAAGTGGAGTCTCTAGAGGACGTCTTTTCCATTGCCCGCCGAGAAGACTTCTCTGACTTGTGCTTTGACGACCGCTTCTCGTCCCTTTCTCTACGAGGGGGGGATGCCACTGCTGGCCATTTCTCCTTCTCACGACTGGATCTCGATCGTTCTTTCCTCGATGCTTTCGGCTCCGGTGGCGGCGTTAAAGGCGGATCGGGGACTGCAGGAGGAGGAGGCGGAGGCATCGGAACTTGTGGAGGCGGAGGAGGCGGAGGCATCATGTCCTCCTCTCTGGGTCGCCGTCTTTTAGACTTCCTATCCTTCTTTGGCCCTTCATCAATGATGGCGACTATCTCGTTTTCATCGTCGTCTTCAGGAAACGTCCCTGGAACATCCGAAGATCTCCGACGTCTCCTTGGTAAGTCCCTATCTGGTACGACTACCGGTGCGATTAATGGCTCTTCCACCCTCCTCCTCCTCCTAGAACGATCGTCTTGGAGAGGAGGTGGCGGTTCCTTCCTTCTGGGTGGTACTGCTTCTTCTATGGCATCTCCATATTGTAGTGCTTCATCCTCCTGTTCAAAGTCAGCTGCTGGTCTTTCTCTAGCCACCGGTTCATCATCTGCCGCTTCAATTTCTAGTCTATCCACGGCTTCCTCTTCTTCATCCGAGTTTGATGCTGCTGCTGGTGGTGGGGGTGGTGGGAGGGTGGGATCGGCTACTTCTTCAGGTGTTTCTTCGAAAGCCTTGAGGCCATTAGCAATTCTGCCGCCCAGGGATCTTGATCGTTCCGAGGATTTCTGCGACGCGCCATCATTCGATCTGGCCTCTGGTTCCTCTAAAGTTAGTAATACTTGTTAGCAATCTTTCTTCAATGGATGGCAATACGCAAATTGGTTGACAACTACGAAAGAGCCTTGATGAAGTGGACATGGAAGAGCCAACATACCTGTTGGCTTCGGCTTCCTACCGCCGAGGCCCCAGAAGCTGAATGCGCTTGATGCGTTTGTCTCCTTGGGTGCAAGCAGCTCTTCAATCTCTGCAGGACTCATGTTGAAGTCAGGGTCCGGTTTGGACCCTGACTCTGGCTGCGATCCAAGATCCAGCTCTGCTTCTGCTTCGGAGGAAGGATCTCGAGGCTTCTTGTCTTTTTTGTCCCTCTTATCCTTCTTATCTTTCTTGTCCTCCTTCTCCTTCCTGTCCTCCTTCTCCTTCTTGTCCCCCTTCTCCTTCTTGTCTTTCTTGGAGCTCTTCTTTAGTTTCTTGGCGGCCTCTTCAGCTTCCCGTGCAGCGGCCTCTTCAGCTTCTCGAGCAGCTCTGATCTCTGCTTTTCGGGCTGCCCTCTCCTCGTCTTCACGGGCTATCCTTTCCTCTTCTGCAGCTCGAATGGCCTCTTCGTCGTCATTGGCATCAATATCGTCGCCGTCATCCTCGGCATCGACATCATCGTTGTCATCATTGTCGTTAGCATCGTCACCTGTTTGGAAAGCATCCTTCTCATCATCATCGTCTTCTTCTTCTTCTTCGTCGTCGTCATTTTCGTTTGGATCGGCGTTAGCAGCGGCCTGTTCAGCTTCGCGAGCGGCTTGCTCCTTAATTCTCTTGGCTGCCTTCTCCCGAAGATGGACCAGTCGATCAGCGTCCTTCTTAGCCAGTTTGCCTTTCTTCTCTCTCTTGCGCAGCAAGTCGGCCACCTCTTTCTCCTCTTCGGCGATTGCAGCTTTTTCAGCGGCTGCTACTTTCGCAGCTTGCTCCGCTTCGTATGCAGCTTGCTTTTCGGCCTCGCGAGCCGCTCTCTCTGCGGCATTGGCCTGAAGCTCATTTAGCCTCCTCTCGGCCTTGTACGATAGGCCTATATACGAATTGGCCTTCTTTTCAAGAAGCTGCGCCAGCTCTTCCTCTTCCTGAGCGATTGCAGCAGCCTCTATCGCTTCCTGAGCGGCCCGTTCCTCAGCTTCTCTAGCCACCCGTTCAGCCTCTAGAGCTGCCCGTTCTTCAGCTTCCTGGGCGGCCTTCTTTTCGGCTCGCTTTGCCGCTCTAGCCTGTAGCTCACTTAACCTCTGTTCTGCTTTGGTCGACAGGCCTCTAAATGAACTGGCTTTTTTATCAAGGAGTTGAGCCATTTCCTCTTTTTCTTTGGCGATTGCAGCGGCCTCCTTAGCTTCTTGAGCGGCACGTTCCTCAGCCTCTCTAGCCACCCGTTCAGCCCCTAGAGCAGCCTGTTCCTCGGCTTCTCGGGCAGCCTTCTCTTCAGCTCGCTTTCCTGCTCTGGCCTGTAACTCACTCAACCTCTGTTCTCCTTTGCTCGACAGGCCTCTATATGAACTGTCTTTCTTTTCGAGTAGAAGGGCAAGTTCTTCCTCTTCTTTAGCGATTTCGGCAGCTTCTTTTGCTTCTTGAGCGACACGCTCTTCAGCTTCCCTAGCAGCTTGCTCGGCCTCTCTAGCTGCCTGTTCTTCGGCTTCTTGAGCTGCTTTCTCTTCAGCGCGCTTCAGAGCTTTAGCTTGGAGTTCGATTAGCCTCTCCTCTCCTTGAGGTGATAGCCTTCCCCTGATAGCGTTGGCTTTCTTCTCAAGGAGAAAAGCTAACTCGCCTTCTTCCTTGGCGATAGCCGCAGCCTTCCGGGCTTCTTCAGCAGCCTGTTCTTCAGCTTCCCTAGCCACCCGTTCAGCTTCTTGAGCAGCCTGTTCCTCAGCTTCCCGGGCCGCTTTCTCCTCGGCTCGCCTTGTGACTTTGGCTTGAAGATCTTTTAGCCTTTCTTCTCCTTTACTTGACAGCTTTCCATTGGCCTTCTTTTCAAGCAATAAAGCAAGCGCTTTCTCCTCCTCAATAATCATAGCAGCTTTCTTTGCTTCTTGGGCAGCAAGCTCCTCGGCTTCTTTAGCCAGTCGCTCAGCTTCTATGGCAGCCTGTTCTTCAGCTTCCCGAGCAGCCTTCTCTTCGGCTCGTCTCGTGGCGTTAGCTTGAAGTTCGATTAGCCTTTCCTCGTTCTGAGGCGATAGCTTTCCTCGAATTGTTTTGGCTTTCTTTTCGAGGAGGTACACAATCTCTTCCTCCTCTTTAGCAATCGCAGCAGCCTTTCTTTCTTCTCGAGCTGCCCGCTCTTCAGCTTCTTTGACTGCTTGCTCGGCCTCCCTGGCTGCCTGCTCAGCTTCGCGAGCGGCCTGTTCTTCAGCTTCGCGAGCGAGACGTTCCGCTTCAAGGGCCGCTTCAAGGGCAGCTTGTTTCTCGGCTCTTTTTGCAGCCCTGGCCTGAAGCTCATTCAGCCTTTGGTCACCTTTACTTGATATGCCCAAAAACGAGTTATGCTTCTTTTCCAGTAATTGAGCTATTTCTTGCTCTTCTTCAGCGATTGCGGCGGCTTCCTTTGCCTCTTTTTCTTCCTGAGCAGCACGCTCTGTTGCTTCTTTAGCGGCCTGCTCAGCTTCTCGAGCGGCTTGCTCTTCCGCTTCTCGAGCGGCTCGTTCCGCTTCTCGAGCTGCTCGCTCTTTCGCCCGCTTTGCAGCATTAGCTTGAAGAACCGCAAACCTCTCTTCGTCCTTTTTCAGGAATTTGATTTTTTTGGCTTTCTTTGCTTTTAGCGCAGCCAGCTCCTCCTCTTCCATAGCAATAGCAGCCGCGCGTTTCTCTGCCTCCCGGGCTTGCTCCTCGGCTTCACGGGCCGCTTCTTCTGCCTCCTGAGCAGCTCGCTTTTCCGCCCGCTTTGCAGCATTGTCTTGAAGCACAACGAGCCTATCTTCGTCTCTAACCAAGAGTCTGCCTCCTCTTCTAGTCTTCTTGTCTAGTAACATGGCCAATTCTTTTTCTTCGTTGACAAGAGTAGCGGCTTGTTCCTCTGCCTCGCGGGCAGCTTCCTCTGCCTCACGAGCAGCTTGTTCCTCCGCTTCTCGGGCGGCGCGTTCTTTCTCCTGTGCCGCTCGTTCGGATTCTTGGGCTGCTCGTTCTCTCTCTCGCTTTGCGGCATTCACTCGAAGTGTGACAACCCTCTCCTCCTCTTTCCGGAGAAGCTTACCTCTTTTCTCTTTCTTTGCCATCAAAATCGCCAATTCCTCTTCTTCCTCTTTGGCAGTAACAGCCGCTCGCTCTTCTGCTTCTCGGGTAGCCCGTTCCTTGGCCTCGGCCTCGCGAGTGGCTTGTTGCTCATCATCTTCTCCTTCTTCAGCCGCGGTGATAGCTGCGGCTTCGGTGTCTTCCGTTTCGTCGACAGCGTCAGCTTGGGGCTCGTCTGTCTCTTGTATTTCGGCGGCTTTGGCACTTCGATCCTGTGCTTCGCGTGCAGCACGTTCTTTGGAGCGTTTTGCGGCAGTATCTTGAAGGTGAGCGAGTTTGTCTTCATCTTTCTTAGATAGCTTGCCCTTTTTGGCCTTCTTTGCAATCAAGGCCTTGATTTCTGCTTCATCAGCAATCGCGGCAGCTTGATCCTCTGCTTCACGGGCAGCCTGTTCTTTTGCTGCCCGTGCCGCTTGCTCTTCAATTTCCTTGAGAGCAGCCTCTTCAGCTTCTCTGGCTGCTTGTTCCTCGGCGGCTCGTTCCTTGGCCTCTCGTGCCTTAACTTCTCGCGCAGCTCGTTCCTTAGCTCGTCTTGCGACATTCTGTTGCAGGAGGGTGAGTCTGTCCTGTTCTTTCTTAATCAGCCTATTCCTTTTGGCTTTCTTATCAACCAGGGTAGCTAATTCCTCCTCCTCTTTAGCAGCAACAGCGGCTTCTGCCTTGGCTCGGGCCTCTTCCTCGAGCCTAGCCTTCTCCTCTGCCTCTCGGGCGGCGAGTTCTTGTGCTTTCTGCTCGTCCAAGATAGCTTGCTGATCGGCTTCCCTAGCTTCCTTCTCCGCGATTTCAGCCTTCTTCTTTTCCCTTTCGAGCTTCTTAAGGTCCTTCTCGGTCAGCTGAGGCGCCTTATCCTTCTTAGACTTCTCCTTATCCGCTTCTTTGTCTTTCGATTTGGACTTCGATTTGGACAGTGACAGCTCATCTGAGGCCGCACCGGGATCTGCTGCTTCATCTTCAGGTTCAGTAAGGTCCATTGAAGGGGGTGTCGGCGCACGGGGAGGTGGATCAGCCAAGGCCTCCTTAAGAGATCTCGACTTTGCCTTGATGGACTTTGCCCAAGCATAGCTGTCGACATCCCCAACCTTGCTGCCCCTGACCTCCTCTACGTCGTCAGGATGGACAATCTCACCGGTGGTCTCATCCACAACTTCAATTGGGCTTTTGAAATTATGCTTCTTCTTGTCCTGGATGGGGGTGCGGTCGGTTGGCTCTTCGATGCCATCGGGTCTTCGCGATGAGTCGTCAACATCTCTCCGCCTCTTGTCGCTCTTACCGATACCCCAAGAACCGAAGAAGTCTCCGTTGCCGAATGCATCCGTCGTATCCAGCCCTACAACGTTAGAATCTTCTACAGGTGGGTTGTCTGAGGCACCTAGCCGAACCAAATCAGCACTTCCTTTCTTCTTGTCCTTCTTGGAATCCAAGACGTCTTCATTCTTGGACTTTTCGGCTTTGGATTCACCTCTAGACGGATCAGAAGTTGAGCTCTTCTTCTTCTTCTTGTCCTTGTCTTGATCCTTGTCCCTGTCTCTGTCCCGGTCTTTGTCTTTGTCTCTGTCCTTGTCCTTTTTATTCGTCATGTCATTGATGCGCTCTCCAGAGGACTTGGGGCTTTGCGTTTCCGCCTTTGGAGACCCTTCCCCTGCTTCATCTGCGCCGGATCCAGTCAAAGAATCATTCTTCTTCTTGCCTATGCCCCAAAAGCTCCAGCCCTCTTCAGATGATCTCCCCTTGTTCGCTTCGTCTGGGTCAATCTTGTCAAGTCCGTCTTTGGGGCCAACTTCATCCGAGATTTCGTTACCATTCGGGCGCTTATGGCGATCAGAAATAGGAATACGTGAAGAAGGCTTTTCTGAAGCTGGTTCATCGGCAGTCGCTGGCTTCGTCTTCTTCTTGTCCCTGTCTTTGTTATCTCTCTCCTTCTCTTTCTCTCTCTCCTTCTCTCTCTCCTTCTCCCGCTCCTTCTCCTTGTCCTTCTCCTTGTCCTTCTCTTTTTCTCGCTCTTTCTCCTTCTTCTCCTCTCTTTTAGACGATTTTTTGCCAGAGTTACCCCAAGGGTCGTCGTCTACAGGTGGTGGCGCAAGCTTAGGTTTAAGCTTAGCCTCAGGTTCCGGTACGGTTATAATCTCAGGTTGCGCCCCTTTGTCTCGCTTCTTCTTCTTCTCCCTCTCCTTCTCCTTTGAGGTAACCCACGCATTCTCAGTGAGTTGCGCTTCTTCTAGCTGAGCTGCAGATGGCAAGGGTGGCACGGGAGGAGGTGGCGGCGGAGGTGGTATTTGCTCAGACTGCCTGACACTCTCCTCTTTCTTCTTATTTTTGCCAAGTCCCCAGAATGACCAACCCTCATCTTCCTGCTTTTTCTTCTCCGACTCCAGCCTAGACGCTGGCTTGAGCTGCGGCATGGGATCTGGCTTCACTTCGTCCCCAACTAATGAATCGGTTGCTTTCTTGTTGTTCGTCTTTTTAATGTCCTCTTTGGTTGCGAGGCCGTCATTTACTGCTGGAGCTGGCGCAGCAACAGATGCGGGTGCGGGATCGTTCTTTTTGGTCTTGCTCTTGGTGGACGGATATCCCCACGGGTCATCGTCCCCATTTACAGCATCCTGGGGAGTCTCTACTGGTTTTTTGGCCTTGCTCTGTGTCGCATCGGCATCGGCGACTAGAAATGCTAAAGTGGCTGATTGATTTGGGTCGCTGGCGCTCCAAGGGTTGCTCTCGAGGATGTTCTTTTTGTCACCAGCGTCGGTATGGGCATCGTTACCACTTGAGGATCCGCTGGCGCGCCAACCAAAGGATGCCAATTTCGTAAGGGTGGCCCCAAATCCACTCTCAGACTCTGGCGCGTGCGACCCAGAACCAGTGCTTTTCCCACCGTTGTCGTTCAAATTTACGTCGTCAAGAGTGCCGTCGTCAAACGCGTTAGTTGGAGGAGGAGGAGATTCGGTCTCCGTTCCTTTTTGGGACTTACCCTTTTTCTTGCTCTTGGGAGGCGCCGACAAATCATGTTCCGCGTTGTCATTGTTTGCACCCTTGTCCTGATCCTTGTCCCCATCACCGCCACCACCAGCATTATTTCCGTCACCTGCAGCTCCGCCCTGGTCTGCATTACTACTACTACCACTACCACCACCTTGATCCCCACCGCCATTTCTGTCAGGGTTCTGGCTGCCTTCTTTGGATGGCCCCCCCTCTGGAAGTCTGCCGTTGCTGGCGCTGCCATTTGCCGCTCCTTTATTTTTCTTCTTACCACTTTTGCCGCGGCAGACAACCCCGTCTTCAGAGGTGAAATCAATTATTACATCGAGAATCGGATCGCTAAGGATGCTAGAACGAGATCGCGTGCACCGCTTCGATTGGTGGGGGTCCGGAGACGATCGATAAATAGGCTCGGCATGCGGCTCTTCTCGGCGAGCAAGCGAGTCAGCGTGGCGAGGCTCTGTGACATGATCCAGAGAAGAAATCGCTGCAAGTCTTGCATGATGTCGAGAGACCCGTTGCGGGAACAGATCGGGCACTACTAGTGGCCTGCTGCCTTGCCGTGATGTGCCTATTGAGAACGAACGATGCTATAAACCCCAAGTCAATGCGATGAACGAGAATGAAGATGCCTGCATAATACATGAGCCTCCCCGCAAAACTTAATACACACCTCTGTACGCTCGATCCAAGCTCGAGATACAAGTCGCAGCCGATCCTGGAGATTGCGCTCATCCCACGCAATACTCGTTTGCCTAGCAGTAGACCGACTCTCTGCGCATCTCCTCCACGGCTGCTGATCAAACGCCAGGACATCGGCGGCGGCCATTGCTACAATGGGAGCTGATGCAATGGCACAGCGATTTCGCAGTCATGGAAGCTATGCGTTTTGACGGAGAGCAGAAGAAATCAGAGACGAGTATGTCTTTAGAAGGAAAGCTTCCTTGCGCTGCTGGATCCCTTTGCAAGGGAGTGAAGGGAAGAAACTAATTCGAGGCGGCGACCGCACGTATATTTGATCGTATTGTTTAAACGATACGACGGAAATGAAATCGAAAATGCGATATCGTGGACGGAGACGAGATATATAGCGACGACCAGCCAGAGCGCGCGAAAGTTTTTCGAAGGAGCACCAATGGTGATATTTTTGGTCGAGTGCCTAGTTGCGATCGTGTAAGTTGTGCCGGCCCGCCAAGCTTTGTCTTTGGCAATCGCAACGGCCGACTGCATGCATGAAAAAGAAGAGAAAGAAGAAGAAGAAACGAACAAGAAAGAAGAACAGCAACAGGATACCAACAAAGTAGGAATGAGAGTGCTATTACAAGATGGTGGTTGTATAAGCTGAGTCTGATTTTTTTTTTTTTCTGTTTGGTACTAACCCGAGTCTCTGCAACATCCGGTGAAGCGTCGCAAGCGCAGCTACAGGTAGCTAAGATAGATACCTAACCCGGCAGTAGTGAGTATGTACAACGGATAAGATAACACTTTGGTAGCGGCACTGGCTGGCGATCTCGTGCCGCGCCGTCCGCCTCGTCGGTCCAGGTTCGCCACCAACTGCCTTGAAGTACGGAAGACTATCAAGGTACTAGGTAGGTACTGGAACTACTATAGGTGGGTTGTAGTGAGGTTGAGTATAGCTGCAGTCCGGAAAACGTTGCAATAAGTGAGAAGGGCGGAGTAAGGCTAGCGGATATAAAATAGATGCAAGAGCCAGACAATAAAGAAGAGGGCCGAGATAAGCGGGATGGATGATGGCGGCCCTCCAAAAAGCTTTGCTCGCGAGGCTGTCCGCAGAGGAACGAACAAGCCATAGAGCGCGCGCGCCGGCCTAGGTAGGGAAGAAGGCTGCCGTACAAGTGACTGGCCACCAGTAGTACTTCGTAGACGAGGCGGTGATGCGGAGAGACCAATGATACTTGTGCCCTTGCCTTGGGATCGCCACTCCACAGAGGGAGAAGAGGCCGTATCTCAGCTTGAAGTCGCACAAGGGCGCTCTGAGGGCTGCAAATTCACACCCTCTTTTTCAGTTCACGGCGCGGGATGCCCTCCTCCTTGGGCGACGGGTATCCAGGAGAGGCTGCCGGTGGGAGCGACAGTGCGCGACGCGGCGTCTGGAGTGCTACTTTCGGGTGCTACGTGCTACTAATAGATGGCGATGAATGCCTGTGAGTAAGTCAAATCTTCTACATGGTGTCTAACGGGCGCTGTCGAGAGGCAGATATGGTACTACGGAGTGCAAGTGCCGTCAACACCAATATCAGGCCCCGTGCCAGAGCAGCAATGATGTACATAGCAGGCAGTTCCCCCAATACTCCATGCCTTTGATATGCGACTCAGTGGAGAGAGGGGAGCGCCCTTGCCGACAACTACCAGACTGTCTCGTACATTGAACAACCGTTGCGCGCAGCATTGCTGTCTTACATGCGCGATCCTGCAAACACGCTGGAGGTACCAGTACGTCGAAAATGGGTACCATTCTGACTGACCTACGATAGACGAGCCCGAGCCCTCGTGGGACATGCCAGAGCTTACAAGGGATACTGCTAAGGTTTGAAAACGCCCAACTCGGACAGCTAAAGCATTAGAGCAACAACGTGACACAGACGCTGCCGTCATTCCCTCGCTTCTTTCCCTGTCTTGACGCGCTGCGCAGAACAGAGCAGGTTCGATGGCGAATGCACGCACATGAGCAGGTACAGTACGCCTCCGCCTCCAGCTATCCCACTATCCCACCTTCCCACCTTCCCGCCAGCCAAGAAACGCAGCCAAAATGCACAGAGACGGCACCAAGATGCACTACGATGCACCGGCCCGGCCAATCAAAGCGGCTCGCTGGCGGAGGGTTGGCCGGGCTGCAGGCCCCATTCGCTTGTCACCAGACCCCCAATCTGCTTAGCGGCCTTTTTAGCTGTCTCCAAAGCTGCAGCAGCGCAACAACGCACCTCCATCTTGCATGTGGATTGCATCGTTGCAGCGTGGAAGTCGCTGTCCCCCAGCCTCCCTCGAGTACCTCGTCGGTACCTTGGTGGGATGGCGCAGAGCTGAGCTTTTGGGGGATGGCATCCCATATTGACATGCCGTGTACTTTGAACTTGACTCAAAAGGCCACCCGCATGTGTTCCTACGTCAAACATGGCCAAAGTTGCAGAGCGCAAGCTGAGATTTTGTTTATGCCACAAATACTTGCAGGCGACGCGCTGCTTTGGTTTCTGCGAGCCCCTCCACTCCATTTGCAGCCACGACCTATTTTATTTCTGCGCTTCATGCACTATGAGGTATGACTGCACCACGCGCACGCATACAAGCAGTACGTGCATATCCCACTGGTGGGCTGAGTAAGGGCATGCCCTCGGTGTTTATTTGTTTATTTTTCTTTTTAATTTTTTTGCTATTATTCTTTAGACTTTTTTTTTTTTGGCTTACCCGAGCTGGCTGTGGTGCTACTATCTGGTACCTACCTAATTCTTTACAAGGGTGCATCTCGCTTCATCTGCTAGTTCACATATATACGAAGTACGAAGTAGGCCATCGCGCAAAATACTGCTGGGTACTCCGTACTAGACTATTACACCTCCGCCCTCCCCCCAAAACCAACCACAGCAACAAAACCATACGATCCTCCACAGACACTCTCCCCACGTCCTCCAGCGCTCTGTCGCCTTCGTGGGCTCACTCGACGTCGCGTGACAATGTACATACAGGTAGGCGCATGCAGGGCCTGGTCCACCCCGGCTGTAAATACGGAGTAAAAAGTGAATCAAGGAACAAAAAAATCTCGCATACATGTACATACGCATGCGCATCTGCGTACAGGGGGACTTACATACAGGTACCTACAGGTACTCTGCAGCATGCGTGGGCTGGCCTGATTCTTGATGGCCACGAGTCGCCCTTCAGGGGTTCAGCTGGACCGCTGCCATTGGCTGCCCGGTCTCGAATCGACATGCCTTACATACACGCACACGCACACGCACATAAGGTACAGCTAGGGTACATGTACGTGCATGGAGTCAAGACGGGGCTATTCAGTACAGCAATTTGTGTCACAGGCCATTCAAGCGTGTTGTTCACCGCTGGTCAGCTAGGGACCTACTGTACCTGTAGGACATGCAGATTCCCTCTCGCCTCTCTCCCTGCCGCTCATCGGCCCTCAGACATGTTCATGTTGATATTCATGCATAATCGCAACCCCTGGTTCTAGATAGTACAGCTGACACCTTGAGTCAATCATTTCACATGCAATAATCCATGTAAGTGCTCTCTGCCCAAGGACTGCCACTGTACGGGTGCGTTCTGTGCCACGTACCTACCTAGTACTCCAGTACTGTACCATAAACGCCTTATGCCCCTCACTAGGAGCGAAGCCCCTCCCGATCGCAGATCCGTCTTCCCTGTTCCAGCTTGCGGAGCAGTAAATCCGTGCCCATAGCACTGCACGTACTTATGTTGTTTATTTGACACGCAGAAACAACACGCATACCTAGGTACAGAATGAAGCCTGCTTGAGACAATATTGACGTCGTCGGTATAACTGCAGTGTAATGAAATCCAATAGCTTGTCAGACACAAAATAAAATGAAAACTGTGAATTGGGAATTAAAAGATATTCTAACGCATGCATCCCTGTGCAATATCAGCTGCTGTCCTGAATGGCCCACCACAGCAAGTGCCCTTGGAGCGGTCAGGCCCAATGATTCTTTCACCCATCAGCAGAAAATAGGGCGAAGTCGGAGGGTGTTTTTTTTTTTTTTTCAGGCTCGCATCATGCCATCGCAGAAGCTCTGCACTGGTGGTCAAGTGCCATCAAAACGATGAAATACAGCCCAACGTCATCATCATAATCATCATCACTCATAAGGCCACCACAATACGTAAACTAGTCTGCCTGTATCAACAGTGAAAAACTAAAACAACTTCGCCTAGTTCATATTTCATCATACCTCCCACAGCTGTTCAATTAATCTCCCTGTACTAATGACATTTACCAGCCATGGTCATGCAAGCCCTCTATGCTAGCAGGGCCTATCCTCGCTTTAAACCCCCACGTCCCGTCCCTCACCCGCCTTGCACAAAGAGAGAGAGAGAGAGAGAAGAAGTAAAATGCCTCTATCAAGATTGGCAAAAGCCGTCTCATTCGTCATCCCAAGCATCCCTTAACCATGCCCTGCCCTAACCTTGCCCCAGTCAGAGCCAGATTCTTCAGGGTGAGTTGTCGGCCCAGATTCTTGCCCCGGGGCTCGGCCTATACCGGGGTCTCCACAACCATCCGGACTGCCTCTGGTGCCGGCTCCGGGAAGTTACTCTCAGTTGAACGTGGTAGTTTTCTGCAGTTGAATTCAGGCATGGACTGTTATTGATTTTCATCTTGTAATGACGTCTACATAGCTAGTGCTGGGAAAAGTATCGCCAGAATCCCCGTTGAAAGCAGCATCAAATATTCGATTATACCCAAGATAAAGCATCTAGATGGGGTGTGTATGGTACCTGATACCTTCTATTGGGTAGTAGAGAGGTAGGTATAGAAAAAAATACTAATTACTTCGAAGCCTTTTTCGCCTACCTAGATAGGCGACATTCACTTACGGAGAGCATCGAATCACTAGTACTCGCTGCAGCTCTCTAGACTTAAAACTCATAGATGGGACTGAAATACAGTATAAAGTTGCTTCAAATTTCATCTCAATCACAAAGAAGACGCAATTTGATCAAATCAATGCTATCAAATACATATGAACAAGGCTTTATTCGGTAAGACTACATCTTATCAATAGCATCACAAAAATAAAAGTGATGTCGCAGAAAGTCAGAGTGACAATAAGCTTCAAGAGTTGTTGGTATCTATGCGACGTGCCGTCTAATAACCCGAGCCATCTCAGATTTTTTTTCCAGGAAAAGACTAAACGCATTAACAGAGTTCAAGTGCCACCCATTCCACAATATAGCCAAGACCACCGCCTCGGGAGAGAACACCGGAGGGGAACACGGTAAGTAGGCACCATCGCCGAGGAAAATAGGAAACCGTAAAACGGAAAGGAAACATGGAGGGGGAAGAAGGGGGGAAAAGAAACAAAGAAAAAAATAGATCCAAGAATTGTCATCCATCAACGCCCGTATTCTCCGGAATAACTCATTTCGGCATAATTTTGATTCATGCCTTCTTCTGGGTATCTTGCTCCAGAGCTGCTGATATAACCGCCATCGTCGCCATCGTCGTAGTCACTAGCATCGAACGACGATCTTCCACTCAGCTCATCTTCCAGTCCGCTTCCCATGTCAGAGGACCAGTTCATCTGCGCCAGTGCGGGATATTGAGCCAGCAGGGCCTGTGGGAGGCTATAGTTTCCACTGGCATCCATGGGGTAAGCCGGACCGGCATCCATGGCCATGACCTGCTGGCCAGCCATGTTCTGCGCCATGTTCTGCTGCATTCGCTCTTCCTGCCACTGCCGTTGCCTTTCAATCATTTCTTCGTCTAACAACGGTTTGATGCAGATTCTACCTGCTTCTGATCGGAAGTGTCTTCCCAAGGCATCGGCTCGCGCAAATCGTCGACCACAGCCCCACTGGCCACCAGTTTTCAAATCCCCTTTGCAAACAAATTTTTTCTCTCCAGAATGCAAACTTTCATGTCGCTTTCTGTCGTGTTGTCTAGCAAAGGCCTTGCCACAGACTGTACAGACGAATGGTCGCTCGTCAGTGTGAGTGCGCAAATGGGATCGCAGATTGTAGGCGCGCGTGAATCGTTTGGGACACAGAGTACATTGGAACGTTGCCGGATGCTTCTGCATGCGTTTACTTGTACCAGCATCCTGGCTATTCTGATATTCCGGATCTGCTAGGCGCAGGGCAATTATGTTGTTCGGCACAGAGGAGGTCGATTGTCGTCGTCGAGAGGCCGATGAACCGACCGACTGCCTATCTAGAGGAGATAACGATCGAGATGCGTCGGAACGGGCCGCAAGATCAACGCCGAGAGAGGGTCCCATATTGTTAGGGGGGAGCATTCCGGGGTGGAACGGGTCGGTAACTGCCCGGGGACGAGACTTTGGACGACCTGTAATAACTCTGTTAATTCTCTCTATGGTAGAGTGCGTATCGCAAAATAAAATGAAGAAAAAACCTACCTCGGTCTGGGGGAGTTAGTGAATCTTGATCCATCTGTGACTTGGGAGGCTCGAAGCCGACCGGTCTTGCATTAGTTGTTGGCGCAAAGTCGATATTGATCGCTGGCGGCGCCATTTGGTGCATATCGGCGGCACCCATGCCGCCTTGCAGCGATGGAAAAGTCTCATGACCCTGCTGCAAGTCTGGATATCCAGACCCTCCCTCGAACCCGGGATTTGGTGGGATCAAATTAAAAGAGGGCTGGATGGCCTCCGGCATTTGCTGTGGCATTATGCGAGGGCTAATAGCTGGACTATGCGAAGGGCTTCGACCATGATAGCCAGGACTACTGTGATCAGCTAGACTGAACGATCCGATGCCAAGCACTTCCTGGTAGAGGCTGACATCTGCAGGCCTCTGCAGAGGCGAATGGCCGGACGGATCAGCGTCAAACGTATCGGAGCTAACGAGATGAGGCGAAGGAGACACGGAGGAGACGTCGGAGTATTCCGAAGGGGTCCGTCGATGGCCCTGGAATTGAGGTTGAGTCCAGTCGCCGATCTGATTCGGGAGAAGGGCGGCTTCGGGTCCTAAAGAAGCATGCCTCGAATGAGTCGAAGGCGGCGACGAAAACTGATGTTGGCTGAACGGAGGCGATTGAAGACTTTCTGGCTGTAAGAGCCGTGGAGGGGTTGGAGATTGATGAGAGTGCGGGGAGGTCATAGCATTGATGTCGCCAAGTGGCGGCTGATCAAAGAGAGGAGCGTTGTACTGATCTCCTTGCTCAGCGGCCGAGGGAAAGAGAGAGAAATCACCGTCGGGGAGGTTTGGGGAGAAATAATTCTGTTGCGCCTGGGCGTTCAAAGACGAGGTGGAGTCGGCACCGGTAGCTTGCGGCTGCTGTCCGAAGCTCGTGCTGGGATCAAAGCCGGAAGTCGGGTCGGCAGCGTTGGCTTGTGCGCCGAGGAAGCCGCTTGCGTTGAATGAGTCGAAGTTGGGATGTAGAGAAGCCGTGAATGCTCGATGTTGCTGCTGCTGCTGTTGGTGGTGTTGTCGCTGTTGATGTTGATGTTGCTGTTGCTGTTGTTGCGATGGATCCAAGCCGACGCTGAGACCAAGACCAAGACCGACGGAAGGCTGATCGCTTGTGGGTGCGAATGGGCTCCGTGCCGGCGAGTGAGATTGGTTTATATCAGGCTGAAAGTTACTGGCCGACAGCGACCTTCCACGCTGGGATTCGTGATCCATGATGGCGGCCAAGCACTGGTGCTTCTCGTCGCGAGGCAGATTCCACAGTCAGCCTTCCGAGCTACAGCGGGGAGGCTGTGCACTGGCGGCAGCGATGCAAGGTGCTGGGGGCGCGGCCCTATCACAGCGGCAGGACGCGTATGGTGGTGCGAATCACAGTCCGAATAGTGTTTCAGACTCGCGGTAATGGTGGTAGCAGCACCGTCCTGAAGACCAGCTGCAACTCGTACTTCCAGGAGCGGGTGCGGGTGTCCAGGTACGGGGTGGGTTTGCCGTGGGTATAGGGCTGGACCTGGTCTGACGGACCTAGTGAGGCGAGGCGATGTTCGCCGGTAAAGTTTGGGAATTGGGACTGGCAGCGAGAGGATGAAGGAGGAGGGGGGCCTTTCTGGGGGACCTTTCTTTGTCGGGGCTCGTTCGGGTTGGGCGTCAAATCATCGAGCAGAGACGGGGGACCCGCGAGGCTGTGCACAACTGGAGTAGAGGAACCTTGTGGCCGCGGTGATACTCGAGAGACACTGCAGTGACAGCGTCTGACCGGGCTGCTGACGACGCAGCTGGTGCCAGATGCTTCGGGTTGGTCGATGTTTGGTCAGGCTGGAGACCGGTGATGTAGGAGGCAGAAAGCTATCATGCAAGTGGGATAGCAGGTGAGATCTTTCTTCAGCTCCAGCGCCGTTAGGTGCTCGCTAGCAAGCAAGGCCCGAAGGGCTAAAGTACAGTACTGGTAGCAGCACTGCTGGGGTGCCTGCTAACAATGAGCAGTATTGCCGTTTAGCAGCAGCTTGTCTGTCATACCCACGTGCTAATCATATGAGGGTTGAACAAGGAGGGAGATAGATGCTGCCAGGGAACGTCAGTATACACGTAAAAGTAAAAGTGCTCACAGAGAGGGCGCGCCATGGAATGAAGGCTCACCACCTGTGCCCAACGATTGCCTGGGCCGTCCGAAGCGATATCCGGCAACGGGGCCAGGCTACGCAGTACTAACAAGTACTAGTATTGACACCGTTCTGGCTATTCTTCAGCTACCGGCCGTTCCAGTAATCTCTACTTCGTAGTAGCTCTAGGTATTTCGTAATTAGCGTCTTGGAACATTGGCTCATAATGAGAAGAGAGGAAAGGAATCCAAGCCACGACCCCGCACAAAGTGCGCTGCCATTGGTGCCCCTCCACAGCGGCAAGGGGGAATGAGAAAAGGAACCTATTGGGTACTAGCTGGGCTGAGCATTGCTGTATAAAGCATGCATTTCGTAGAGCCCAAGCGAGCTACTGCCGAAGTATTCCGCAGGTACAGGCGGTCGGCATGTTCCCAAAAAGTCTAGAATATCCACCGGCCAACGGAACTGCCCCGAGCTTTGACACTTCGGGATCGTTCTTCTGGAAGAAATATATTAAACCGGGCAATTTGTGCACGTCTCTACCAACCATGATACTACTCATTTCTAGATAGGTAGCTTGCTTGCCTTAGTGCTTTCAGGTTAACATGAGTACTAGGTACCTATTTTCTATCATCCACTCTACGGAATACTACTAGCGTCCAAGGTAGAAGTAATTAAAAGATACTGCTACTTATTAAACCGCCTGTCTCTTGTGCGTTGGCACCTTGTGGAGAGAGAAAGCTGCAAGGGAGTCTCCTTTTGGAGAGGCGGGATTTGCTGCTTTCCAAGTGCCTAACCGAGCGTGAATATCACTCCACAGGCGTTCACGAAAAAGATGGGCTAATCATAGTTCCCAAAAGCGGCAGTCTCAATATGAGAGCGGGGGGGGGGGGGGGGGGGG
>JARFTM010000077.1:0-155640 GCA_030278935.1 Trichoderma polysporum | reverse complement strand
TTCCGATCTGAGAAACGAAAAGAGAAAATTTTGATCAGCAAAAGTTTGATTATGTTATTTTCTCACCCCATAAACTGAAATGTCAAAAGTTGAAATTGGATGCATCGCGCGGGCTTCAATTTGGTCCAACAACCGCCTGTGAAAAATTACAGCAAGTGTGTACCAGCTACAATGCCAAGGGAGCATGAAAGCACGCAATTTACACTTTCATGCTTCACTTCTTCTCCATTGCTATAAAAAGAATTTTCCTAAAACAATATCCGCCTACCAGATCCATCATTGGCATCTTGTATTACCCACAATCAAAAAACAAAACAAATCTCTAAATCTGAAACCCTTCCGATACATTTGATGCTCCTCCTCTAAAACATAAGCTGACCCCGAGTCTCCAAAAAAAAAAAAAAGATTAAAAAAATGAAAATCTCACGCCACACAAAAGCTCCAATGAATCTGAAACAAGCGTGGTCTAACACGCGACATCCCCCTTTTGCGCACAAATGCAATTTCATCTTCGCTTTTTTTCTTCTTCATGACTTACTCGCTTTTGCATTGTATCCATCCACCCATTGTGTTATGTTGCAATTCTCCACAGGCAAAATAGAGATGCCCTGCTAGAGGCAGGAGTTTCCACAACAAAATGGCCTGATACAGACGCACCCGACTGACTCTGCAGCACGACCAACACATCACCCAAGAACCACGCCTCTTATTTTTCTATTTCATGTAGTAAATACAAATTATTTTTCCTTTTTCCATCCAAGACCGAAAAATACCGAGAGCCTCGTGGAACAATCGGCATCTTAGTGAGATTTTGGAAGGGGCAAACTTTTGTATACTGTAATGACTCGAGGTGCATGCATGATATAGACTCCATTAACCAACTGCCGCGTGGGTAGACCCCGACATTCCAAAGTTGGCTAAGGAATCATAAAAGACGGCAAGAGACGGCGGGAATCGGAACAAAGCGGCAGTGATAGCCAGACATAAAGAGCACTGGATAGTTAACTTGGGATGCCGGATTGCCACTCTCATGGTGTAGAGTTCATCGCCTGCCGCGTGGACAGTACCCCGGCATATAACACAACTCAACAGCGGCAGTTGTACGTACATCTAGCAGGAAAACTCGGGATATGGAGCAATCAATGAGTGTCTTTGCCTTCCAACTGCTTCCAAGAAAGGTCCCGTTTGCGGGAATACGTAATAATTCGGATAATATTGGTGTATTCCATCTCTTCCCCTTCTCGTCAATATTACTAAGATAAGTATACAGAGCACGATTAGATGATAAGTTTAGGGTAATTCAGATATATTCTTGCTTCACTTCTCTTCATTCTTAGTATAAATCATTCAGGTAATCGACATATAAAACAGGTTTGTCCCACTCCCCCGCACCAAGCTGGCCTTGAAAACAGGAAAAGAAAAGAAAAAGATAATCAAAATTCATCCCATAGCAGTCAATAATCATCCCATCTTTTCTCGTTTGTGTATATAAGAGGAGCAACTTCCTGTTCTCCATAAGCAAAAAAAAAAAGAGGTCAAAGCGCAAAAAATAAATAAATATAGGAAAACCACATGGTCTCCGCCGGATTTAAACACGTCTCTTCCAACTCCTAGCGACCCTTGATTGTCCAAGTTCGATATTCCACGCTCGCAGCTGGCAATATCGAATCAAATAAAATAAGTAAAGAAAAGAAGCCCACTCGCATGAATTGACGAGGGGAGTTAGACGTGATAGAAATAGAATCGGCAAAAAAAGGTAAATAGTAAGGTTGCCATGGTGGACGATTAACGCCCACTTCCGGAATGTCGGTAAATGTCGCTGGAGCTTTTTTGTATTGCTTTTCTTTTACCGCGAACCCGGTCCATCTACAGGGCTCTGAGGGTTGCTGCGTACGCTGCTGTTAAAGTCTCTGCTTCCTGTGCGTTTTAGAGCCTGGCTCATCGTCTCGATGTTCAGCTCTCCCGGCGTCGTCAGAGTATAATTTCCACTGGATGGGCTACCAATCGGTTTCCGCGACGGGCTCATATCCATGCCTTTTATGCTGCCCGGGTTGCTCGTTGGTGGGCTAGTTCCAGGTCCCTGGCTAGAGACTGGTGACCGAATTGGCGATGGCGATCGGTTCATAGCTGATGCGGAAAGAGAGGTAAGACCGACAATGTGCATATTATCCCGCGATGACATGGAAGGCAAATGATGACCGCTGTGTTCTGCTTGGACGACATCTGCAAACGAGATGAAGGAGAGGCGTCTCACATCGGCGGAATCGAGGGAGCCGTAGTTGGAGGCGCTATCGGCTGGGAACCCTATGCGGTTCGCAAATGAAGCGAGCTCCGAAGCCCAGTCGCTCGGGCCCTGCTCGTATGGAGTGTGGATGGCACTTGTGCCGGGGACGGCTACCGAGGCAGGCTGGTGGGAAGCGTGGGTAACAATCTCAACGCTATCAGGGTCCAATTTGTTATTGGTGATGGCTTCTGATGCATCATCCAGTACGGCGGGGATGTGGTTCTCGGTCTGGATGTGGCTTGGGATGGCTGGAGAGGAGGATTTCAAATGAGTGTGGTCTTGCACATCACGTTCGAATATTTGGGATGTGGCGGGGGAAGATATTCTCGGAGAGCCAGAGAATGCACGCGTGGGAGATGCAGGGGCAAATGGGTGGTCGCCATGGGGGAATTGAACTGGCGAAGTGGTTGATCGAGCGGCAGAGCGAGGAGTGGCTGTTTTTGACGGCTCTTTGGCAACGTATGAGCTCCCAGTTCCAGGACCAGCCTTGGACGGAGCCTCCGTCTTCTTCTTGCCAAAGCCGAAAAGGCTTCGTTTCTTGCTTTTGCTCTCCTTCCTGCTCTGCTCCGTCTGGTTGTCGGATGATGTGACATCGATGGCTCGGGGCGTTGAATCGCCGCCAAGACTCCTTTCGTCGGCCATGGTGCTGTGTCGGTCGCCGGCAATGGCGGTGGGATTGATTTGGGCTGGTTCGGCGAGGCTCATTGCGGAAGCAAGCACTCAGCTGGAGATGCTAGCAGTTGATAGGGTTGCCAGTGCGATGAATACGGGATTGGTCGCGGTAACAACGGAGAACAAGCTCAGTGGTTTTTTTTTTTTTTTTTTTTTTTTAGTACCAGCCGCCGTCAATGGATGGCAGAACGCAGCGAAGACAAAAGGAGGGCCGTGTTGCGATCGACAGGAGAGAGACGAAGATCGGTGGAACAAGGAAAGGACAGACAGGCGAAGACGATGACGATGACGGAGATGGAGATGAAGATGGAGATGGAGATGGAGATGGAGATGGAGACAGACGAAGAGGCAAAAGACGAAACGAGAATCGGCGAGAGTTTTATCGACACGCAGGACTGACGGCTAAGCGATCCAAGGGCCACCATTCGCCGCTGCCCTGCTGAAGGGGAAGAAGAACAGACGGGGGTGGCGACCAATATTGGTGAAGCAGATGCTGCTTCGCACGTCGTACCTGCTGGGGGGCTGCCCAGATGACACGAGCGGACCCGCTGAAGAGCGCGAGAGGGAGCTTCTGGTGTGACAGGCGCCAAACCGCTGGTTTTCTGGTGCCTTTTTTGGGAGGGGAGGAGAGGGGGCCGAGCTGGCACTAAGACGAGCTTCTGAAGGACTTGGGAGGCAGCGTGACGCAAAGGCTCAGAGGCTTGGTTTCTGGCTCTGCTTTAGACGCAGCAGATCCCGCTAGACTGTGCTGTGCTTAGATGCGGATGTGGGCCAGAAGAGGTAGCTGAGCTATTGTCGCTGGTCTTGGTTGTATGTGCCGGTAATAAAAAGACGGGAGAGGAGTCTTGTCTGGCTTAGGTACGGTACCTCACAAAGGGCGACGATTCGTCTCATTCATCCGGATTCCAAGGGGTGCGAAGGAACGCAAATAATGAAATCTGAGCTGGAAAATGAAATGAAATGAACTGCACGGAGGCAGCGAAACCAGAACAGTCGCAGGTTGCAGAATGACGGAAGGATTGTGATGAGTTGTGATTGAGGGGAGGAAGATCCCAGGGAAAGCCGGAGCGACTTTTCAGAGACATGCCGGCTTGGGCCGTGGCCGCACTGACGTACTACGCCTGTCCGGGTACCGAGTACCGCATGCGCCGGCAGCCTCCATGCGGCAATATTATGTACACAGTACTGCTCCGCCTGCGGCACGGGAACCTGCTGCCGCCATGTACCTGCTCGCGTACCTACCTCGCCATGTTACTCCGTACATCTACATATTACAATGCGCTGTGGCCGTACCTGAAGCTTCACCCCCCAGCATCGCAATTCGACAGAGTACTACCACAAGAAACAACCAGCAAAAGGTCCCCCCCCCCGGCGGTAATGCACAATGATGCGAGGCTTCCCGCTTTGGTCCGCTCGCAGATCGATACTACCTACTAGTTACTAGGTGTAGTACTAATGTACGGAGTACACACAGGTTTACTTGCACATGCATTTTCCGGATTTGGTCCACGCCTTTTTTGAGCGCTTTTATTTTCTCAGGTGCCTCTTTATCCAAGTTTGCGTAGGTACTTATATTACATTAAATTGAATTTCGGCTCTCGACGTGGCAAACGCGAAAATGGCCGCTCCTTGTCTGAATGCAGCGGCCAACCTCGCACATCCGTGCCTTATTCGGCCTCACTTTGACTCGCTAGGCTGCCACAAGTGCTACCATGTGATTCTCTTTTTTTTCTCTTCACTTATCTATTCCATTATTACCACATTACTAGGTTGTTTGGTTATTTAACCCTAACTATGGGTTCATATTGCCATAGTACCGTGACACCACAATCCCTTGGACCCGGGAGAATATGAGGTCTTAGATACCAAGTAGATGTGTGGTGGTACTGAGGAGAGACCTTTTTTGGTCTTTATCAGCATAGACGACTTACACCCAGCACATTGTATGGGTTCAGCTTCCTATCGGCCCCCTCTTTTGCGTCCCGTGTGAACGAGGGATGCGCTACTAACATGTCTGTCTGGTATTTAATACCTCCTCTGGCTAATTGTCCCCAATGTCTAATAACCCGTGTAGAACAAAATTGGTTCAAATCTGCTGCCTACGCTTGCGACCTCACATGGTCCCGCGCTGTTGATCAACGAACAGTCCAAGTATGTCATCGCGAGACATCCCGCCATCACCATCATGGCAGGAAAAAGGACCCTGTTTCCCATCTGCTTCAGCCGACGCAGTACTGCACCACTCTCCATTATGCGTAATGCGACAAATCGAGCTTGTTTCTTTTTTTTTTCTTTTTTTCGGTCCTCGTGATGTCTGCCCCCCTCCGCAGGACCAACGTGCCAACCCGGACGCCACAGAGTGCACCATCCATCGCAATGCTTCCCGCGTAATTGGTTACACACTAAAAAAGCAACTACGCCAGAACGGTAACTGGCTCGACGATTCTCCAAATAGCGTCCGTCTGAAGGGAGTGTAAGTGAGCAAAGCGAGACAAGGGCATCGCTGCGAAACCCTGGCAGTAGGATATGCATTCGCGCATCATGCGTCGTACCAGCTATTTCGAGGTCGCCGATAATGAGCTGCTAGACCACGTATCAGAGACAATTTAGCCTCTATCGTGACTCAATTGCTCTGTGGTCATTCGTCTAACAACGCTAGAGCATCGAGCTTCATTGACTCTGAGTAATTTCTTTTTCGCTAACCTTGGATTCTTGTCGGAGATCTTCAAAAACCCCGCAGCCAGAGATAGCAAAAGACGGGGGTGGTCCATACCAGGTGCTACCTCTTTCTTTTACAATGAAATTCACTATAATACTGGCAGTGTCAGCTACACTCCACCCCATGGGCTGAGGTCAACGATGGATGCATCCCAGCCTCCAGAAGCAAACAAAAAATAGAACTACCTTTCTTTGGGATGACGCCGGAACCGCTGCACTAGCAGTCCGCTGAGGCTGCCAACGTCACATGGCACTATGCAAGGTCCCCGATTACTAGTTTGCCTGGTCCGTGGTGAGAATGAGCATCATCGTGGAGCGTGCTGACTGGATCAGCTAATTGCCCTGGCCCTTGGAGGCACTTTGTCGAAGAAAGGAGCTGTTTTCTTCTTGAGAATTGTGCGCATGTGCCTTGTGTCCTAATCCGTTAGAACAACTCGAGGACAGCACATGGCGATCGCTAGGATTGCTCAGATGATGTGCTAACTCAACAGCTTCCTCAGACAGCTTTTAGAACCTTACGCTCTCAACGGTAGTGGCTCGTGCTAGGTCATCTTAGTAAGCCGATTGCCGGATCGATCAGGGCTACAACAGCCAAAGCAGGCAACGCTGAGCTCAAGAACATGGATGCCATTCCATTTCTCTCATCAATGCTTCCCAAGTAAAGAACACGAGAACACCAATATTGATCATATTATCGTAGCTATAGAGTTAATATGAAAGAGAGCTTTTTTCAATCATATCGCTTTTGCATCTGAATAAAGAAGTCGTTTGATCTCCACGTGACATCTCGCCCAATGTATTACCTTAGATAAGCAAATGCTTACATAATCATATATCGTTCGTTTTGCAAAAACCTTCAGTTAGATGCAAAAGCGCAAAACAACAGCTATCAGCCTACGACGGGGAGCCCCAAGCGCAGCCACCAATCTTGTTGTGGTTCTGCCAGTCTATCTGCCGGAGATATATTCGACTCCAGATCCTCCGGAAGCACACTATCGAAGTTTGTCACCCAATTCAGAAACGCCATTGGGTCCCTCACAATATCATATATATCATCATCCCCACCAACACCACCAACAGCAACAATGGATTTGCGCTCTCTCCTCCTCCGCCCAGCATCCCAGCTGCTCAATCCCCTCCGTTTCCTCTCCCTCTCAAAAGCAACAACAGCTGCCGCCGCCTCCCTCCCCTTAATATCCTCCCGCGGCCACAAAACCACCGCCCGCACCAAGCGTGCCCTCAAAATCGCTCCTCACGACTCATTCCTCCCCTCCCGGTCCGCCGTCGCAGCCACCGACTCCATCATCTACAACCCTCCGTCCTCAGAGGCCTCGCCAGAGCACACGCCCTTCATCTTCCTCCCACGCAGCGACCCTCGCCGCCTGGCCATCATCCGCCTCCGTGGCAGCGAAAACGACCCCACCGCATACAACACCACAGCAGTAGCAACGGCAGATGGCGACCTACCCCCGGAGATGCGCTATAAGCGACGCCAACCTAAATACAACCTCACGAAGGAGCACATTGAGGAGATGCGCCGCCTGCGCAGCGAAGACCCCCTGACGTGGAGCGTGCAGAAGCTCGCCCGCAAGTTCGAATGCTCGACCGTCTTCGTGCAGATGGCCGCGCCGGCTCCGCCAGAGCACCTACAGTGGTTGAAGGGCAAGATGGAGAGGAAGATGGAGAGATGGGGTCCCAAGAGGACACAGGCGAGGGAGGACCGGAAGAGAAGAGCGGAGATGCTGTACCGGGGAGAATTATAAGGATAGACGAGGCGATGATAAAATTGAGGAGGGACGTGGGAGGCTATTGTGTATAAAAGAAGGCGCATCAATGGCTATGTATATGGATATCATGTTGATGTGAGCATGGGCATAAAGAAGAATGGGCATAAAAAAAGAGACTGAGCGTGGTGTACGATATACAAAGCTTCAGAGGACAAACAATTCATGACGGAAATTACATAAGACATATAAAGGCCTTGCTTGAGTGAGACACTTTTCTATTGCGATGCCATCATAATCGTTGAGTAATATTAGCGGTACTCTGTATCATATTACTGTCGGAAACACTGCTCTGTAGTCTTCCAGAGTAAAACGCCTGTAAACGTTGTAAAAAAAAAAAAGGACAGTAAGGAATGCCATCATTAAGACAATACCCAGCCGTCTAGTACCTTTAACCCATCATTCTTCTCTCTCCTTTTTCTTTTTCTTCACTTCGCAACTTGCCGCTTATCCTTCTCGCCGGGAATAGCCCTCCAGCACCAGCCGCACCAGCTTCGTGTCGCGCCGTTCGCTTCCCGAGCTAGAATTTTGCTGCTGCTGCCTTTTTCGTCTTCCCACTCAGGCACACAGGCCCCCACGCGGACCATGCGAACAAGCTTTCGCTTCACAATGCCGCCGATTCCTTCGATTTCGTGTCTCTCGTAGCCCGGCCCTAGTTGCGGTGAGGGCGTCCGTTTATAACTAATTTCATCAATAATCGACTCAATTGTGCCATTTGCAGGAAAAGGAAAACCAGCGACGGCGCCGGGGGGTGTGCCGGAGTGTTGTGGGCCCGGACTCGGCGTGCCGGAGGAAGACCCGGTCGACCACGGAGCTAGGGTGCAACCCCTGGCATCTTCGGCATCACAGTCAGTTTCCTGCTCACGTTCGCGAGCGGCGAGACAGGCTTCTGCGCGGCCACAAATTACGCCGCGATCACCATCTCCGATACCCGTAAAGCCCCCATACTGGGTTCGCCAACGCCAGATACTATTTTAACCGTCAATTTAGACCCACATTGCAGCCACTTTTGGATGCGGCCAAAAACATATAGTGAAATTTGGAATGAGGCAAGACGTACGCTTTATAATCGTGATCGGCATTGCGGATGCTGTGACCGCAAGGCTGACACAGCCAGACGCCCTCTGTGTCGCACTGACAGACTGCGCGTTGTACGGCATCTGAGTCCAGAGGTAGAGATATATCCAATACCGGCACTGCGAGCGCCGCAATCGGAGCCTTGGCACAAGCGACACAGAGTCGACGGTGTCGCTCGCGCATAGCATTCGAATGAGGGGGCTTTATAGCACAGTTCTACGGTCCAAATGTCAGCAGCTGCTTGAAACGAAGGATATTCTGATTCAACGCATTGCTTGAGATTAAGAGAGGAAAGCTCACCCTGCAAATGATGTCGGCGCATCTCCTGCACTCAGCCACCATATCGCGAGCGCAGCTACCTGACTTCCCATTATAGTTGCGGCCGTCTTCCATATAATTCCAGTCAGTTGCTCTCGCGCGGTATCGCAGCGTCTGCTCTGGATCGATCGCGACGGCCTCTTTGGAGCAGCGCAGCGTTGCTCCCATGAGGCTCGTTCGGTATTGGATCAAGCCATCGTGGATAAAGCGGCTTGACCGGGCCAATGCGTCGAGGGTGTTGAGATCAATGTAAGAAACAATGCCGACGACGATACTGGAATGAAAACAAAGGCGTTAGGTTTCTTCCTTGCAGCGTGTAGAAAATACTACCATGAATGCTGGATTGATCAAGGGGTATCATACGGATAACACTGAAATGCCTCCTCCATAGCGCTATGAACCGCTAAACCCTTTCCTTTCCCAACTCCAAATGCATCGTCCTCGTGCTGCTGCTGTGGCTTGTCGGTCATGGTGCTCTTCCTGCTGGGAAATCTTTGTGTTGGGAAGATGATGCTTCGATCGCCTTCACCAACGATCATGACAGCCGGCCCGTTCTCAGGCGATGCAAGAGGTTTGCCCGCCTCTTGCCAAACAGCCAATGGCTGCGCCTGGCTATCCTCATCGTCCAGATCGACGAAACGAGCCATGTTTTGGGAAAGAGAGTCGTTGCGACAATCCGGCGGTCTCCGAACAAAAAAACTAAAAGGGACAATGACGGAATTGACAAGACAGGGGACAGGGGGTTGCGAGAAGGAGTTGAAAGAGAAGAAAACGGCAAAAACGGGACTGAATTAACATAAGACGACAGCAATTGTCGATGAAGCCATCGTAAGGGAGCCCATCGAAGCACCAGGAGCGATTGTTGGGATTGCGAGTCCGCCAGGAGTCGAGTGTTCCTAGATGAGCAAAAGCCAAAAAGGTGCCCGGCAGTACTTGTAGCAATTGGAGGGCCTAAGATAGAGGGTAGAGGGTAGAGGGTAAAGGGTAAAGGGTAAAGGGCGGTCGGCCGGCAACTGTTTGGCTCCGCGGCCAGCAGCTTTCCGGGCGCCGAAGCAAAGGTGTGCAAGCGCAAAGTCAATGGTGGTAGAGCACGGAGCTGTGCTGGGCCTCAACCGCTAAGAGCCCTGTTAGCCCTCCCCTAAGCTCCCCTAAGCTCCCCCTAGCGTCACCTGAGAGGGGCACTGCTGTAGGCGGAACCCACCCCCCGCATTCCCCAAGTTAGGCCGTCCCCCCTCTTCAGTTGGAGGGCTCTCACCTGTAATCATCACCGTTGCATCATAACGTGATCAAGCCCGATTTTTGCTGCATTGAAATACGAAGTCCAGGGACGGCTATAGCTGATAATGACACAAAGTAGTATTCCTATATTTACCCCGTAAGCCATGGAGTGCTAGCAGATAGATACTTACTGCTACTTACTACCAGTATTAAATTTAAGCCCCCAATAAGTCATCACCCCCCTTTCTTTCGGTACCGCAAAGCCCTAGAATCCTTCCCTAAGTGGTTGCAACTTCGTAATCCTCCGTGGCCCCGTCCGTCTGCAGCTCCTGAGACACCATCGCCATCCATCCCTCATGCAGCTACGGCTCCATCGTCCAAACAGCCACTTCATGCTCGTCTCTTGGCTCGCTGGCATGCAGAAGCAACCGGGCAACCCCATTGGGCGCGGATCGATCACCAGGTACACAGCTTGCAGATCTCGAACCACTCAGACCTGCCCCACGGCTCACCGACAATATGGCGAAATGCGACTCTCGCCCCTTCACGGTCGATTTACACGACGCTTCCTTGCCTCTCGGCAGCGTCTGATTTCTTCACGTGGTCATTTGAGCTTAGTAAACTCGTCGGATGCCGCTCAGTGGCACGATGTACAAGTACGTGTTTCCAAGTACTACTTGTAAATGTATATGCAATGCATGATGAGATATTCCATTCAATGCTCTCCCGTTAAGGAAGCGATCACCATCAACTACTACTGGTGTCTGCTACTGGTGTCCGTACTCTGTGTGTTCTTTCTCAACCAAACTTGGGTAATCTCAATGCCGTACCCACCCCTGTTCTAACTCATCCCCATGCCTGTCACTAAAGAGAAGCACTATGCCCAAAATTCAAGCAGAACAAAAAGACATGTCCAAAAAAGGAAAAGAAAAGGAAAAAGAAAAAAACTCTGCTGTGCTCATGACCCGCCCTCGCTAAGTGTTCACTGCAGCGCCAGCACAGAAAACACACCGCCCACAACCGGCCGAGCGGTAAACTGGTTGCCTGGATATTCTCCTGTGTTGGTGTCATACAAGTCGGTAAAAGCTCGCCACGTTGGGGTCTCATTGATCCACTTGGCAATCAAGGAGATGAGCATGGCCTTTGTGTCGGGCTTCGCCACTGCTGCAGCAAACATTTCCCAGTCAGTCTTGGTTAGCGTACCGCGTGTGTCGAGAACAACTCCGTATTTGTTGGCCTTTGTCTTGTAAAAGTCGCTCTGCATATCGTAAACGGACTGAGGGATGAACTTGAGGCCAAGAGCCTTGTCGGGGTAAATGTTGTATAGCAGCCCTTGTAGAGGTGAATCGTTAGCAAAAGACATACTCTTGTCTGGTCAACAATGGAGTCTGCACAACTCACCATATGTAGCTCCCGAATCATATTGAAGTACACTATGGTTAGGAACTGCGGCTCGGTTGACGCCGTGACGAGACCAGAAATAGAGATAGTCTTTGGCAATGCTCGAGTAGTTTGCAGAGACGGTGTTATGGCCGGTAAGATTAGCTATGCGAGACATGGCCTCTAAGGCAATTATACCTTTGATGGCGAGGTTTGTTTGGTTTCTATTATTAATATTCAGTATTAGTACGTGCTTTATTGGTGGGCAATCATAAGATAGTGAACTTACGCAAGATGACCTGCGAAATCATCAGTTGACAATTGATTTGCTGGAATCTTGGCATCTTCAATTAAATATTCTGCCCACTGTGCCATTAGCCTCCAGTGCTGCTTGAGATAGTTTACGTCTCCCGTTTTCTGGGCGTAGGACAGCATCATGATAATCATATTGCCACACTCTTCCAAAGGCATAGCCTCATCATTACCCTGCGGGTAACCTAGAGCTTGTGGGAATCTGCCCAGGTCGTGGATCGCATATTTATTCGGATAATGGCCGCTCTCTTGATTCTCGAGGAGAGGTGATAGAGTATACTTGATGAGATTTGGATCAAGATACAGCATAATCGGCCAGGTAGGAAAGATCACATCAACTGTCTGGATATCGCTGTTGGAGCTGATTTCTTTGAGGAAGACTCTGACATTATCCGGAGTGCCGGTATATTGGAGTGCCGCAAAAGCTTGACGGACGGCAAGACTTGTAATGGTGAGATAATCTTGCCCACCGGCCGCAATAGAATCCCTTGCGATGCGGTTATCGAGGTTGGTAGCATACTGGCTGGCGTAGCTATAGTCCTTATAAAAGAATGTGATGAGGTCTTCTTCATTAAAGTAGTTCGTCCAAAGCGACGGCACCTGCTCAGGAGAGCTACCTCGACCCCGGAATAATATGGCATCATTTTGCGTAATACCAATGGTAAAGAGAGTAGATGCAGAACTGCTCTTTCCAACCGCGCCTAGGTCGCGTGCAAAAGCAAATACAGGCCTATAAATATGCCTCAGTCATCTGTTGATTACGTTTAGAGAGTCGCTAGTCTTACCATCGATCGCTCACTGCCCGGTATTCCGTGTCAATAGTATTGGTAAGCGTGCCATTGGACAGGAACTGGTCGCGAACGATTGTATCCTGACCAGTTTGGTATGTTACGCCTCTCTGAAGAGTAAAGTCAGTATTACATTCATAGTAGGTACACCACCTTGAATGAAAACTCACAATGTCGCCTGTCGACCAATACCAGCTACCCCACGAGGCCTGATCATTGGCCTCTTTGAAGGCCTCTTGACTTTGGCGATAAAATTTGTGAGAACGCACTCCGTCTGCCGCTTGGTGCTCCCATCGGATAGTTTGAGAGTTATCACCGGATGCCCATTCTATACACTGATTAGTTATACCCTCCCATTTTCGATCGTTGCTGCTTACCTCCTGACACATCGGAGTAGATTTGGACATGATGTGAACGCCCGTCCAGGGACACAACTGAAATTTTCAGGTATGAAAATGGAACGGACTGCCTCCTCAGGTCATCTGGATAGACAGGGGAGAAAAACTCTGCAATCATTTGGACTAGCCCTCCCACATTCATGGTAAAGGTCGTCCTAGTTGATGTATACTTGAGTGACTGTTGGTCGACGTTGTTCGCACCGGGAGCCCCTCCCATCCAGTTATAGGCTTTTCCATCGACCCTGATGAATCCTTGCCATCCCTGAACTCCTTGTCTATTTTGAGGAAAGTAAAAAGATTTAGCATCGATTAGATCTGTTTTTGGTATGAGCCAGTTTATAAATGGGTATACATACGTCCAGAATTTAGGCCATTGGCCAGCAAGGTAGCCGCTAGGCTGTCCGTCAGTTTGGCCATTGAGCCAAACATTGAGATATGGAGCTCGAACAGCTAGAGGGGCCGCAGGAGGCCTTGCCGGTTCAAAAGTTGAAACTGCCTCTGCGTGCCCAATTAGGGCCAGAATGGCCGCCGCAGCGACTCGCAGGAGCTTCATGGTCCAATGTAGACCGCAGATAGGTATCTGGAGAGGAATGATGTCTAGTAGAATTTAAAGAGAGGGGAGGGTGGAGGATGTCGATAGAGAAGAGCATGAAATCGCAGCATCCAGGGTCGGACCTCTATCAGTATTTTATAATTAAATCGGGGAGATGCTCGAACGGTATCAAGGGATGAGAGACAGGTTGAGTGGGCCTCGTTGATCTTATGACGATATAGATGAAAGAGCTTGGCCAAAGCGCGACTGCGTACAAATGACCGCAGGACTGAGGCCTAGAAGGGCGTCTAGGAAAATATTTCTAATAGAAAGGTCGCAGCTAACTTCTAACACATGAGAAATACCACCACACTGGCTCATGAAATGATCACTGTCTATATCCCGTGAGAGTGACGGCGAACGACCGACTGTAACCTCAATGGTTCGAGGCTTTGCTGCGCGGTGTTGCTTTGGCGCAACCGCCAATCAAGTCTCGGAATAGGCTTAGGCTTCACGTTCTAATCGCGATAAATGGTCAATTATCACAGAAAAGAAAAGCAAGTGACTAGCTGGAGCCGCAGAGTTAACCCTGCTGTGAAAGCAAGGTAGGGAGAGACCAAGTCTTGGCTCATTCGAGAAATGAGGTGTAGCATCAACCTCTAACGAGGCAATGCGCGTGATGCTCTCGCTTGGCTCAACCCACATGTACATGCAGATTCTCACTCCAGCTTACACATCGCAGTGACCAAAGTAAAATGAAAGAGAGGAGGAATCCTGCAAGTGTGTGTAAGGAAGAGCGGGGATGGACTTTGATGTCATACACGGCATCAACGTCCAAACGGCAGTTTTCGGTTCGGCACCGGGGTCATGAGACATGGGTCTAATCCGCATCCAAAGGCTCTCGCGGAATTGCCAAGATGCAGGCTCGCTACCCGACGTCCTGTCGTCTCCCTAGTGGATAAAGCCGGCGCCTAGCTCCTCAGCTAGCTGCGTTGTGGACAGCGGAGAGAGCATATCAGCTCAGTAGCTGAGTTGGCTGCGAATAGTATTCACATCAATATGCCTTGAAGGATAGTGGATAGTGGCAAGGCGTTGGCTCGGTATACTGCATACAACTATCTGGTTGCTGCTCATGCACTTCGTATACAGTCGCCGCTATCCTTAAGATCAATTAGATGTGACATCTCCCCAAGACCGGAGCATAGAATCTGCTCACCTAGACATTCAAGAGGGGAAGTATAGGGCAAATACTACGGGCTAGCAGCAGTGCCCCTCAGTGGACATGGAATCTGTCTCACGCCGGGTCCAGCGGATCCAAACCCCAGTTTCCCGTAGCTTTACTCCGTACTCGCAGTAATAAGTACCGAAATATCGCGTCGCATCAGGTAACAACAGCGCTACTGCGGGTGTAGGTAGGGTTCAGGCCTCTTCGTCAAGGGACACAGAAATACTGTGATGACAGCCTATGTGCAGCTCTGATCTTGATCCATCACATTCCTCATTTCGCCCCTGACATGATCTTGTTCCTTCACGGCGCCAACCTTTCTTTTATCGTTTGCTGGTGCATGTACCGACTCCGGCTTATTCTGCAGGAGGATGCGAGGGGAGCTTGTGAGGAGGTGAAGTTTTATGCTCGTCGTTGACGTGAAGCCTCTAAAATCCGCAAGGGGGCATGTCAAGGCAGTTACGGGCAACGGAAGAATCCCTCTTCCGCAAGCTTTGCGATAGCTACAATACTTTGGCATTAATCTCTGATCATGATTCGTATTTCTCATTGCCTCATTTCCTTCGTTCATATTACTTTCTTATCTCTGCCCTTTGAGTAGAGTTAGACTCCATTGTCTTAAGACCGCCCCTCTCTACTTTAGCTCTCCCCGCCCTACTCCGCATCATGGGATCTCAGGTCCCAGCGCTCAGACTCCCCGCTGCCGATCTCTTTCGGCTGCTTGTCCAACACAAAGATATTTGGAA
Source organism: Trichoderma polysporum (assembly GCA_030278935.1). Classification (NCBI taxonomy): domain Eukaryota; kingdom Fungi; phylum Ascomycota; class Sordariomycetes; order Hypocreales; family Hypocreaceae; genus Trichoderma; species Trichoderma polysporum. The sequence continues at coordinate 140,188 of JARFTM010000077.1, read as the reverse complement.
CCAATCGCGATATAGTTTGCTCAAGTTAACCAGCCATGGCCTAAGAGACGTCGCGTGCCGTTCGATGCAACCCTACCATGATTAAACATCAATTTAGACTATATCATGACGGACTCAATCGCTGGTCCTGCATGTTACTTTTGAGGGGCAGGATGCAATTGACCGAGCTCCAAGTAAAACACCCATGAGCAAGACTTTTAGAAGAAACTGAAACAGGCCATGCTTCAACCCTCACAATGATACGCTCGACCATGCTCTCAACCCTCTCGTACTCGGCAGTTTTCAGCCAACCATTTGATACATGTGAGTAGCACGACGACGCTTGTAAAGCTGCAGCATGAGAATTGATTCTTGGCTGGATACCCTCCGCGACTGATGTTCAAAGCAGGGGGGTTCGTCTTCATGGAATGCCAAGAAAACTCCGTCTTCCAAAGAGGTCAGTTGAACAAAAAAGACTCTAAGTGACCGGAGAAGCGCAGCCACATGGCTTTGGAATGCCGGGTAGCACTTGGGTTTCAGTGCATCAACATTAGTAGTATCACGTACTCTACATTATGCGGTGCCCCTTGCTTCAATACACTACTTGCAGAATCGGCACACCATATCCATGACTAAGACGCAGGTTACCGCAGAACATTATTTGAATGATTCAAGTTTAATAATAGCAGCCGTGTTCGATGTAAAGACATAACAATATGTGCCTTCATAACCACCATAGATGGTCTCGAATTGATGAGAAACAGCAACGCCTTCTAGTTGCGAGGCTGGGACGAATGAAACAAGTGCTGCAGAGTAACAGAGACAATGCCCTTTTGTTTCAAATAGATAGTCTGATCGACAGGGGCTCGGACAAAGCGGCAGTCTGAACGTGTGTCTCACTAGCAGAAGATTTGCATGCCAGTCTTCCTTACGTTGATTTGTCATATGTAAGGGCTTATGCCGGAATTGCCATCTCGAGACCACGCCAACCTCCTCTCTAGATATTTCCACGTGTCACTATTTATAATCTACGCTAAAACGTAGTCTACACGAAGGATTTCGTACAAATTGACTAAATAAAGCGGACGGATATGGGAAAGACATCTCCCTACTCATTACCCTGTTAAGAAAAAGTCGGTGTATCTTTATTTTAAAACTCTTTGAAGGGATTGTTCAGTGAAACAAGATAGTGAGATGGTTCTAGAGTTCATAGAGACCTTTGGAGAACATCGAGTCTGCACATATTGCGCCTTCGGATCACAGAATGGCTAAACCATACATATGTAACTGTCACATGGAGATGACTCATACCATACAATCGCCATAATGTAGACTGAATTCTAACAGCTATTAGCTCTAACAGCTACTTTAGGCTGCCATCTATACTATTTCTACTTCGTATTGTAAAGTGGCACATCTATATTACTTATAAAAAGAACAAAAGAGCAAATGCCCACGAGGCTCTCCGACGATAGCGCAGTAGCATTGTCGTCAGTTGTTGAGCCTCGGTCCAAACACGCCGTCCCAACGATGGCGTAGAAGCACTGTCGCTGTCGAGATTTCTCATTCCGTACACATTCCACTCGTTAGACAGCGGGTATTAAACGCTGATGGGGTATCATATAACTATAAAGCAGAAAAATTCCAAAAGAAAACAAAAATCGTATCCAAAAATCCTCGAGAAGAGGGAGGATAACACATGAACAATACTTTGGTGCCGAGGTATATGCTGCGAGATCCCTTGAAAACAGCCCGGATTGATAGCGCGAGAGCATTGTCATAGCCAGGGCTTTTTCTGAGTCCACTGCACTTTTCCTCGCGGCAATAACGTAACTTTACTGCCGCCTTTAGGGAGCTAGCCTTGGGCTATGTGTGTGTGCCAAGGCAGCGAGCCATCGGCGGTTGCCTCAAGGGAAAGGTGAGTGTGACCATGAGGAGGGGTCGCATGGCGGCTGAAGGATAAAGGAGTGTCTATCAAGGATGCCAGCAGAAGTGGAGAAGGCCCTTGAATAAAGGATATGAAAAAATGACAGGTTGAGCTGTCCATGGATGAATAGTAAGTTTTAGGCTGTGAAGACGTTGCCAGAGTCAAGTTGCTGTTGAAAGCCAAGTCATGCTGACGCTGGTGCCTTGAGTGGTGACGATTCACATGTGGCAATTTAAATCTCCTGATGCCGAGCCCCCCGGGAAAGCTTCCCGAAGCCGCGTTGCGTAGCTTCCCGTCTTGCTGCGCCATCCTCAAATGCGTTGGCAGAGTCGGTGTTATCAAGCTTTGAGCTTGGGGGATTGCCCACGACCTTTAGCAGCACTAACATGACTAGGGAGCTGAGGATACTGAGGCACAGAATTCCAATCATTGTAAGGTTGCTCTTGCGGAACTGATGAGGTCCCGGTTTAGAATCCTCTGCCCACCCCGTATACAGAGCATACGTTGTAGTGACACTGCCCAGATTTCCTAGGCCGGATACAAGAGCTGTTGCCGCTGCCACACCAACTTCGCCATGTCGGCGCTGGAAGATTTCCGAGGTCCACGTCATGCAAATCGGGACAGTCGGTCCTAGACCAAAACCCACCATCAGAAGGCCTCCATAACGGGCCCAGCCGTTTTGGACAGCAAAGGTGGTTGTCAATAAGCCGGCGATCTGGATGCAAACGGCTGCTGAGAAGAAGAATGGCCTTAGGCGATGAAAGCGGTCAGAAAGGGGCGTGACCAGGAGAATAGCAATTAAATCCATCTGTAGCATGTGCTGTTAGAAATATGAGATAGATAAGAATCAAGATTCAGAAGACTTACAATCCAGATGGGAGCGAAGAGTAAGCTAACCACTATGTCGCTCGCCTGTGGCTGGATTGCAGCAATAATCACCGATCCGTAGAGTTGGGTGCCTATTCCGACTCCGACTACTCCAAAGTACATCAGGCATAGAGGCCATAGCCGCCAGTCTAGCAGCACAAGACCAAGGTCTTTCAAGCCCCATGGGCGAGCGTGGTAGACACGCCTAAGCTCGGAGTAGTGGATGATGGCATCTTCACCGGTGAGCACTTCCGGGGTAGCCGGAAGCCACTTGAACAAGCCAGTATGCTTTCTCTCTTGGCCTGGTGCCAATGGTCGGTCAGGGAGCCACCACAGCAGTACAAAACTCAAGACAACGGCAACAAGCCCGTAGATGAGAAACATCCACCTGAAGCCAACCAAGCCTCCGTCACCATCCATAAGCTGGAATCCTGCAGATACGAGGCCGACTACAGCCGCAGACACTTGAGAGGCGGTAAAGTACATGCCAATTCGCTTGGCTGTTCGAGACGGCGGATAAAAGAGGGTCAAGTAAAAGGCCATGCCCGGCCACATGCCAGCAATGACCAATCCCAAGAGGAAACGTAGAAATTTGAGGCTCCAGGGGGACTGCACAGCCGCGAAGCAAGATCCAACAACGCCAGTGGCAAAGACGATTCTTGCCATCCAAACTCGGGGGCTGAGCTTGCTCATGATGAGATTTGATGGAAAATCGAAGATGACATAAGAAACGTAGAAGAGGGCGAGGGCAGTAGATACATCTTTGGGAGTTAGCCCGAGGACCGTCTCCAAGTCGTGGCCCTTGTCGCTATTCATCGTCTGAGCAATGCCAATGTTGGAGCGAATTGCCGAGCAAAGAAAGTACAGAATCCAGAAGGCTAAGGATTTAATTAGTTTGGCCTAATTCAGGAGGGTTTAAAAGGCTACATCTTTATACTTACGTGGAATAATTCTGAGATCGATTTTTCTAGTAGAAAAGAGAGTTAGCTGGCGATCACTACCGACCTATTACGTGGAAAGATGATGAAAACCAAGCAGAGCTCATACCTGTAGACTCTCTCCACCGTTTCGGTGTCGTAGTCGGCCGGCCGGATATCGCCCTCATCTTGTCCCTCGGGACCACCAGATGATACAGAAGGAGAGCGAGCAATGCTCTCGCTGTTACTGGCCTGTTTGAAATCGCCATCAGGCGGTGCTGCTTGTGAGGCCATCCTTGGACGGCGCTCTTTCAAACGTGCAATAAGGGCTATTCCGACCGGCACGACAATAAGGGATCTATGTACGAAAAGATAGTAGAATGTGATGAGGACAAAACCAATCAGTCTTTTTACTATATCGACTGCTCGAAATAAGAGGTGTTGAGGGAAATGGAAATGGCGAAATGGCTTGAGAGTGAGAGAAAAGTGGGGGACGAAGCTTTTAAGATGTGTGAATCAATCTGCCGCGATTAACCACCTCTCAACAATTTTGCGCACCGTCGCTCGATAGCCGAGGGCTTCTACGGGACAAGGCGCAAGGGCTAAGGACACAAGGGCCGAGACCGGATTGTACGAAGTGAGTACTCGGGATTATTATTGGTAATCTGAATCATATCTTTACTACAGAGAGCTGCAGATGGACTTTTTCTCAATTTATCCTGCCATTTCGTGGTATTGGATAGGCGTAGTGCTCCGTAGATAGGGAGTAATAGGTACATGTAATTGGTGTTCAGAACATCTCCAGCGTCTGCAGCTCTGTAAAGCTTCCTGTGGCTCGGCAGTCGGATCTTGCCGTGGACTGACCTGGTTAAAGCCTGCGGGTCCACAGCATCGGGACCCTCTCACATATTCGACAAGGTAATACAGAGGACATGCCCACACACTATCTGCCTAATGTACTTAAGTATGTTGATACAAGGGGATGGTGAAAGACAGATATATGAGATTATTAATTAGTCTCATGCTCATCATGCTGATTGAGAATATATACTAGATACTATGGATATCATATTAAACAACTCGTCTATAAGTACTTCGTATTCAGTGCTTATACCGTTATGCATATATGGGTGGATACTAGTACCTAATACTGCGTACATGGCAGCACTCATACATGTACTCCGTACATATTATGTATGGCCGTCAAACTGGAGGCCGCTCATGTCTTGAAACCACAATCCATCCTCTCTGCTCGGTTCAAGCATCTCATCATTGTTTTACTCCCTTCACATATCATAATTAATAATTATCAGCATCTATAGACCATACCGTAGAGATTTACAAATTCCGGCTAGTCAATTCTGGTCGCGGCTCCTACTGCCGAGTGCCCTTGCATAGTGTCTGCCTGAGGATCTGATCTGCCAGCCTCATCTTTTTGGTTCGTATGCGTCAATGCCTGATATTCAAGTCCCCGTCCCCGCCTTTCAACAGACAGCCTCATTCCCACCACACGTTTGCGGCTCTGTTTCGGATTCTCATCTTCATAAAACTTTCGTTGGTCCGCATCAGGCCAAAGCTTTGCATCACGTCTTTGAAATGATGTTCGCCTGGAGTCTCTTATTGGACTTTGCCGCCCCTGTCTCGCACAATTGGTCCTGATGCCTTCTCTTTCATACAAGGCGAATACCATGGCAGAATTGTTCTAGCAAGCCTCCTAGGTCATACGGAAGATGGGCTTTCACGGGAATTCATACAGTTTCCGGCAGCTAACGCGGAGTATGTCATATTTACGCGCGCGCAGAGCTATTTGCGGGACATTGGTAACCACCAACTGAAGGGTTTCGTGTATCAAGTGACCACGAGAAGGGCGAGAAGGCGGGGAGGGGGGGTAGCATCTCATCCAAAGGACTTGGTCGATCATCTTTTTACTCGTACTCTGTCGGCAGCGTTAATTGGATTTCTCATCACATTCATCTCCAGGCTGTACGACAAGGATTATATCAAGCATGACCACCATCAACAAACAGAATAGGCATCACCGCCCAGCAAGACCCCCTCTTCGCTGCGGATAATCATGGGGAAATGTCAAAGTCCTGCATAAGCCTCGAGGATCTTCGGCCCCAACAGCTCTTTGGCAACCATCCATCAGCTTCGTGTTTATGGATTAGGGCGACAGCCACCGTGAAGCTGAAATGTCCGTTTGAACGGCTTCGTCCTGCTCTCAGCCTAGCGCCAGCCAGCCAGCCAGGGAAAGCAGCCAGCTGGGTTTCACCCTGTGAGGGCCTATGCTTTGCACAGGGCATTCTGAGATGGATGGCTACCTCTTCTAGGCAAGCAAGCATTCAGCCCTCTATCAAAGCTGGGGCAAGCTATGCCTCGCTCTAGATTCCGCAAGCGAGGTCATATCAAGCTACCAGGTTCACAAAGGCGCCATACCCAAGCGAGCAGAGCCTCGGCTGCCGCCTGACTGATTGAACGTCGCAGCTCTCAAGCTGTTATGCCTTTTTATAACACCGGGCGCAGCGTCGAGGTTCTAGTTTGCCCCGCGTGGGTCACGAATTCTTCGCCTGGTGAGTCACTCACTTGAGGGAGCGCATCAATATGATCCCGGAGGTTGCAGGCTTATAACCTTCATCTCAGTCGAGTCACTCTCCAAAGATTAACGCTCGGTGCCTAAAAGCTCGGGACTTATTAAGGGGCCGAGGGTGCGCTTCGGATCTCACAGGCCGCCAACTTATTGATGAGACTGATAGCTTCAGGAGGGAGCTTAGTAACTCTACGCAGCACGGCGGAGTCCACGCAACCAAGCGGCACAGCCACCAGCTAGCCACGACAGCTCCTCGCCACAGCCACTCGCCACATCACGTGATTACGACTGACTAATGACCTGCTCTCGGGGAGCTGACGAGGACCTTGTCGAAAACATTCATACCAGAATTTTCAGGCCATCATCTCGACCTCGAACTAATACAAGCATCGACAGCCGGCCGAGCTGCAATTCGTCACAGGCCGTGCAAATCACAAGCCAACGGCCAACTGCCGATCTCTGCTCTGGAGGCCGCACCTCGAGCACAGTGATTGCGTCCTCGTTAACCGGAGCATCACCATCTCCGACACTCCGGCGCATCGTGCAGCTTAAAGTATTGTGTCATCGACACCCAAAACTTCAACTAGGGTATATTTCGGACTTACACGCCACCATGAGTGTCGCATACGAGCCACGATCTTTTATCCATGAGGGTGCCTATCCCCCCATAGGCGACGAGCACGATCATGCCGCCGAACAACGCTATACAGACTCCGATGTTGCCGAGCACCTCAGCCATTATACCGCAGAAGCTTCCATGCTACCAGACGACAGAGGCGTCATTGGAGACGAAAGGGACATTCTAGCCGATGACGATGCTGCAGTTCAAGACGCATCTCACCTCGACCTTGGCACGCCAGAGTTTTCATCACCGCTTCAAGTCACACTACATGCGCCGTTGCCAGACCCTATACCCGAAAGCAAAGAGCTTCCACGAGTTGATATATCCTCTCCGTCATCGCGGATAAAACCGATTCTCAAGCCAGAACGTGAAGTTCACAAGAAGTCGGATGGAAAATTCCATTGTCCTCTAGATGACTGTAAAGAGGATATTCGTTCATTCTCCCGCAAGTGCGAGTGGAAGTAAGTTTAATTCTCCCCCCTCCCCCCGCTATATATTGCGCTCCAAGCTAACACATTCTCAGCAAACATATGGACAAACACGAACGCCCTTACCGCTGCCCGGCCGAAGGATGTGAAAATCTTCCCGGCTTTACATACTCCGGCGGCCTCCTCCGACATGAGCGGGAAGTTCATGGCAAGCACGGCGGTCCCAAGAACACTGTCAACTGCCCGCACCCTAACTGCAAGCGACATACCGGCAAGGGCTTCTCTCGACAGGAGAATCTTAATGAGCATCTTCGTCGAGTACATACCAATATGGACACTTCAGCATCTCCGATCGAGATGGTCGCCTCTCCTGACGACAACGAAAGCGAGAAGTCTGGGACGAAGCGGAAACGCCGTATGAGTAGCCAGGGAGTGGACGAGCTTTCTGATCTCCGTGATGAGATTAAGCGGGTGCGAGAGGAAAACGAAAAGCTCAAGTCCGAGATGGACCAACACCAAGAGCACTCTCTGGCTATGATGGCGCAGATTGCAGAACTGCAAGATGCGCTGAGCCATAGCTTGAATACTCACGGACTCGGAGCCCCCACGGCACAGATGATTTAGGAGCCTCTACCCGATACGCTCAGCTTCCCCGGCATAACTGTGTTAGACGAAACACCAGATTACGACATGCCGAGTTATAATCCATGAAATTCGTATAGCACACACTCCCCGCTCTTCATTTTTTTTCCTCTCCCCAATTTCTCCCCTCTTTCCTTTATACACATACACCTCTTCTCTCACGGAAGACAAAACCGTATAATACATAGACTTGTTTTCCCCCTTTATTCCCCTTTTATGAGCGCTTCCTTCTTCTCCCCCTCCTTATTTGCGCCTCGGGATGATCAAGTGATCAACCATCACCAACATGGTGGGCGCATATTAAGAGCTTATGATTTCGTTTTTTTGTACTTGACGCGGTTTACCTCTGTATTTTTTGGGAGATGATCTCTGCTACTTAGAGGAGGGACATTATCGTTATTTATTTCCTTTTTTTCCCCAGCGGCGTTTCACATGGTATCAGGGGCGGGCGGTACGGAAGAATATGACATCCACGATATCCCAGGTTTTACGCTTTACCTGCATATGAAAGACTGGCTACAGGTGGAATAGCATTTTGCGGGCACAGATATCCGGAGGGTAGGCAATGGACATGACTTGATATAAGGCTTTGTTGTTAAGGATGAATCGGGGAAGGGAGGATTTGCAAGACGGATTCGGATTCATTCTGTGTATGAGTGTTATAAAGCGATGGCTTTTCTTTTTTCTTTTCTTTTTTTGTACGCTAGACTAACTCGCCTCTACTTGGTACTGGGAATCGAACATGGCCCCGAAGATGAACCCATTTGACAATGGTTCAACAACTCACGTTTACTTGCGTCCCTGTGTGCCATTCGTTTAATTTTCATACTCTTGTTCCGAATGCAAGATGTTCAAACGTCACAATGCGACCATCTTTTTTTTCATTGATAATAAACATCAATAATACAATTTTTGATAAACAGTAATCAACATCAGTAATACAAGTCTTGATAAACAGTCGCACTACGTACCTAACCACAAATCACTAACTAATCCAAAAGACTCGGGACTCAGCACGACGGGCTCGCAAACGCTCCTGTAAATAATATATATACGTATATATACACACAATTTAGTTTTTGCCCTTTTCTGCCCCCCCCTCCTATACTCCTCCCAATGCAAAAAGCGAAGCGAAAACCGTCCTATCAATAACGCTTTAAAACAAATTCATCCAAAATCCTCCATCGTAATCATCTAATATATATATATACACACACGCACACGATCAGTTAGCGTGTGCTTGCTTCCTCCCCCCTATTGCCTTTTGTAACCCCAGAATGGGCTCCTCCTCTATTGATAAAGACCAACCCAGATTGTAGTTTGTTTTCTTCTTTTTTTCTTTTGATCTCCTTTTTTTTCGTCTCAACTCATACGTCTCTTATCTTTCCTACCAGTTCATCAAGTGCCGTCTCCCCTACACAGCATGGATATAATTGGCAGGGACGCTGGCCGTCACACCGGCCTTTTCGACTTCCGCCCAGCCATCGCCCAGATCATCCCTGATCAAGACGAAGCGCTCGCCCTCCTTCATGGAATGCTCCGCTTCGCTCTGTGCCGTATAGTCATACAAAGCCTCTACGTATCGTAGTTTCTTAGCGCCTCGCTTAGGCGCCACTGCAGGGCCTTTCTTCCTTGAAGCAGCCGAGAGCCCTATTGACGACGTAGTTGACGTGGAATAGGTGGAGGATGGGCGAGCGGATGCTGTGGACGTTGATTGCGCAATGTTGAGGTCGATATACGTCGCCGGTACAACACCTTCCCTGTATCCGTCACGAACCTTGATCCAGCCAGTACCATCTGCAGCACAAATGTGAGAATCAGGGCTTCTAAAGAAAAGGGGGGGCTCATTCAATACTTACCATCTGGTTCCAACACCACCACTTCCTTGCCTTCCGCTACCGACAACTCCCCGTCTCCACCGGCATCGAACTGGTATAACATCTTGCCCTTCTTTTCCTCCCTTTCCGAAGTGCCATTCGTACTACCCGCCGGTGGTTGCGAAACGTATGCCGTGGGAGGAGGCGCCATAATCCTATTCCTCTTGACAGGAGCCCCGGTAGCTTTGGCGGCCGCAACAGGCGTGGTTGCCTTAGGTGGCGTTTCAGAAGGCGCTTCTTCCGATGGCGTCTGTGGCCCAGATACGACGGAATGGCGTGCTGACTGTGAGCTTGCTGAGTTCATGGTATTCGAGCGAGCGAGGCTGTCGTCTGAAACATGTGATAGCGGTCCTGTCTCAGGTGTGAGGAGCCTGTTGGTGGCGGCCTGGCGCTCAGCTTTGAGCTTCTTTCGCTCTTCCTTGTTCAGCTCGCCGGGGCAATCCGCAGGCACCTTCATCTCGCACTTGCTATGGCACGTGTAGCCACAATCTCGACAGTCAAATCCTTTGGCGCTCAAGCCCCAGATACGCTCTCCACACAAGTCGCAGTTGGTTGGTATCTTGAACGTCTGACTCTTGAAATTGTGATTTCTAGCCCCCAGTGTAACATCGCCAACTGCAGTCGTGATAGTGGTGGTTTCGACTTCAGCTGTAAGCCTTTTCTGATCCGCAGCAATGAGATTTTCCTGCATGGCGAACAGCGTGCGTATAACTTCAACCTCATCTTTCTTCTCCTTTCCTTCTCGAACACGCTCCTTGAGCCGCTTAACGGTTTCTACCTCTCTTCGTTGCTTATCAACCTCTCTCCGGAGCTCAACCAGCTGAGACTTAGATTTGGTTAATACGTTGCGCAGGTAGATTTTGGCCGTCTCGTCCACAATCATGAGGTCATCATCGTGCCAGACGGGGCTGGGTTCGAAGACCTTGTCCGGCGGCTCTTGGAAGGCGCCCATGTTGTGACGCATATACATCATGGAATCCAGATGGGGTAGGTTCCTCTGGATCTCCTTGCCTTGGCGCTCAATAAGACCGTTGCTCTGTTGAAGCATGGCATTCTCTAGCCGAGTTGCTACATCCCATAAAAAGTTGAGCTTCACCGTCTTGAATTCGCTCAGGTCTTGCAAACTATCCATAACCTCGGGGATGTATTCGTGGTAGTATTTTTCCTTCTGCTTGTTGGTGACGTTAATGGTGATGAGATAGGTATTTTTGGCGTTGTTCATATCGAAAAGCTGCTGTTGATAGGCGCTCTGTGCCTTGGCCTTATCGTAATGCGATTCGGACTTCTTCCGTTTGCTCTCGAGGTCTTGGCATGTATTATCGTATTTGGTTTTTATTTTGCGCAAATCGGCATAGCAGGCATCGCGGCCCGCTTCAAGCTTATCGGCATATTCGGCATGACGCTTACGCAGTTCGTCGAATCGGTTGTTGTAGAACTTGAGGGGTTCAGCCACTTGGGATATGAGGTTGTTCGCATAGCGATCGTGCTCGGTGGCGCGAGACTCGAGGGTGGTTAGTTGGGTAGACCAGGTGGTCAGGGAAGCGCTAATAGTACCGCATTGTCAGCGTTTTCTCATAGGATCTCGAGCACTGCGCGCATCCGCCGCACTCCCTATTTCTTCTTCTCGGAATCTCCTAGATTTACCTCTCAAGCGAACCAGGGGTCAAGGTCGGGTAGTCGCCAACGCTCAGATTGGAGATCTTCTTATTCTTCTTCTCAAAGTACTTCTTGGCAAGCGCATCGAGCTTCGCGCCATACTCCTTTTCGATCGCGGCTCGCTCGCGGTAGAATTGTTGGATCTCATCGAGCCAAGAGATGCCATTGTTAACCCATGTGTTGGCAGCCTTGAAGCCATCCTAGTATTGGTCAGTATCGAGCTCCCAAGACAGATTTGACAACCACTCAAAGCAGCAGCAGCAGCTTCTAGGTCTGCTCTCGCTTCCTGCATTCTCCATTCTTCACAGCTACAGGCTCTAGCTCCAGACAACATCGTCTGTCACCATCGCCAAACTCAGAGACGCACCTTTAGCTCAGCGCCAAAGGTGGGCGCGGTGTCCACCTCGGCCATAACGGGAGAAGGCACTGACAGTCTTGGATCGGGGCGCAAATCATGCAATGCCGGCTTCTGGCCATGCAAGGACAAGGCAACAGCTGAGGCTAATGCTGCTGCTCTAGGGCCAATGCTCCAGCAACGTCGTCTCGTGTGTGGAAATGCAGCGTCAGTCCGGACGTGGGGAAAGTTAGATATGAGATGGGGGGAAGAGACTACGCGGCTTCGACTTATTGGGGCTCGGCAGCGGGCGAGGCGCAGCTTGGAGTTGGTCAGGCAACTGGCGGGACACCAGCTTCAGGGGGCTGCGGCGCTAAAGGACGGCGGCTATACGCCTGTAGCCCCCCTGTGTGGAGGTGCTTGGACCCTGCAACGTGCTAATACCCCGCCAATCTTCAGCGCTCTCGCCGCCCAAAAGCAACCGCAAAACGTGGCACTCAACTCGGCGCCACGGAGAAATAGCCGGAAGCCGCTGTCGACAGTTTCTAACATAGACCTAGATACTCCGTATGAGCACTTACACGCGCAGCTTCAACCATCATCTATTACTATGTGAGTCTGAAAATGTTTGGATTTTCTGCCGTGACGCATCGTCGTCAGCAACCCCACGCTAAAGGGGAGAGAGAGAAGCAGCATGCGCAATGTGTATATAAATTGAACTAATGTATCTTCCGGCTTACTTTCCATCAATTCGCCACCACCTCCATGTATACTTGTATCTTCCTCACAAGCAGTGAAGATGCGGATATATTCGTATTCCCCCAAGACCGAACGGCATCAGCATTGGAAGATGCATGGCTTCGTATTTGTATCGATTGTGCAGTTCATTCCAACATCAACCCATCAGCGAGTCTCGAGATTTGAGGCCGCAACTCTGCTCGGCTCCACCGTATGGCTCTCAACCCAGCATGACACGCCGTCTGGTGTATCCCACCGCGCAGGCTCGAGAGGCGAGAAATGGTGCTTGTCGGGGCCAAGGGTTGGCGAGGGTTGCAGGAGTTCGATGCCCGCTCGCGTTGCATAGAACAGACAGTCCCGATTGGCGTCTTGCAGCTCTTCAAAGACGCCTAGTATAGTGACTGAGACACTGTCCTGGTGGAAGACGATGTAGACCCGGCGGTCTCTATCGTGGGGCATTCGATACGCCATTGATGCTTCGTTGTTCTCTTGTGTTGTTTCTAAGGCCAATAAACCTCTTCGTTGTCATCGTTTGAACGATAATAAAGATCGTGGTGACGAAACTTCACGATTTGCCCTTTTTCTGGCCAAACCGTGGGAGGCAAATGGTCATTCTCCTAATGCTAATATGACGTAGAGTATTAATCTGAAGATGCAAATCATTCAGTGCTACTATACTATATCCGTTCCTATCGATAAACGAAGAAAATGTACATGTGACTCTGCATAACCTCTACTAGAAATTTTAGTTTCATCAAGATACCATCATAGATGGCGTTTGCAGTGGTCATCTTTCTGGGCAAATCTTGCCAACTCGCAGATGGTGGCTCATTCGCTTTGTCTGGGCAGACGAGATCTGTGACGACATCAGGATAAGCTAAATTTTGAGTTTCGATTCGGACGGTTTCTTGCATACCTAATCGACCCCTAAAAAGAGACTGTGGAGTACGGAGTACCTTGCTTAAGATACTATGTTCATCTAAGCCAGATCAAACAAAGGGTCTTTTTTTAGTCCAAGGAGGTGAGAAAAGGGCATGATGCTTTGCAAATTAAATGCATGTTGCGAAGTTGTCATAGAGTACGGATTACACTGCCCGCTACTATGTCGGTCATCCACCTGTAGACAATGCCCTATTATTATTGGTGCCCGACATACACAAAGAAGCCTGCGTAAAGGAGGGGTATTTTCTACTCCGTTATTTAGCGTCACTCTACGGAAACGATCCCCGTTTAATAAGTAGTAATAGAATCACTAATCTTCTACCCTATAAACCAATAAATTCCAAGGGCGCGCCTTGGATGGCTAGTCCCCCTCTGACTACTTCTCCCGAGCCAATCAGGGTGTCTTTGGACTCGTATAAGGAACCACATGAAGCCGTAGCCTCACTCACGTATTAATACCTGAGACGATACCCTCAGCTATTGCTATCTAGCTTCAGGGCCAATTGGTATTGACGCAGTCAGACACACTCCGGTTTTGTATCTACTGTTCAAGATAGGAAATTGAGCCAAGTCCCAGTAAGACTAATCCCCTCGGCTTTACATTAGCGCGCACCTCTTCCCTCTGATGCAACCTACTCATATGCATCCTGCTCATTGCTTATGCTTCTCTTGGGCCGATACTGCATGCCAGCCCCTCTCACACACCGATACTAACCCTCTCTCTCTCTCCTGCTTACAGATCTCTCTTATTTCAATTTCGTTATACTATAAAGTCCTCTGTCAACCCCACCATGGCCGCCCGTATTACCGCTCGCCGTTTCCTCTCGACCTTCTCTCAAGCTCAACGACCTTCTCTCGTCCGCACAATGGCCACTTCAGTACGCCGCCCGTATGAGTTCGTGCTCATCATCCCCGACAAGCCTGGTCCCGAAGTCCGGGCCAAGCGTCTGGAAGTGAGGGCGTAAGTACCCATTCGTCCACTACCGTATTCCCCCGGCTGTGAAAATGAGGTGGTTAACTAACTGCAATCTTACCTCTTCTATAGCCAACATTTCAAAGAAATGACACCTACCTTGGACCACGGCTTGCTGAAAATGGGCGGTATATCTCTCCCTCTGCCTTGCTCAGCTTTTCAATGTTATATGGGCTGATAAATGGAAATTTGCAGGTGCTATTTTGAATGGCGTCCCTGTGAACGACGAAGCGGAAAACCTCGACTTTGCAGGCACTATAATGGTTTTGGTTGCAGAATCCGCGGAAGACGCCAAAAACATGCTAAAAGACGATATTTACCGCACATCGGGTGTATGGGATTTTGACAAGGTAAGAATTACTTCAATTGTCTTCATTGAGGCAATATAAACTAACACTACCGACCAATCAGGCCCAAGTCTATCCCTTGAAATGCGGCTTCAGATTCGCCTTGTAGCTAAGGGAAGAGAAGTATAGTACAAATAGCAAGGGCCCAGATCGATTCATCTTATTAAGAAAAAGAAAAAAACAAGTAAATGCCACCCAGCCAAGTTAACAATGATGTATCCGATGTCCCCGTTAGCCATCATCCCATCAGCATAGCTGATCAGACACCATCGCTGGACGGCCCCTATGTCTTCCAGACCCCTTCAAAAACCCCAATGCAGAGTGATAAAAAGAAAAAATTAGCTTAAGCTCCCAGAAAGCGGCCTAGATGGCATTGACAAAAAAAAGTAATCATATGAGAAGCTCGAAGATCATCTTCCTAAGCCGCCATACAAAGCGAATGTGATTGTGTCAAGTGATATTCTCGTATTTGAGAAATTCAAAGTCGGCATTAGAGTGCACTCCATGGCAGTCGACTTTTCCACGAGACAGTGTTTCACTTGTCATCAGAGCTGTTTGTTGTTGCCTCTTCTGCTGCAACTCTCAGGTCGTAGCTGATGTCGAAACATTCGGCAAGGAGTTCGCTGACACTGCCTTGACCTTCGGGGATATCGCCGTTAACAACAAATTTGCCGTCTACCCTCAGGTTATCAAGAGAATTCAGCTATTTCAAAAAACGTTAGCTCAAGGAACCTCTTTTTCTTCTTGTTAAACATTGGATGTTTAATGACCCATACCTTCATACTGTAAGGATATAATTCTCTGACTGAAGAGACACCGCCACTGTTCTTAACTTCAACGAGACATCTCTTGAGAGTTTGCAGTTGGTTATAGATCGGCAAAAGAGCCTCAGAAACAGGTTCCGAGGCCAATATGAAGGAATAAATGTAGGCGTAGCTTCGTCTAATCAAATACAGCATTGTTCGCTGTGTATATAGGTCGGCAGGTCTGCCCTTATCGTCATAAAAGTTTCCGTTTTGCCGGCTTTCGTCAATCTTGTCCAGCTGGCGTTGGAAGTCATACAAATCTGTCTCACGTAGAGCCCAGGCTTGTGTCAAGGACAGTTTCTCCAGCTCGTTACGAATGCCAACAAGGGTGTCGTAGGTTGGACGGAACTGCTCCGGCATAATTCCCTTCCTGCAGAAGACCAATTAGAGCTGGCCAACATATATCCAAGCTTCTTTTTCATTTGCTTACCTCTCCAATATTATCTCCGACCACTTGAGGCAACGCTGGTAGAGCTCTCCAATTTCCACGGCTCCTTGTGGAATAGAGCCATCTTCGGCGATGAATTGGCTCTCTTTGCGCTTCTCCCCGATTTCTAGCAGCTGCTTTTGAAGCTTTTGTACCTCGGCGCTCGAGAACTATGTCGGCCAAATTAGAGATCTTAATTGGACTTCCTCATAAATAAATCCTCATCATGACACATACCTTCGCCTTTGTGTTTGCTAACGAAATGCATCGTAAGAGGGAAATCAACTTCTCATGCGTCGCAAGCAGAGGCTCCCCGATGCGTCCTAACCGCTTTTGGAGGTTCTCCAACATTGACTGGCATTTCTCCACTCGGTTCGACAGGAGCTTGAGGAGGTACGGGTAGTTTTCAGACTTTTTGTCGCTAGTCTTTGCCTGTGTTATGCTCTTGGAAAGGGTTGATAGAGTCGTCTTGATGCTCTCCAGGTCTTTGGCCGAATAGAGGTCGGACTCGGTCAAGTGGTCAAGCAGTCTCTTGATCGTCGATGTCATTGCGTAGTTTGCGGGGATCTCGTTATTACGTCCGATAGTGAGGTAGAAAAGGGAGAGGAGCTGGAAGCAGCTCTCCAAGACTCTGTCAACTGTTGGTTATGCCATTAGTAAACGAGCCTCTCTTAAATAATGTTGGGCTGGTTTGACTCACGTCGATTCTCTTCCTTGTTCCCTGTCTCGGTACGGATTTCGTTCAGCTCCTTTACCCATGCGATCGTTTCGTCATAGAGAGGGATGATGTCTTGGCTTCGGATATATGTGGTGCGGTCCTGCTTCAAGAGTAGAAGCTTGTCGCGAACGATAACCAGACCGTCCAGAACAGCCTGTTCCCGAGCATCCTGCGGCAAAGGTACAGCGGGGGTATCCATGTTTTTTGGTGGTTATAAGACTGAAATGGTACAAAACTAAATGCGCGATCACGCGAGGAAGCCGAACGTTTGATGGCGCCGGAAGGATTTCGTCGAAACTCCCGATTCTAGGTCTTCCGAGAATGAAGATGTAGGATTCGATCTTCGGTGCCGGGGTTCGTCGGCCAATTGACTGCCTTGATATGTAAGCCTGGAGGGCCTTTTCGGAGACGCTACAGCGCGTGTTTAGGGGCAGTTTGTAGTACAGAATTCGGGAGAAGAAGGTCAAAGGAACAAGAACAGTCCCTTGAGTCGCAAACAATCAGAAAGTCTCAATACTGCCAAACTGTCTTGCCTTGCTTCAATGCATAGATGGTGGGGAAGCTCAACTTAAAGGTGGGGTGGCTGTGGAATGTGTTTGGATGCGTCCAGAGGTGACGACGTTGCGCAGTTCGGGCGGCCTCGCTCTGCAGCTGACGCGCGGATGCTGATTGGCTGGAACCACCGTAGCCAATCAGCGCAGAGACCCGCTTGCGGCACCTGAGCGGCACGCGGAAAAACCATTGACCCCTGCGCTTTAGGTCTTCAAGCCCTCCATCCGCCGAAATTGTGACCAGGGTAATTTTTTGTGGTCCCTCAACTGCCTTTTGTGGTGATAATTCAATTGTCCAAACCACTACTCTTTTCCCGTGCAGACTTGACATCTTCCCATATCCGCACAGACAAATCTCACACAATGTCTACCGCCGAGCTCGCATCTTCCTACGCGGCCCTGATCCTCGCCGACGATGGCGTTGAGATCACCGTGAGTGCTTCCATATCCCGTCGCCGTTTTTCTTGATCCTGCCGTCCTGGCGGCGCAGAACCTCCAAAATTCTGTGCCCCGCGCGCAGAGGTGATACAACACTGTGGGAATATTTTGTGTGCTAAGCGACTTTTTTCACAACTATCTAGGCCGACAAGCTCCAGACCCTGATCGCAGCCGCTAAGGTCGAAGTTGAGCCCATCTGGACATCAATCTTCGCCAAGGTACGAATTCCACAAGCCATGACACACTAGGCTCGACGAAGTCGCATTTCAAAACGCCGAAGATAATGTAATTATGGTCGCTGACGAGTTATGGTTTTTTCCGCTACACAGGCTCTGGAGGGCAAGGACATCAAGGACCTCCTGGTCAACGTCGGCTCTGGTGGCGGTGCTGCTGCCGCTGCCGGTGGCGCTGCTGCTGGCGGTGCTGCCGCTGCTGCTGACGCCCCTGCTGAGGAGGAGAAGGAAGAGGGTGCGTCCTGGCCGCTTCATGGTCCCCCTTTTCTGGTAGACAATGAGATTGTGCTAACACATTTCTGCAGAGAAGGAGGAGTCCGACGAGGATATGGGTTTCGGTCTTTTCGACTAAACAGCCAGCACCATCTGTTGCGACGACTGATTTCTCTCTTGCTTCTTTGTACTTCAACTGCAGGGCACTTCGGGGTCTTTATACACATCGATGGATGCATTCAGGATGGAGTGGGCGCCTATATCCTGCGTCCTGGGCAGAGTAGCTTCGTTCATAAGGATAATATGATGAATGCTCTCACACGACGGAGTTCACGCGCGGAAGGGACAAATGGTCAATTAAATGACACGGGAAGAAACAAAAAGAAAATTTTTGATCATTTTTTGAGTCTTTTTCGCACACAAATCGCTTATTAACCGTGAGATGACGAGTGGAAACGAATAAATGAAATCAATGCCCATAATGGTGGACGCTATGTCCATCTACTGACGAAAGCTCTCGAAAGCACAGCCCTGGGCTCCAAATGGCTAAAGGGTGCATTCGAGGCCACCATGTTTCTACCGCAGCCTTGTATTTTCGCTTCATGCCAGGAATTCTATGCCGCGAATTCTATGCCATACAGTATGCTAACTGGTTTATTTTACAATAACCACTGATGAAGGGACAAGTCCCGCCTCCTTCAGTGTCTTGGACATGTCCACGTCTCCTTCAAACGTCTTCCTCGGGAACGTAGTCGTAAATGTCGTCACGGGCTTTCCAATCTCACCCTGTAACTGCTGTGCAAGCTCAAACAACGTCGTCTCCGCGGGCAGCGTCTTCATGATGATACCCGAGTCTGTCTGCAGCTTCAGCTTCGCCTCCGTGTGATCTGCCTTTGGTCGAGGGGCTGCAGCAGCAGCGGTAGGTGCAGCGGAAGATGAGGGCGCGGCTTCAGGAGCTCTACCCTCTCGAGCGGCTTTAACCTCTTCAGCTTTGCGGCGGCGCTCGGCTCTGTCTTCTTCAATCTTGGCCTTGATACGCTTCTTGGCTTCGGCTTCCTCAAGTTTCTCCTTGCGCTTCTCCATAGCCTCCTTGATTTGTTCTTTGCGTGCAAGTTCTTCCTTTGCCTCCTGGGTTTCCTTTGTAGACTTTTGCCTTATTTTCTATGCATGTATTAGACAGAGAGACAACAGAAGAGGAAGGGGAGTAAATAATCACCTCGTTGCGCCTTGCATCTTCTTTATCCTTATCTGCCTGAGCAGCCTTCTTCGCCAGGAGTCGCTCTCTCAGCTCCTCCAGTTTTGCCTTCTTCTGGTCTTCGGTCAAGGGCGCAAGCTCCTCAGTTGATTCGGAGAAGTCTGTGTGCTCACTATTTTCAACGTTAGGTACAATCCATTTTCAAGCTGATCTAGGAGGTGTAAAATCATACGTCTTGGTGGCATGATAACTAGCCAAATCGTGGTTCCTGAATTGCTTTCCGCACTCGTTACAGACGAGAGACTTAGCAGCCTGGCCGCTTTCCAGCTCAGCAATCTTTGCCTTGGTCTCGTCTTCATCTTCATCGTCATCCTGAGCGGCGGCTTGAATATCCTCCAGCGATTTGTCCTGATTATCCTCCAGCCACTGCAAGGCACCCTGTACTGTTACGAGTTGTAAGTAAAGACACGTGTGAGATGAGGCGCCGGAGATGCTGGAAACATAGAGATACTCACATCCTCCAGACTTTTTGACGGCGAGTTCAGCTCGAGCTCGCTCAAAGCCCATGTCAATTAGCGTATCTAGATCGGAAGCCATTTCTGCGTTTCTTGATTTGAGGAGCTTGGAGATGGTGAGGATGGAAGGGGTGTGACTTTAGATGATGAAATAGGTGTGAAGGCAATGAGAGAGTGTGGGGTAGAGAGCAGCACTCGTAATAGGCACTATAGCAGAGTGGGGGGTGAATGAGAGAGCTGGGCAGCGTTGAATAGTTAGTGAATTCCAGGATATACTTGTGTGAAGAAAGAGAAAGAAAAATAATAGTAACAACATAAATAGCACTAAATTTTATAAGCAGTTTCTATAGCTTGATTGAGCTTCCAAAGTGGTCTTGCTGCACGCATTCCTTTTCTGTTTTTAGGTACCAACAGCTACGTAAGATGGCGTCAACGCCACTTACAGAGAAACAGGTGGCATGCATCGTGAGCAGCTTGATGTTTTTTTTTTTTACTTTTAAAATTGCCATGTGCAAATTTGTTAAGTTGGGTAGATATTATGTTTATCTAGGTAGCTAATGAATAGAGGATGTCACAAGATATAAGAAGAGCAATGCAATTTATTTAGACACGATCCAAGGACATCTGACTGGCGCCGAAATGTATCATATGATGGCTGTCGAGCACTTAGCTCTAAGAGATGCCAGATCCAGAGCTCCCTAGCTTTTGCTCGAATTCCACACGTGGAGCATCACACGATGCCACTTGCAGATTTTCTAAACAACATATCCTGCTAAGCATCAATATTTTTTTTTCTCTTTCTTTTCGTATAGAGAAATTGTAGCGTGTAAAGTACTGTTTTACTGCTTCTTCTCATCTCCCTTGCACGGGACCAAGTCCCTGAGACCGGCTTAGTCATGCCGCATCTCCTTCAGGCCAGCTCAGCCTCGCCAGCCAATCTCGATACAGGGGCCGAAGCGACATGCCATCAATCACGTCTCCAAAAGCGTCTCCGGATCTCTTCTTTGTAATCAAACAACAGCTGCCCGCTGCCCATCTCCAAAACACACGCCTCTTCTCCCGCCACTCTTGCTTGCATTATACTTTTTGACTCAAGCTCTTCTCCTCCTGTTCTTCTCTATTACTTCTTATCCTCTCCCTTTTTTTCCCTAACTTAAATTCTAATTCCGCCGCGTTTCCCCGCCGTTGCCAGCGCCATCGATCCAAACACGACGACATCTTTTGGCTTCCGGCTCGTGCTCGTCTGTCCTCGATCTTCCTCCGAGACTCGCCCTGCAACCTCCCTCTAGCTCAACACCAGCTTGTTACTCGCCTCCTAATCCGCCATGTCGGTCGAAATTGAGCCCCTTGAGCTGTCCTTTCGACGTATGTTTTCCTTACGCTGTCCCTCGTGCACATGACGACGTTTCTGGGTGAGGATATTCATTGACGAATTGGCTATGCACAGGGCCCTTCACCGTCGAGGTTTCGCAGATCCTGAAGATCAAGAACCCGAGCTCATCGCCTTTGGCCTTCAAGGTACGCAGCTATGCAAATATGCCAGCTTTAGCTTTTTTTTCTGTCTGCTATGACGGCGCTTGCTTGTGGATACCTCCTGTTTCATCATAATCCCTGTTAACATCTTTCCAGGTGAAAACTACGGCTCCCAAGCAGTACGATTGACCCTCTCGTTACGATTCTACACTAGCTCCGTTGAAGCCACGATTTAACAATTCCCCCCTTATTATAGGTATTGCGTTCGACCAAATGCGGGCCGTATCGAGCCTGGGCAGGACTTTGATGTCACTGGTGCGTTGATTGGCTATAAGGAAGTAGCAGGTTTCATTGTGTGACTGACACTGGCATAGTTCTTCTGCAGGCGATGAAGGCTGATCCTCCGCTGGATGCCAAGTGCCGAGACAAGTTTCTTGTCCAATCAGCCCCCATCACCCCAGACAAGGAATTCGCTAGCATTGCTTCAGTGGTGAGCCGCCGTTTCCTTAGCTTCGGCTATCCTCAGATGCATGAACTGACGACGTTATCCTCACAGCTCGAAACGACAGACAAGGCCGCCATATTTGAACGAAAGATCCGAGTCAACTGGCTAGCTGCGGGCGATAGCCCTGACAATGGCGCCAGTGCAGCTCACCCCGCCATTGCGACACCCAGCAAGCAAGCGGCGGTGAATGGAGTGCGTATAGATTTGCACCCCGGCTAAACTCTGCATGTAACTAACAGTAGCCCACCAGTCTTACGACACTCCCGAACCCACTCGAGCTTATTCCTCTCCAAGCGGTGCCGACTCCTCAGGTTCAGCACCACCTCCCTATGCCAATGATGAAAGGGACGACGACTCCTCCAGACCGCAAACCGCCAAGTCGGTTGCTTCCAAGGCTGCCTCTGGCATTGCCAACACAGTCCAGTTGGGTGCTGACGACCTCAAGGCCAAGATCACCCAACTAGAAGCTGAACTGGCAAAATATAAGAACAGCGGCCTTCGACAGCGTAATGTTAAGGGCAGTTCGGGCGGCGAGAAGAGCTCTGGCGGTGCAGTTGCTCAGCAAACCAAACAAGTCGTCGAAGGCGTGCCGGTTAAGATTGCGGCGATCTTGTGTCTCATCAGCTTCTTACTTGCTTATGTCTTTTTCTAAAAAGTCTCCTCTTGATGAGGAGCGATGTAACTTTGCTTTTTTGAACTAATAAGGATGAAGAGCGAGAGAGGAGGAGCAACTTACAGGGGTCCATAACCAACCTTATGTACTGGAGAAGCTTCTTTGCCCAAGGAGAGCTGGATTTTTGAAACATATTCTCAGCGGCAAAAATCCCAATAATGAAAAGACAAGGTTTCTTGTGGGCAAAAAAGAAACCATTATTCTACATGGTGGAATGGGGGGGGCGGCGCATTCATTTTAGGGGAGGGGGGGCTTTTTTTGCGTGTACGAAGAAAGTGAAGAAGAGAAAAGCTTGTGCGAGTGAGATGGGAAGTGTGCGGTGATGGGCGAAGCCTCATCTACTCGCAGCATCATGTCCATTTTTTTATTTTATTTTTTGGCGAAGAAGACACTGGTGGTGGAGGCAGGGCTGTATATCCGTATGACTTCTCGAAGCCGTTCGAGTGAGTTTTGCCGTGTGGTGCAGTTCTCTGTACTTTAACTCTTTTTTTGCTTTGTTTTTTTTTGGCAGTAGTTTCTAGTATCTGATAGGCGTGTCTTTGCTCATTTTTTTCTTTTCTTTTCCCCCTTTCCCTTCTTTCACTTTTGTTCGAATTTTGGGGTTTTTACAACTTGTTTATTCTTTTTGTTAGTGATTTGGCAGAGCCAAGTAGAGCATGTATGTACCTGCTTGTCCATGGGCACTTTAGGTACTAGGGAGGTTAATAGGTAGGTAGGATGGGAAAAAATCGATTTGATGATATTTTTGCAACATTGCGTTGCTGGCTTGTGACTAGTAATGTGTCATGCAATGATTCTCAAAGGTCAAACTTATTCGTGAAGCATTCAATTTCATTTCTCATAGCTGATCTAGAATCTATAGCCCTTTATCTTAAGGCGTTAATCCCATCTTGGTTCATCCACCTCCGTATTGTATTTTTATCCATGTTCCCTTACGACGCCAGAGAATAGGGATAGGGCACTTTTATATATCACAAAACGCTTATTACAAGATCTAGCCTTTTTTTTTTTTCCCAAAGCGAGCATTGAGCCCACTAGGCTGGGTGCACAAAACGACATGGAACCACCTTGGTATTGTTCCATCTTTAGGCCTCGACTTCGGACTGCTTCCACTGGACAGCGCCGCCGACCAGTCGACCGCCGTCCTTTCTCTTGACACGGCATTTCATACCAACGCTGTCGTCCCAGATGAATCGCCAGATGACATAGGTCCAGCTCTCGTGGCGGGGCAGGTCCTCATAATACTCCTTTGCAATTTCATACAGAGTATGGAGTCGCGTCCATGGGATGGCAGGGAAATCGTGGTGCTCGTTGTGATACCCGACATTGTAGGCGAGGAAGTTGAGAGGGCCATAGTATGAAAAAGTCTCAGGAACGGGGATCTTATTGTCGGGGTTACGTTGAGTGGGGGTAACCGTCTCATAAACGTAGTGTTCGGCGATGAAGTGGCCGGCCAGGGGGTGCAGGCTGCCGGCTAGGAAGGAGGAGAGCAGCAAGTAAAGAATAGCATTGAAAGAAGTGAAGTGGACGAGAACGAGATCAAAGGACACCTGGACAACAATGTTGAGAAAGTGAATCCCGGTCAGGGGCACGCGGTAGACTGTCATGGGACGAATAGCATAAAAGAAGATTTGAAACGTGCAGAAGAATGCCTTGCCGAGGATGGAGTCCAGCACAAAGGCCTCTAGAGCAGTGGGTAGATCGGTATCAAGGCCATCCACGCCGAGGGACTTGTGGTGAGTGAGGTGATACGGCTATAATGAGGCCAGGCCAGTTAGAATACTGTTTCCCA
Source organism: Trichoderma polysporum (assembly GCA_030278935.1). Taxonomy (NCBI): domain Eukaryota; kingdom Fungi; phylum Ascomycota; class Sordariomycetes; order Hypocreales; family Hypocreaceae; genus Trichoderma; species Trichoderma polysporum. Next base: position 115,813 of record JARFTM010000077.1, on the reverse strand, counting down.
AATGCTTGCTTGACAAAGTGCTGCATATGAAAATTGGCATGATTTACGTACTCTGAAGGAAGCACTGTAAGGAATTCCAATGGGTAAGTTTGCAAAGATGGCGATGAGGCGGTTGGCCGTAGCGCTCTTAAAAGCGAGGTTGTGAGAGATCTCGTGGATAGACAGAAATAGGTTCTGGTTCGCAGTAGCGCCAAAGATGTACGCAACGGCCCAAAACTTCAAGGACCAGAAGGGCGTTGACTGCAAGAGGTAGGCCAGGACAACTTGAAGAGCAACCACACCGAAAACAACATATTTAGTCAGAGGTTCGGGACCGCATAGCTTGAGGACCTGGACAAAAATCCATTAGCTTGTTTGAATTGGACATTGAAGTCGAGATGAGGGAAGACGAGAGAGTGATGATTTTACCTCGGGATGGGCTTTGATGATGGCGAGACGTCTGGTTCGGTGCGGTTCTTCGGTATAAGTCCAGAAGAAGTCGTTCTTATCGTCCTGCGGCACAGGCGAAGCATTGGCCGGAGGAGTGGCCTCCTTGGTGGCCGTTGAGGCGGCAGACCGTGCCATGGGACAAGTTGTTTTTGAGTGGCGAAGAATGAATAGGTAGCTGTGTCAGAGCAGAGTCCTCCGTGGAATAGAGGGAGTGACAAAGCAGCAATTTAATCCTCTTCAACGACTGCGTCACCACTGCCAAAGAGTCAAGTTGGGAGATGCGAGGTTAGAAACGGTGGCCGCAGCTCTGGCATGGTAGCTGTGCTAAGTGGGCTGTTTCGTAATAAAGGCGGTGTCTACGTAAGTATTTATGGCGGGCAGTTTGAAGACTAGAAGAAAAACTAAAACATCGAGGGGTACAATTCAGGGTCGATCATTTGGGGCGGTAGTACGAGTACAGGTACAGGTATACAGGTACAGGCACACGCTGGACCGCCTATATTTGCGGGGGGGCGCTCTCCGTAGATGCGCTGTAAAAGCTTAGCTAGCCTAGAGAGGAAGTACAGGGGGTCTGGGGCGCCAATCAGGGAGCTGGACCGAGCAGGTGGTGGATGGGACGTTCCGGAGCCGAGAACTTTTGGGTGGCCTGACTTGGGAAAGTTGGTTATTATAGCAAATGGATAGCATTTGGAAGAAAGAAGATGTAGCATAAATATGAAATATGAAATATGAAAAATGGAATGAATAAAAGAATTAATTGGGTAGGTGAAGGAATAAAATAGCTGTACCTGTTATAGAGTTGAGAGGATGGATTGCTGTCGACTTAGATTTTGCTGGGTCTATACTTCGTGGTATCATAGAGTCAAGCCTCAGCCCACCTGGTTTATGTACTATTCCGTAAATATGTCGTGGATACGTAACACCATTACCCGGGAGCAGACGACATTTTTAATTACGCATTCTAGTAAAGCATGTTGTAGTAGTTGGTTGTTAATATTGTATGCAGCGAGATATACCTTTACAGGTGATGCATCTTACAATCTTGATTGGGCAATAATTAGTGAGAAAGAACGGAGCAGCATGTAGTTGTGCACAAAGAATTCATGATAAGTAAATGGCTGGGGCAAGCGTGTATCTATCCATTGTCATCTTTTACAAGTCTCGTCTTAATAGCAATTTCAATATCTTTGAACTATTTCATGTATTACATCTATCGTCAAATCTCATTTATGAGTCACTTATTTCTATGACGACTACGACTACGATCACAACCAGCCAGCATCTACAATCTCTTACACTACGATACCAATACTAATTACTCACCCAAAAATCATTCTACAAACTGGTCAGCCCTCACACGATACAAGGCATCGTGCGAGAAAAGAAAAAAACGCCGTGCATTTCTGCAGGTCTTTGCATCGCCCTCTCCGAAAAAATATTTCGTGAGAGACGTAGTAAATATTTCGACTCTCCGGCCTTTGTACCCAGTACGCGGCTCATCTATGTGCACACCTTGGCCGCCGTCCATCCCTAGGAAAATGCAATAAGTATATAGGTAGTGTTTTTATGAGTCTCGTCAGCCCCATTTTTGGCTTTCATCCTCCTTTTCCTTCTCATTGTCTCATAAAAGTTTCTCTTGTATCTATCATGACTTCAAATTCCGTTGCTCTTACAAGAAAACACGCCGCCCACCGTGCCAGCATCAAATGAATCGACAATGCCCTGAACACTAGCGTACGTGCCCGCAGAGAGGAAGAACACGCCAATAAGAATGATGGCGACGTTCACAGCTGTTGCTAACGTCGCGGTGATGGGATTCCGCTTTCGGCCAGCCTGTTTGTCCACGCTTCGCATACGCAGGTAGGCAACGCCCCAAAAGATGAAGCCGAACCAGCTGTCGAACAGGGATGACATGACAGACAAGACTAAGTAAGCATTTCGTTAGCATGGGTCAATGTATGGCAGCCATGACTGATTAAAACTTACGAGAAGAAAAGAAGGGAATGACTTGAGAGATGATAAAGGCGAATATCCAGGTAACGAGCAAGATGCCGAACCAGCTTCCCCATCCTACGACGGTGTGGCTATGCAGGTGCACCGAGTTGCGAAACGCGCGGAAGAAGACGAAACGAGCCGTCACCGAAGCGTACAGGCATCCAAGGAAAATCAGCGTCGGGATCATGAAGGAAAATGCAACCTTCTTGTAAAGGGGCTCCAGTGATCCAAAAGCCGGGGCGGTAACATATTGGTTGCCCGTGTAGGCGTAGATGATTCCGCCAACAATGGAGAAGACGATGATTTCAGCGATCGTGCAAGCCCAGAGTGACTTGGGGAATTCCCTGCGAGTGGTCCAATTAGTATACTCGCAAAGCGTAGAATGGGGATGGGAAGCATTATATTTGCTTACCGAGGATCTCGCATCTCAGCGATGAAGCTTGGGAGCGTAATCTGACCAATAAAAGTATAGCTAATATTAAGAAAAGCAGACATTCCGTTCACAAACGTGGTGCCCTTGACTGGGATGGCCGTAACAAGTGGCGATCCTAGTGCGGCGGTGAATCCCGCGGGCTTGTCCTGGATGCCTGCAAAAATGGTTGCAAGCAACACAGAAATGAAGGTAAAGAAGGCAGACGCCGTGCCAAGCTTAGCCAGCATGCTAAATGTACGAGGCAGCGATGCGATCAAGCAGATGACAGTAACCACGACACCGAACTCCACGGTACGGCACCCGCCAACTGAATCGCTCGCCGTCATGGTGTTGAGGTACTCTGCGCCGACTAGAACGTGCAGAGCCTGGATAAACGTGTTGTTTAAGACAAACATGACGGCAGTCGCCCACCATGCCCATTCCTTGCCCCAAAAGAGCATCTGGCCAATGTCGCACACGTCGCGCACCTCTGGATGTCGCAGACAAAACTCCCACAAGACTAGACTTGTATAGAGCACAAAGCCGGCGATGACTGCGGTCAAGATCAGGCCCGGGACAAGGCCCAAGACACTGTAGGACCAAGGAAAGCTCATGATGGCCAGGCAGATGTACTCGCTGAAGAGCAGCGCAGCAGTCTTTTGCCATGAGCAAGTTCGGTATTGGATTGAGGTGCCATCTTCGGATGCGAGCTGTCGGCTGAGGATTGCTTCGCTAGACTCTTCACCTTCAGATAGGTCGTTCTTGAGATAGGCAGGTAGCGGCGCTATGCGAGGACCGACCCAGACTCCAGAGCCGCCAAACAACGAGGCAAACCGTGAGAAACCACTGGAGTGAGACGTTGTCGCCTCGAGATCGTCGGACGCTGTCTTGAATTTCTCAGACATGGTTGCGACAAGATGTGGATGGCACTGGTACAGTACTATTGACTAGTAGTACTCTCAACAGAACAACGGAAACGGAAAGAAGAAGAAGATAAAAGGAAAACCCCCAAGTAACAAGGTCAATGTGTATGAAACCTTAACCGAGACTCCAAGGAATGAACCAGGCACATCAAGTCAAACTCTACTATGCTACGACAGACGATAGTACTGTAGATATTGAGGATGAGGATGAGGATGATGAAAGGGAGAGATGGAGCGTCGGTGCAGCGAGGGCCCGACATAAGAACGGCGATCCTTCCCACGCAGTGATACAGCCTTCCCACCGCTTCTGGCCCAATAGACGGCCTCGCAGCAAGATTTGCAACCAGAGCCACCTTAGCGGAAGATAAGAGCAGGGATCTGGCGAGCACGTCAACCGCCGCGACCATGTCCAGAACCACACAACGCCATGCTGCCCATGTTCCCGCCAGGCAGCTCTCGAATTGTCTTCACCGAATGATGACGTTATTCCGCCTCCTCGATCTAGCGGGCCAAGGTTGATGCCTCTAACCCGCCTCTGCAGCCCATCACGACGAATCTTGTGGAGTCGCATCATTTTAGCCCGGGCCAAGCCTGAGCCTTGCCTCCCCAAAATGCTCCGCACGACTCGCATTAATTTGCCGACCGATCCGCTTTGCTGCGTGGAAAAGTGGACGCGAGAGATCTTCGCGGGTGGTTTTGCAAACGGTCCTCGCCGGCTTGTCGGTCGCATTCCAAGCCATGGAGGAATGGCTCTGGTTGCGTGCTCAAGCGAACTTGGATATGGGTACCCAAAAGGGAAGAAAAGAGGCCGGGCGCGAGGGGAGAAAAAAACTTGATTGGATGAGGCGGCGGGTCTAGTTTCTCTGTGGCTTGTTTCCACAGGACTTCTTCTTTTTCTTCTTGAGAAGCCAAGAGATCTGAACTACTCCAGACAACTCGTGGCTAGTGGCTGGAATCGAATCGAGGCTTTCTTTTTTTCTCGCCACGGTGCTTCACGCAACAGTATTGTATTACTTGTAGGCAACGTATTGTAGCCATTGGCAACCATTGGCTAACTCGAGCACGTCGAAGAATAGTCAAGGAAAAGTCAAAGAAAAAATCGCAATGGGCGGATTAGCTTCCTGGTAATCAACCTATAGTTTGAACGGCGGAATTAGCCACCAAATATGGCCTGTAAAAAACATTCCACGGCTGGTGTCTGTGGCCGATGATCCGCCGCGCAGGCAGCAGTTTGGATTGGACTCTTCTAGCCCTCAGCTCGATGCATTTACTTGTCAATAAAGGTTAAGAGGAGCAGCTTAGCATGTTCGTGTCGGAGATAGATTGAGGATACGCCATCGCCCAAGCGCATCGCGCAATCTGCACGGCCGGAGCCTAAGCGGATTCGAGATGGCCAGATTTGGCAATCTTAGTGGTTGTTTAAGCTTATTTCTGTACGTACCGTCTACGCACAATTCTCACGTGCTCGCGCGTATGGCCAAGACACTGATCAATCTAGATATTGTATCTCGTCGAATTGACGGTGTTTGTTTCTTGCGATCCTAGAACGTCGCCTTTCATAAGTGGGAGTAGAATAAATAAATCATTTATTCCGTAATTTAATTTTCAAGGCAAGGCGGGCGTGCAGAAGTGCGCAACGATCCGCATATTTAATGGGCACTTCGATGCTCTACATAAACCTGCTGCTCCACGCGCCTAATACCAAGCTTCCACTGACCCCTTTGATATCACCAAACATACTAGCTACAGCATCTTCCAATCTCTATACAAGTTTCAATAAGAGATATTCCAAATTATTGCAGACATTTCGCGCATTGGAAGAGAATAACAAGTTCATCGACTAGATCAATTGGGCTCAACTCGAAAAGAAAAGCGAAGAAGGGATATCAAGACTAAATCATACATACGTCTAGATGGCAAAAGAGTTCGGTTTCGGCTGTCTTTTGAGGTCCCACACCTACATCTCTACCTGTTTTATTGACATATTCGCCCTAAATTTCCCCTCAAGGGGGCGATTTGACGTGATTGCTGGACAATATCGCCCCGCCACATAAATCGTGATATCAGATGATGCGTCCATATTCTACCTGCCAACTTTGGAGGATATAGGCGTAGAGGAAACAGGTGTGAACCGTAAAATGAATAGGAAATGGCTTTCTAGACTTGATACAGAAGTGTCTAAAGAGTAAGAGACGCATTGGGCCCAATTTTCATGCCCTGTCGAGCTAGCTGATGTAACGAGTGTCACTGCACTTGCAGTCATTCTCAACATTGTGTGCCAGTGTCCAGCCATGATATCTACACCATTATGGAGCAGCACGGATTTCCCAGCGCAGGTAATATCAATGAGCTATGACAACGAATTGTCAAGTTTGTCGATTTAACGACTTTCGATATGCCAACGAGACATGGATACAATCATCCATACCTTTTGCATTTCGTCAGATAAACCGTAAGGGCTGGTCTAAAAGGTGTCTGGTGGGTGAAGAGGCGTTAAATAGTCAAAGCTAATATGTCTCTAGGTTTTGGTTGTGCATTATGTTGCCATTTGGCAGAATATAGGCGACATCTCACAAGACTAGATGGGAGAGAGAGAGAGAGAAAAAACCCCCCAGTTTACAAATGAGATATCGTGTTAGAAATTGGTGTCGATACAGAGTGCTCCCGAGGGCAAGCTACTCCCGAAGCAGAAATGGGTTGCCCTTCATGGATTCGCAGCACTGATCATGCATATGCGCTGCTTTGTCTATTAAAATGAGACGAGTACTCGGGCAGCTTGTGAAGATCTGCAGCTTCACCATCGTATGAGGAATCAATAAAATGCAGATCTTAGCGACTTCTAATATGCTTTGCTGACAGTATTGAGACCTGTAAGCCATCGTAAGAATATCTCATAAGGCCATTCAGAGGGCCAATTATGTGGAGTGCTATGCGCCATAAGCATATCTACAACGGAGGCAGGGCTGCTTGGCCTGGGCGGGGAATCCTCATTTCCTGCAATGCTATTTATTTTGATCACCTGTAGGTGGTACGTTGGTACAGTGAATTTTTCTTTCACTTACGAAACATGCCATGAGCAGAATAACTGAAAATCGACTTTGATTTGTGATACCAAAAATGCGTCTTGAGACATCTCTAGTCTATTATCAACATACGTAGCTATCTCTGTCCGTATTTTTAATTTCTAGTGTTATTGTACAGCTGTTACGAATACCACGAGACTCGTGACCCTGAAAGCTGCGTTAATCAGTGAGTGTCTATTTCTGAGAGGCACGGGATTTCTCACTGTCAGATACCGTCTTCATGCATCTTTCGCCCATGATTGAGCAATAGTCCAAAGTTTACGAGCGGCCGCTGCTTCTTGCGCAGATTGCGGCACCTCTTTAATCTGGCAGTCGTCGATGTGAGCCCCCAGATGATCTATAAGACTGTTAGTCACATTCCCTCATATCAACGTGGGAGATTACATGCCTTCGAGACTTGGATCTAAAGCAGCGACGAGAAAGCTTGCTGCTCCTTGGCTTGCCGTCTTATACACCATGTTTGGATTCCTAAACTCGCTTGGAAGGTGTCTTTGGAGTTCAGTCAGGACGACTATTTAACGTTAGCATCCTTATTGTCTATCCTGCAAAGGCATAGTTGAACCACCTCCGGGAGCGGCACTGACGGCCTGAATCTTTTCTCCAGAGTAGCCCTCATTCAGACCCTTGGTTAAGAGCATCAATGCTGTGCTGCTCTGGGAATATGCCAGAAAAGGGATATATCCTGTGCCGGCATCCTTTACCCAACCCATGCCGAGCTTTTCTGCGTTTTCAAGATGGACCTGCTCCTCTGCTGGAAGGTCCTTTCCGCCATCAAAATTATAGTCGCTGAAACGAAACGGCTGGACATAGAATCCGCCGCTAACAATGTTGACAACTCGCGCCTTTGGCCCGGCGGCCTTCAGTTGCGGAGATAGGAGGGTCGTAAGGACAAAATGACCCAGGAAGTTGGTGGCCAAATGAGCCTCGACTCCATATTTCGTAATCTCTCTCTCTGGAATAGCCATCACTCCTGCGTTGTTTATGATGATGTCAATACGCGGTGCCAACTTTTGGACACTGGCCGCTGCTCGCCGAATGCTCTCCAAGTCAGATAGATCTGCCTGGACGACATGAATTTGCGTCTTTAGGTTTGCATATTCGGCGCGGATGGCATCGGCCACGGCATTGGCCTTTGAGACTGTCCGAGCTGTGAATATCAAGTTTGCCGGGTCATACTTGGCGAGAGCCTGGGCAACAGCAGCTCCGAGACCATTGGGACTGATCCCAGTAATGAGAACTGGACACAAGTATGTTAATACAGATCGTCTTGAATGGGTAACTAGTATTATGGCGGTGATTTATATATACTAACTCGTCTTTGCAGCAATCTGGTCGCGAAAAGAAGACGCAACTTCTTCGGCAGTTGTCTCCGCCCCAAAATTATTATTCGAAGTCATGGTGCTCTGTATTGACAAATTTGATGATCTGATGAGTCTTTGCCATCTATAAACCGTCCCAATAGGCTCTATTTGTATCCCTTTCTCTTATAGCAGAGTCCCTACTATACTGTCCATATCACCGGGAAAACGCTACTATCTCCGCCCTGAAAGTCAATCTTGCATGACCCTTTTAGGAAAAGCTAGATCGAGATAGTGGCTTGCGCAGGACGGAGTTAATGCACGATCGATTGCTGGCGCTAGTCATCCCCACATGGCGAGAAGTTTGTAAGCTTCGCCGCCTCATCGCGGGCATCATGAGTTTTGCTTGCTTATGTTTTGTGATCAATAGGAGATCGGATTTTACGGAATCAGGTTATTTGTGGCCCTTTGTGAGACGGGTACGACGGCAATAACGTCGGTGATGCTTACTGCTACTGACAAGATGGAAATGTCACCTGTCATCTCGTTTCATATCCGCCGTTTCTTGTCCCAACTTAGAAGCTCCAACTACATGTACCCATGCGGTCCCACAAACAGTAACAATAGCTATGCACTTGGTGTGCAATCAAAGTTGTGAAAAAGCCAGCGCTTATAACTACACTGCTTCAAAATGGCTTCTTTCCCATATCGACACCTCAGCCGCAAGTTGCCGGCGGCCTTTACCTTTTCCAAGAACTCCAGAATCCTTGTAACGCTTCTCCAATCCCTTCAGGCTTTGGAATGGTTCATAGCGGCTTTGATAGAGTATTCAAGGACAGCAAGATTCAGGTGAAATATAAGTTGGCTCATTATTCGAGATTCCGGCAATATTAACCTCTGATACCGGGATTGACATGCTTTCCCAAACTTCTTTCTCTCGTACTGTTATCTGCGAGTAGTCTTGAAACTCCTACACATAAGCCATATTGCAAATGTCGTGTAGTAGTGCCACTCTTCCGAATGGGATCTGATAATTTGAGGCATTTCAGGCCCAATTGACATCTGCCAGCTCTCATACAATATCTTGTCTTTTTTTTTCAACTTTCCTAGTGGCGTGTATGCCTCGCCGTGCACTTACACGCATAATCTCCTGCCCCCAGCTTCTTTTAACGTCTGACCCAGAAGCTTGGCAAAGCAGCACTCCGCCACTAGGACTCATAATTTGAGTTGGAGAATAGTAAGGCTTGAAATATCATGGTTTGGGGTTCGAAATTTTCAGGCTGCTACTATTTGCCGTTTTAAGAGCTAAATGCCTTCAACACCGCAATCAACTCCTATTTACGAGCTGTAAGAGCCTTGATGTAATTCATGCTGACTGAAACTAGAGCTGATGAAGCGTCTCCTAATAGAGCTTTGTTAATGGCAACAGAGTTGGCTTGCACAAGAATAAACAGATATTCTGGTATGAGTACTTTCTTGCATGTGATAATACGGTTGTTGGGGGAGAAAAGATGTATAGCAATGTCCAAAGAGGGAATATATACAAAAAATAGACTGGCAGGTAGCCTTGACCTATATAGAATGTTGAAAATAGTGCTTCACGGAAACGGGCCTCTTTATGATCCATATGCCATAGAAAGAACCGATAACAGGAAAGCAATAACATGTATGAATGTGAATGAAATTAGATTACCAATATTATACATGAATAAAAAATATTAAAATCTTCCGCAATGCCGAAACGATAGGGTTAGGAAGCGTTGATTCCAGCTCGCGAGCCCTAAGCGATTTAAACGAGCTAGACGATGGGAACTCACTCCACCATACTTTGAAGAGCCCCTGAAAGCTGCCAATCAGCACAGTTATATCCATCCTAGTTTTAAAGTTCAGTGCCTATAAGTGTGCGTAATCTCGTATGATTTCGTCATAGCTTCTTTGACGACTTTGAGGGCTCTTTGTAAGCGAGGTCTCCATTGGATTTCCGTCTGAAGTCAGATGGCCCCTACGACCGTAGTCTTCCAGCTTCCCTTTGTCCGCTTGAAGATTCCAAATATTCGTGAAGCTTTTCAAGACCAGATAAGAATAATACGTAAGATAGAGCTATCCTGCTCGTCAAACGCGCCCTGTCTATGGACTGATTGCTGATCGAAGGATGGCAGTGGCAGATGCTTATAGATGAGAAGATCGGTCTGGAATGGCTATTCAAGAGGCAATGGCTCTCAAGAGAATGACAAGATTTACAAAATTTAACATCATCACACACTAAACTAGTGATCCTCTCGTTATAACACCACCTATACGATACGCCACCAGCTTGATTTAGATCCACCTAAGATGGCAACCAAGAAAATCGTCACCGTCGTAGGTGCTACTGGCGCGCAAGGGGGCTCTGTCGTTGACTACCTACTCAAGAACAAATCACAAGAGTACGCCGTGCGTGCCGTCACTCGATCGCCCGACAGCGCAGCGGCAAAAGCTCTTGCCGCACGCGGCGTTGAAGTGGTTCAGGCAGAGTTGACCGATGCCGCAGCTCTCAGAGCGGCATTTGCGGGATCCTACGCCGTCTTCGCAGTTACCAACTTCTGGGGCCTTTTATTAGAAGTTCGGAAACAATTCTCCGTCGAGCAGGATGTTGGTCTAGTGGCTGATAGAGCTGCAACCATCGAAACTGACATGGGTATTAACATGGCGGACGCGGCATTGGCCACTAATGGGCTGCAGCATTACTTCTGGTCAACTCTCACGGACGCATATACCGTCAGTGGTGGCAAGAGCCAGCCTCCGCATTACGAGTCCAAAGCCAAGGTTACTCGATACATCAAATCTAAGCCAGAGCTGCTTGCAAAGACCACGTTCGTTTGGTGCTCCTACTACGCGACGAACTTGGCTTGGGATGCCATGAAGCCCATTTACATCCCTGCTATCGGCCAACATATCCAAATACAAGCTACTCCAGCCGATCAGCCGATTGCCTGCATTGGAAACACGCGCTCTAATTTCGGCGTCTTTGTAGAAGCTGCGCTCGCTCAACCGGAAAAGACTCGTGGTGGCCAGACTGTATTTGCATTTGTGGAGAGGACAACTCTGGGCGGGTTGCTCAAGATTTGGGCAGAGGCGCACAATGTTAAGGCCACATACGTTCATATACCTCGAGACACCTATTTCTCTGCGTGGCCGGCGGAGGCTCAAGAGTTTACGCTCGGGATGATTTTTTGGGATATGATTAGAGACAAGGAGTGGACTGGCGAAGACAGTTTCCTGAGCTATTCTGATCTTGGGATAGACATTACAACCTTGAAGAGTGTTGGGGATTCATTTGCAGAGCTTGAGCTCTGAGCGCAAGAAAGGGATCGATTAGAAGGATAGTAGGAGAGTAATACTCCGTAGACTCAAAGGCAATTGCTAGCTTTTATTTATTTCATCAGTTAAAGACTCATCGGTTAAAGACTAAGAAGAAGGGGCAGCACACCCAATTGGGTTATAAGTTCCGCGCAAGAGACTGGACTGAGTACAGCTTCAACCAACCAACCGCGCTGGTGGATACATGTACCCTCAAACGCAGTCCCATATCCACACTTGTGTCCGAAGGGCGCCCGTTTGACTGCTGGACCTGGGGAAGAGCTGGAATCTCGGCTATCGGATCTAGAGCACAGACAGCTAATGCTTAATCTAAGATTCATACCTACTCTAAATCCAACGACAATTCTCTTCACTTGGCTGAGGAGAAGAAAAGTCTCATGTGGTAGAGAGGAAACTCCTCTGTCAGGGCAGTTGATCATTTTGTATTCTGGGGATTTGATTACCCTATAGCTTGGCATGATTTTTTTTTTCTTTTTTTTTTTTTCTTTTTTTTTTTTTCATCGCCACTCAATTTACATCCTCAGGCGACGGTTCGTATTGCTTCCAGAGCAAAAAACAACTGCCGTCTGATGTTTCTGATGCTTTCGTCGTGGTGCAATCCTTGGCAAAACACTTACCGGGTTTTGCAACTCAGTACGGTTTAGTTTCCGCCAGCCCTCCGCCATTACCAATAACTATAATTAGTCCCGTACCGGCCGAAAGCCGCGGTTTTGGCAAAAACTGGCTCTGGAACCATCCTTCGCGTTAAAGCCGTCCCAGTGTGGCATCCTAGCGTAATAAGTAATAAAGGGGCCAGGGTTAGTGATAACTAGTATATTTTAGTGAGTAAACTGTATGGCTAGGAGTTGGCCGAATGCCTATTTCAACTGACCAGCGTACAATTGCCTATCCTAGAAACTGCAAATATTCCCTCGCATTGACAAATTTAGCGATAGGTGCGAAATATGTGACCGGAGGAAGAGGCGACCTCGGCTCGTTGGTATACGAGACTAGCCTGGGCTAGCGTCTGTTTTATAGTACGATTCGGGCGTGTATTTGTAAGATTGTTGGGCCGTGTTCGTCGTCATATCCTAGCAGTAGCTCTCACTAGCCTTGTTTGTAAGCACCCATGGGTTTGACAGCCACTCAAGCGATAGATGCTATTTGGAAGAGCTATTCAGGGATCGAGCGTGGATGGAGTTGCGCGCCTATTAATACAAATCCCTTAATACTACGGATAGTTAAAGAAATAGCCTAGTGGACCCTGGCGGGCTTTTCAACTTCAGTTGCCAAACACCGCTTTCAACTTCCACGCCTTCAACCTCCTAACTGCTGCTAGTAGCCGCGACATGGCATCGGCCGAGCCTTCAGAGCAGCCACGACGCCGTGGGCGGCGGCCAGGGCCAGTTGCACAGGACAAATCAACAGCATCAACGCCAAACGATGAGAGCCTAGAGGTTTGTTCCGTAGCTGTTGGACTGCTCAAGGCCTTCTGCTGACGCATCAGCCGGGATAGAAACGACGACAGCGGAACCGCAAGGCACAGCGTCTGTTTCGTCTGCGGCGACAAGCCGCCCATGCAAACTATGAGAAGAACCTGGTCCATATAGAGGGGGCCCTCGAGCAGATGGCCGCGACGTTTCTCGAATTCAGCAATGGCATTCTCCAGTCGCCGCTGATAAGGCGTGATCCTGTGCTCATGTCGAAGCTTCAGTCTGCTACCAACAGCATGCTACATCTATGCCAAGGTGGCAGTGGGCTGGATGACAGCCCCGACGACGGTCAGCAGAATACTAGCAATACTATTGCTGGAGGACAGCCCCTTAGCGGCTCTACCAGCGATGATGCTGAATTCCAACAGGTCTATCATGGGAGCAAGGACCCTTCTCACGCAGCAACGTTAGACAACATGTTTGTTGATTTTAATACTTTCGGCCGACCGGCACCTGCTCCTCAGCCTGGCACTATTGCACCGACCGTTCAGTTAAATCCATTTATCAAACCAGAATCGTCGATCAGGAATGTCTTCGGCAATGGCTTCATGAATATGCCACCAATCGACTTCGAGACTTGCGCTGAAACAGATTCTATGTTGAAGACGTATCCGTCCGAAGACTCTCTGTGCGTCGTCGTTACAAGAGCCTCGCTGCAAAATGCTTATGATTATATCCTGAGCGATACGTACGCGACTTCCGCAATGGTCAATAGGATATTTGGCTTTACATTGAAGTTTCGCTCGCGTGAAGAAATCCTCATGGTGCTGCGCTGGTATCTGAGACCTCAGACTTCAGAGATTTTCAAATTGGCCACAGCCGAGTTCGATGACTACTTGGTAGCTCAGTACTATCATGGAATCAACACGGCGCAGTATTCGGGCATTGAGGGGGTCTTTCGCGGAGGTAATCTGGATCCATCGAATAACCAAAAATCTTCGCCGTCAGAACAGAGCCGGATTCTGAACGCCTACCAGATTGAGCAGTGGTTCTTAGCTTGTGGCATGAAATATGTCGATTTCGATACAATTCAGCTCGAAGACGTCAAACCATTAGGCTTGATGCTGAATAATCGACCCCCAGATGAGCCAGAGACTTTTTTACAACCCTCAACACCCTTACGACAACATCAATCGCGACAACGCATGCCTCTGCAAAATGAGTCCATGATGGACGGCCAGGCAGCGGTTGAGGACAATGCAAACTCAGGAAGCATTTGCAAAAACATTCGCGTATCCAGGTCACGATTAGTCCATGTTCTAACAGGAATCTCCTTCTGCATAGACAAGGGACCGGCATATTGCGAAAAGGCTCTCTTGGAGGCGGTGGTCATAGCAATGGTTGCCGACAACTAGGTACGAAAGAACAAATCATGGCTTATTTCCGAGTGTTTGTGGGCATAACTAATTAGAATGTGTCTTATTATAGAAGTGGCTGTGTCGCTTTTCACAAACTCATGTATAAGCCGTTGGAGCGTGTTCGATAAGGTTGAGGTTACGCGCTACGTTCGCGCTTATTACGACCAGTCTTCTCATTATATGCGGCTGGAGCAGACTAAGCCCTACGGCTTAGCTGCAATTTATGTGCTGAACGCATCGATAAGAACCACAAATATGTTGTTCAGTAATCGAGCGGATCAGCTTTCGGCAATTTTGATGGCGCCGATTTTCGATTTCAAGAAGGCGGTTACGCAGAAACTGCCGCCCCTTTAACACATATTCGGAACCGATTAGTTAACAATGGAGCTAGAAATGCTCGATTAGGACTTATCGGAGTTTTATTCTACGATCCCTGGCTTCGGAAACCATTACCGACAATCCTTCATGTCGAGTCGTGCTCTTGAATCTTTGATTGGGCGCTGATTGTTTGAAGTCGGAGGACTTAGCTAACACTTCCGGCATAATATTTCGGCCGCACCCCCACAGTAACCATTGCCAGCCAGCCAGATTCGAGATATTCTTCTCAACTTCCCTTGTTTAGCGCTTCCAAATCATTTATTTGATTACGAAGTAATCTGTCTGCTTTCAAATCATATATGCTTTTCAAAGGGCGTGATGTTTGATTTTCTTATATATGGAAATTGGCACGGTGGTGGGGACATGAGCATGGCTTACATGGCGTATAAGCGTTTCCGACACGTCTAGTCCTTGGCTCATCGACTGCTAGTCGGCATCATCAAGGACAAGTCCCAAGGAGAAGAAGGAAAGAAGAAGAAAAAAGCGAGAGAGTAATCTGCACGATCTTGTTTCAAAATGGCCATCGACGAAGAGTTGAAAGTGGACACTTTCCAACCAGCTGAGCAGCCGCCTCCAGACTCAGGGGAAAGCACAACCACGATCGATGCCGAAGTAACAGTCCAGACAGAGGGCGGAGAGGATGTGACCAAGGGGCAGCAAGGAGTCCGCAAGCATTTGATTGCATTGAGCATCGTGCTATGTCAACTTGTTGTGGTATGTAGCTGTTCGGATTCTATGTGCAGCGTCTCTCATCTTAACCGGCAAATAAACACGTAGGCTCTTCCTTTCGGTTCTGGTCTTTTGATCGCGTATACGATTCCCCAGGAGCTGGGGACTGATCCGAGTTTAGGCATTTGGATTGCTGCTTCGTACCCGTAGGAGCTGCCCTCCCTCTCTATTAGCCTGCAAGTCTGTGAAGCTGACAAAGTGTCTGATTCTTGTGCACCGATAGACTGACAGAGGCAACTTTTGTTCTCATGGGTGGTCGCGTTGGGGCTGTACACGGGCACAAGAAAGTTCTAGTCATCGGCGGTATCATCTATATTCTGTTCAACCTGATCTCAGGGTTCATGCGGACCGTCCCGAGTATCATCGTCATGCGAGCTCTTAGTGGCGTGGGAGCTGGCATAATTGTCCCGAATGCTATTGCTCTGCTCACGACGGCATTCCCTCCGGGCATAGGTCGTCTGATTTGGGTCGGGTTGTTTGGAGCCATGGCTCCCGTTGGAGCTGGCGGAGGTTCCATTTTCCCTGGCTTCTTTGGTCAACTGCTGCCATGGTGGTGGCTATTCTTCTTCTTGTACGTGGGAGAGCAATACTCTTAGAGTATGGGCCAGGCTAACAGTGAATGATCATATAGTGCCATTGCCGGAACAGTCGTTTTCGGTGCTGCAGCAATTGTTATCCCGTCCGAAGAAGTTACAATGGATCCAAATGGAAAAGTCGACTATATTGGATCATATTTCGGCGTCGGTGGCCTCATTTTGTTCAATTGTGCCTGGACGTGAGTATCTGTCACCTTGCAACTTTGGTCTCTAATAACGCTGCTAACACTGAGATAGGGAGGCCGCCATCAAAGGGTGGAGTGTCGACTATGTATACATTATCCTCATCTTGTCTGTGCTGCACGTGGCCCTCTTCTTAATATGGGAAGCAAAGTTTGCAAAGGAGCCAATTCTGCCGCTTTCGGTTTGGTCTGCGCCATCCTTCAAGCCAATGCTGCTCGCCGCTTTCTTCACCTTTATGAGCACGGGCATCCTCTTTTACTACATAACACGATGGCACGTCGATATTCGTCACTTTTCCAACCTTCTTAATGCTGCATCATTTGTGACTTTTACCCTCATGGCAACACTGGCCTGCG
Source organism: Trichoderma polysporum (assembly GCA_030278935.1). Taxonomy (NCBI): domain Eukaryota; kingdom Fungi; phylum Ascomycota; class Sordariomycetes; order Hypocreales; family Hypocreaceae; genus Trichoderma; species Trichoderma polysporum. The sequence goes on along the minus strand of JARFTM010000077.1, from coordinate 99,241 downwards.
GATTAAGCGCAGTTTGCGTGCGATATATGCCTGCGCAGGCTGTAATGGCAATAGGGACGGTGTGTGCCCTTGTCGCGGGTATACTGCTGGCAACGATGCCCGTAGGTCAAAGCTACTGGCCGCAGGAATTTCCAGCTCTGTTTATTTTGGGCTTTAGTCCTGATTTTATTTTTACGGCCGCACAAATCATCACCAGCAACAGCGTCAAACGAAATCTTCAGGGCGTGGCTGGGTCTTTAGTTGGAACGATCCAGCTGTACGGCCTGGGCACCGGTCTAGGATTCGCCGGCACTATTGAGCTGTATACAAACAAGCACGGCGCTGACCCCATCGGCGGTATAAGACACGCCTTGTGGTTCTCAGTTGCCCTGGCTGGTGCGGCAACGCTGATGTGTGTGTTGATTCGGATCCCCAAGGATGAGCGTGAGGGCTGGGACGAGGATGAAGTGGAGGCTCACGCTTAGTCTGCTTCACAGCAGCTTCGCTATCCACTTGAATAACAGTTTGGTTGAGTTCAATTTGGACACATGAGCGAGGTTTTGTGCTTTTCACCTAGCATATCTTCTTTTTCTTCTTATACATTATAGATGTTCTTATACCATATTTTGACATCTCCAATACGGATAGATTACACTAGCAAGACTAGATAGCAGATTACTGTGGCATTTGTTAGCGTTAAGTAGCATTTATAATCTCACCTTTGACATCAGGAGATGTAAAATAATTACTGTATTATAGATTTCACCCGCACAAGCAAAAGTAGAATCCTACAATCACTTGCAAGATGATCTCAGTTATATACCTATTTTAACATGTATTTATGCTTGTCTAATACTATATCGTCGAACCAAACAGCCATTAATCGTCTTGCTCTGTGTTAGAATGCCCGAGTGTTCGTAATGATGGTGTACACGCTGATGTGGCAAAAATAATTCTTTTTCGGGATATCGATCGCCGAGCTAAAACAGATCGTCCTATTCTATTAAGTCGTCGAGAACTAGACTCGCTAGACTAGTTAACTAGATAGCACTGTAGTTAGGCCTATAACCTCATCTCACTGATGCAAATGCGCATCGCTTCATGTTATCAACCAAGTTTCTTGCCGTGTGGCTAGTGCCTGTAGCTGCGGCGCGCCACAGTCGTCATGCGCGGAGCTGATCCCAAGGCAGAGGTGCATGTGACGTGACCTATAGCAGCCTTGCCCATCGTTCTCATGCATTTTGCAGATTTCAGATCATCTTGATAAATACCTCCCAACAGTGGTTCACCCTTTGTTCGCCGTGGTTTTGCTTTTCGACAAGAAATCCATCTCTCCCTGCTGCTCGAGGCTTTGATCAATGTGGCTGCCACTGCTCACGTGCAGATAAGCAGGTCTCTACTCTATGCGCCGATAAGAGAAGGCCTTCCGAGTCTGGACACTTCACAAGCTTGGGTTTGTCATACGGGCTAAAAATTAAATTATTGGGGTAGCGGGAAAGGGAAAAAAAGCTTCGACGGCAGCTGCATTTGGCTCGCCTCCAGACGATCAAGACGAGAGACAAAAGGGAAGAAAGAAGAAAAAGGAAAAGGACCAGAGAAAGAAGAGAAGAGAAGAGAAACAGGGGGCCCTCGTGCTCTGCTCTACAGGCTTCAGACCCGGCGAGACAGATGAGTAACCGCTGGTGACGGTGCGATTGCGATTGCGGGCGACTTGTGCATCTCGGAGACTGTCATCTTCCCAATCGCTGGGGTTCCGAGACGCAACAAACAGCGACTAGGATCAGTAGCTGCGCTTCTCTTGCTGGCTTTTAGATCTCCGAACGACAACAAAATCCGCTCTGAACGGCACGGCACAGCACGGCATACTCCTGCCGCCCCAAACCGCCCTGATGTGGTGGCCATTCAGCATCTTCTTCAGCAGCATCTTCCTCTTCGCCATCGTCCTGTCCATTCCTGTCGCCTTCGATGTCGGCGGTCGAGACAGCGGGCTGGCCTACAGCCTGGCCCTGTCCATCTTCTACATCTTCTACTCGGCCATAAGACTGGCAACCCCCGAGACGTCGCGCATCCGCTGGTCCATCGTGTCCCTGCTGCGACTGGCGCAATGGTTCGTCATTCCGTCGTTGCTTATTTGGGCGCTGGGCAAGTTTGGCGTCGACGCCGATGCGGGGAGCTCGAGCTGGGTGGAGAGGACGCTTGGCGGCGTCTTCCAGCAGTCCAAGAGCACGAGCTGGACCGAGTGGATGTTTGGCAAGGAGGGCCTGCTGGAGACGATCATGCTGGGCTCGTGGGATAATGTGCTGAGGTATTCGGGACCCGTCTTCCAGCTGCTCGAGGGCTTCTGCACGCTCCTCGTTATCCAGGCGGCGGGGCAGATTACCCGATGGCTGGTCAACAGAGGGAGGAGCGATACCTGGGTGGTGAGTTTTATTTCGTATTGAAAAGAAAATCATGGGGTGGTGATGATTTGGCTAACCCTCTTGTGCGCAGATTGTCTTGCTTGCGTTTTCCGGCTCCATCATTGCCAGCGCCGTCTATTTTCTATGGCGCGTTGCTCAGTTCCCTCAGATTAGCAACATCGATGCGACTCTCATTGGTGCCACCATGACCACGGCCGTGTTCCTTTGCGCATACGGCATTGGCAGTGGTCGCGGTAGTCCTGTCGAATCGTCGCTTCTCTTTGCTTACGTCGTGCTCTGCGTCTATCAGATCTTTACCGACTACCTCCCGTCCGATGGCACCTATTCTACCGAGGACCAAGCATCATCACAACCAGAAATCCCTCCGCTTCCGCCCATCATCATGGCCTCCTACTCAACCTTACTTCACATACTCAGCACCCTACCTGGCGCTCTACATTCTTCGCTCGCCCTTTTATACGCCGCTTTCCAAACTATCACGCCGTCCGTCATCATCTCTCTCGCATACCGTCTATTCGTCTTTTATTGCGCCACCCGCATCATCCCATCGGTACGGGATCTCGGCGCCCGAGCTATGATGCAGGAACCTGATTGGGACGAGTCAGAAACAGCTTCAATGTTTTTGAGCTTCCTTAGTTACTTTTCACCAACAATATTGATATCAGTCTACACCAGCTTGCTGTTACAACACTTTTCAACGAGCGAGGGGCCGGATGGCTGGACACTCAGGGGCGGGGATGTTGGCGGCAGCACCTGGCGGTGGATTAACGTAGGGCTGACGATGGTGCTGTACGGAGTGGAGCTAACTCTTAGCACGGACGATCAAGATCATTGGAAGGTGGATTGAATGATATAGGATAAAATTGGGAATAAGAACAGGAGAAGGAATGGCGGGAGGGAATGACCCTCACGGAAATACGTGGCTTGAGCAAGGGTCGGCCATTCGACAGATAAAAAAGGTGGGAGATTTACAACTAAATCGCCAAGAAAGGGGATATACCTACACAAACCGAACGAGAGGCGGACTGTTGCATGTACGGAGTAGAACATGCTGAATGTCTGACTCGATGAAGAGAAATGAAATCTTCCATCCTTGATGTCTACAATTACTTAGCTATTACCTCATTGCTATGAGTTAGCATATAGAGCGAGCAAATCCTTTTATGAGCCTCTTGTTAGACAGCAGTATATGAAATAATTTTTATGCAGTTGCTAGGCAAACAATAAGTAGGAGAACTTGTCTTGCTGCCGAGGCACGGGATAGAAGCATCAAATGAATGCCGAAATACTCGCATTAATTGATCTGTGCTAAACGACATGTAGATCTAATTGCCAAGTTGGGCGTTATTTTGTGTGTGGGCATTCCAATCGCTAGCCTGAAAGTAGGCTAGGGTCGTCTTTTAGCCTGAGTGAATTGGCCATTTAGATATGGAGTGCCGCTTTTGTGTAGATCAGTTATTATATGAGACTCTAATAAACGCAACTGACTTCAACGACAACTCAGCTTTCCCATCTCTCTTCTTCATTCCTACATAGTTCTTCACACCTGCTAAATCTAACACCCTATACTACAATGAGCATGAAGGGAAAAGACAGAAAATACACCACAAAGGGCCTCCCGCCTCCTCCAGATGTCTCCATGATCACAAAACCCATGTCCGGCCTCCTAGTCGATGTTTACGGCCTGGAAGAGCTCCCCGCATCACCGGCGCCGGTAACATGCCTGTGGCTCCTCCACCCTCGGACACGGGCCCGGGTTTATATGAATGATATTGCCAGACGGGCGATCCACTCTTGGAACCAGAGACAGAACCAGGACCAGAACCGGCCGAGAGGGCTTGTGGCCTTGGTCTTTGATATGCCCAATCATGGGACGAGGACGGTGAGTGAGCTTGCGAACTTGGCATGGGATGAAGGCAATGAGCAGCACGCTATTGATATGTTTGGCCTGGTCAAAGCTGGTGCGGGGGACATGAGTGGGTTGATGGATCAGGTGGGGGGATATCTTAGGAGAGAGGTGGATGCTCATGTGTGTCTGGGCTGGAGTCTGGGAGGGCATTCGGCGTGGCAGGCGTGGTTTGGTGAGGAGAGGATAGATGCTGCGGTGGCTATCGTGGGATGTCCGGATTTTGCGGGTGAGTGTTGGGAATGAGGCCCTTTTCTATACCCTGTGGAATGTCTCTATAAAGACAGGGGAGGGTACCTTCAGAAGCTAACATCGAAAAAAAGGTCTGCTGGGAAGTCGTGCTATAGCATCCAATCTAGACTGTGGTGAGACTGGCTTTCTAGGAAGCAAATACTTCCCCGCCGATACCATCGCCGCTATTCGCAAGCTCGATCCCAAGGGCATCCTCTTCGGCACCAACGCCACTCCTTCTCTGCCCCTCTCATCAGCCGAACAGGACCGTCTTCGCAAGATCTTGGATGGCCGTGTGCGGGGCAAGAAGCTTCTTTTATGCTCGGGAGGCGCCGACGAACTGGTACCTTACGTGAAATCGGAGCCTTTTATCCGAGTGCTGAAGGACGCGGCGGATGGGTGGTATGCTGATGGGGGCGTTGAAGTTGATGATCGGGTTTATGAGGGGATTGGACATAGGTTTAGTGCGGATATGGTGAATGATGCGGTAGCGTTTTTGACGAAGGTGGTGGCGGAGGGGCCGAGGCAGAAAAAGGATGCTGTTGAGAGTAGGGCAAAGATGTAGCTGCGAGAATTTTGTTGGTAAGATTTGGATTTCGGTCGGTGCCTACTCATTATTCTTGACCAAGGGCATATATAGCGGTCTTTTAACCTGCGGAATGAAGAAATAATGCTCGGAAAGTTACTATGCGAGGCAGATTACGGACTGTGAGTTGCATTTATAATGAAGAAATGTGGCTCAATTTCTTCTTGATCTTCTAGGAATCGAAATCCATCCATAACTATAGACCAAAGAAGAAAATATCTCGTAACCCATTATTTATTAATTACAACCAAAGCATAAATCCCAGCCTCTATAGATATCTCTTCTCACTATAAGAGGACATTTCATCATTATCTCTTCAGCTATCAAGAGTTCCGTTGATAGGGTTGGATTCCTCGCCGCCAGTAGCAGCAGCAGCAGAAGCAGTTGGATCAACGCTATGTTCCTTCAATTTGCCAAAAGAGCAGGTAATCTCGTCGATAATATACCGTTGTAGTCTGCCAAGCATTTCCGTTTCCAAAACAATTGGCATGTCGTCAGATTGAGTGACTGAGCGTCCCTCTATTGATTCCAAAGAGAGATCGCGTATTAACTGACGTTTGCTTGACTGCAATACTGCTGGGGGAGAAAGTTCCCTTTTGGGAACCCTGACACTTGGAGCAGAGGAAGCAAGGTCTCGCTGATCTATGTTTGAAGATGGCGGGAGGGCAGTATGGTTCTTAGCAGCGTCCGCCAGCCTCTTTTCTGCGAGCGCGAACTTTTCTGCCACGGACTTCTCAACTTCTTGCTTCATTTCTTTCCTCATCTCAGTGACGCGATGCTCGATTTGCTTCTCAACGTCTCCCTGCCAGTCAGTGATGCTTTTTTGGAGCCTCTTCTCTATGTCGCTGATTTGCTTGGCGTTGCGCTCCTCCAGAAGCTGGTTCATCTCGTTGGCGCGTTTGATGAAGCGCTCTTCGATTTGCCTCTCAGTACCTTTTAAGAAATCGTCGAAGCATTTGTTACTTTGGTTCTTCTTGTTCTCCATTTTCGTGGATAAGCGTTTGTCAGTTTTTCCCTCCATATTTCCCACAGCATGTTCTTTTAACTGCTGCCTTGCGTCTTTCAAGGCCTCATCAATTTGCTCCCTCAGCAGTTTCTCCATGTTGCCAAATATATTGGCGAACTGTTCTTTGAGAATGGGGAAATAAAAATGAATATAGAGTGTACAGGTGATGATTGAAAGGCAGACGAAGAAGCCGTATCTAATAGAGGTTGGTCAGTAAAAGATGCACTCTCGCGCAAGACGTTATACTTTACCTGAAGTGAAGCAATATATCTCGATAATTTCGACCAATATTTTCTCTATGGGACTGAAAAGAGTGTGGCGGGATGGTAGGGGAAAGGAAGAAGGAAAGAAGCCTAAGTGCGATGAAATTGAGAATAAATACCAATGTTGTGTTGGCAGCTGATCGAACATCTGCTGCGCTCTTCAGGTGATTTAAAAAGCACTTGCTACCGTTCAACACGATTATCAAGTTCTTTTCAAACAAACAATGAATATAGTACTTTTCGGTTAATGGAAAGCTTCATAACAAATTTTACATACTGCTTTACAATAACGTATCAGCACAGCACTTGGGGCAACTTATGGATTGGAACGGCTGACAGGCATTACAGCTTGGCGAATCAATGAATAAAGCCTTCACTTGATGATGGAAAAGGCCTTTCAGTTAATTAGAGTAGAATTCTTCCCATTTGTTCACCAAACAAGCAGCCGTATCAGGCTCTGGTCTACAGTCTACTTCATAATCTCTAATTTTAGTCGATAGAGCCACTTTCGAAGCGCTCAAATGGAGAACTTCGCCACAGCGAGCTCAAGCTCGCGAATTATCGGGAAAGAAATCCCTCCTGGAAATCGTACAGCTTGGGGAAGTAATTCGAGTGCCCTCTAGACTGGACCAAATAGCTGATGAAGGTCTGATTATTCCTCATAATCAGAGCTAATTTCCAACAGCACTGCTGCCAACCGTTTTCTTGCGATCTTGAGTCGCTTGTTTGCTATCTTGACTTGTTTGTTTGCGAGCTTGAGTTCTTCTTTGATACTCTTCATAGATTCTTGAAACGTTTCCTCCAACCGCTGCTCTATGTCTTTCTTGAGGCGTTCAAGTTGCTGTTCCAATTCTTCTGATCACTTTGCGAACCGTTCCTGTGCCCGCTGTTCTAGGGCTTTCAAGTTCTCCGCTGTCACTGATAACAACTTTTTTTTCACCTCTTGACCATCCCCGATAGGTTGCTTAGGCTGAGCCGCGACTGGCGGCATGATTGTCGTTGCGGGTCTTAATGGCGACGAGACAATAGATTGAGAAGCCATGCCTATAGAATTTCGGTCATTAATAGACTTGCTCTAGATTTCTTTAGTACCTTACTTGAAGTTGAACACTCTGCTTTTTTTTTTCAGAGTTGGAGAGTAATAAGGAGCGTAATGACGGCGGTGACAAAGTAGGGTGAAAACAAGTCGGGTGAAGGAGGAAGAAAAGAGTGAAAAGAGTAGAGATTTTGATGCGTTATTATAAGGTAATACGATTTAGCATACACATGCATCCGTACTGAACAACTGTTGAGCTGCGTGCCAGCTGCCAGTCAGCTTAAGCTACGGAGTGTTGATTTGTCATTTTAACATGATTTAATAGTGATTCGGGTATATTCCTCTCTCCACGTAACTCCAACGGGTTCAAATCTCATCGTATTGTTCATATAATAATGAAAAATGGCAACTTGATGATCAAAATCATAGCCATTACCATGGCCGTGGCGCATCGTCAATCAACGTCTCCTTCTCGCCTTTGCCCTCTGTCACCAACCCCCCTTTACCTGCATCATCTATCGCCTCCTCAAAAACCCCTTGCCATACTCTCCATGGATTCCTCTTCGCTCTCTTCCCAGCTAATTTCTCTCCTCTGCCATGAGGATCAGCCGTCCATTCGTCCACCGCCTGTCCTACGCCTTTCATAGCAGCTTCGTTCTCGCCACTAACCATACCAGGTGGGTCAATTCCTACAAACTTCGTCCTTTCAAGTGGATATCCAATAGCGGCGCAGTGACCATCAATAAAACGAGGCTTCTTGAACTCGTGAGATACAATGGTTAAAGAGAGGGGCCAAGTGTGGAAGCGCGCGTAGAAGAGAGTGAGGCTGAAGAGCAGGTTATGGTATGAGTCTAGTGCACGGTCTTCAATGAGGATCTTTGATGAAATAACTGTAGAAACTGCGTCTGGCATGGAATCGAGCTTGTTGATGAAGTTGTGATTGAATAAGTTGTGCGCCGCGGCGAGATTGGCGTAGCTTTGGGCTTCACTTAGAGTTGTTTCTTTGCGGGTCGGGCCGCTACAAACATGTTAGTATCATTACACGTACTTAACCAGCCACGTATGCACTCATAATTCTTTGATTTGATTACATGGTTGGTCGGACATTTGTTATTCTTTTTTTTCTTTCTGCATCGCTTACCCAGAAAATGCGAGCACGCTGTTGTCGTAGTCCTCGGCGAGAAGCCTCACTCCTAACTTAATGTGATGGATGAAAGTGTCTGTCTCGCCGCGCTGAAAGTCGGCAATGAGCCACTCATCTTCATTAGCGCCATTAGATGGACCGCCGTTCCAGATACCGTGGCAGCATACGACAATGAGATGGCTGGGAATTGCCATGGTGTTGTGAATTGATACGGTCAAAAGTGGTGCTGATTTTTGCTACTAAATTAAATCCCCATGCTAGGGTCTTACAGAGAGCGGGCTAGTGTTGATTACATGTAGCCAAACAGTTTTGGGCCTTACTAGAGCGGGCATCTCTACAGTTTGGACAGCCAGAGATGATATCTACATGTTTGCATTTAATTACCAAATAGATATAGAAATAGCCACAGGTAGATAAATACGTCTTCTGTTACTTGCTTCTACTTTCTGTAAGTTTTTCTCGTCTCTGCTACTTTTCTTTAGTTTCAGCTATATTCGGCTATTTCTTCTAGAATTACCTTCGATGAGTAAAACAACTCACTGTTCAGTTCACTTATGGCCTGAATCATGCCATCTTTTCATGTGCAAAGTATCTTCATTGGTACCGCTCATCTGCTACTCAGTTTCCATTGCTTGGTCCTCTGGATAAACCGAATTGCAGTACAGAAACGCACTGTGCACGGACCTCCGTCGCATCACTTTATGCTCGCTCAGATATAACTGCCTACCTGTACTGGCTACTCTTTCCTTCTCTCTCTTCTCTCTTTTGCTAATTCCAATTCTTTGACCAATTTCTAACCTTGTAGACCATCGACTTCTCTCTTTGTTAGCCTCTGTACAAACACCACCTGTCTCGAAGTCTGAATCAATCCAACAAGCAAGATGGCCGGACCAGCAGGCTTCAATATCCCGCCTCTGGAGATAAAACTATCGGATTTGGACATTTCGCCAGATCACCCAGAGTATCAAAACGCAATCAAGGCGTTGAAAGGCTATTGGTCTCAAGCAACCGTTATGACAAAAGAAGAACAAGAAGAGTACCGCGATCTCCTTGTCACGGAAGAGGCTTATTACATGTCAACATCGGCGCACAAACCTTCTGGTCACAAAATCTACCATCAAATCCAAAGACACAGAACAACTTGGCCCCGATGGGTACTCCTATTGAGTCTCTATGGGAGGATTCGACATCTCGAGCCAATAATCATGAACAAACTTGGTTCTAGTAAATTTGATGATCTTACATCTAGCTATGAGGTATTCTTCTCGACTGACCTCCCTGAAATCATATCTCGGCAAGCGGAAGTGACCGAGAATCACGTTAAATTCAAGGAGCTCAGAGAGATAAAGAGGCACGACGAAAACGAGGTGGCGGTTATAGAGCAGTCATCAAAAAGGGACAAGGGAGTCGAGAGGTTCAAGAATGACTCCGCTGAGACAGCAGCCCGATCTTCAACTAAGCGCCGAGCGAGTTTCACCGATTTAAGCTCCAACAAGCGACAATTAATCGGTACGATTGAAGTTGAAGAGCAGCTTCTTGCATCTATGGCGACCAGATCCGCTCAACGTGCTGAGGAGGGCATTTTCAAGCTCGAAAAACGTGTAGGCGAAATGGAGAAGAAAATTGATCAGTTTGTTGGGACCTCAAAGGAAATACTGGTGGCTTTGAGAGATAATAAAAACCTCCTGAAAAGCCTGATGGCACCAAAATTTGGTGCACATTTGGAAGAAAAAGAACCTCAGCTGGTCGACGAAGCCGATGAACTGTACATGTACTAGCTAGTCTATTCACTTGCGCAGCCGATATCTGCAGGTTGATGGAAAGGATCAAGAAGAGATCATTGAAGAGTATATAAAGAGCTTGATTAAGCCATACTTGGGTGTATATCTTCTTCCAGTTTAGCTGGATGTTTTGTTAGTGTTTTTCTGCAAGCTCTCGACTTTCATCTGTGCTAAACGCAGTCCATAGTGAATTTTGCTTCTTCTTCTTTCCCTTATTTATTTCTCTTCTCTCCTTTAAAATTTAAATACTTACTTTTCAGTTGCAGCTATCAATTTTAACCTCCTTCGTCCACTTGTTTTGTGTATCTCGTCCACAGCTAATTATCGCATCTTTGACAAGTGTACACAACCTCTTGCGGATACGGGTTGTTTGGATTTAACTGACGTTCTGACTGTAGCTAATAGTAGTAATGGCTAATGACTCACACAAAATGGAATAAAGGGAAAAGCATCATTAAGTAATGATAGTAGTCAAAATATCTAGGAACGAAAGCAATACTAAGGCCACTGACAATCTTCTTGCTGAAATAGCTTCTGGAGGGGATGAGGACCAGAGTGATCCAGCCAACAAAACAGAAGCCTTTCTCTCTCCACTACATTTACAAGCGAAGAATTCACAAGAACTTTTATTACATAGAGTCTAGTATTGACCTGTTAGTCATTCGTCCCCAAACGACGGCTCTCGGCCAAGGTCTCGAGGCGATCCCGAAATAAAATCCACGAGGATGCTACTCGATAGTTGGAACCAATCCATGATGGCAGCAAAAAAGAAGCAGTCTGGCATTTAAAGTGGCCAGTAAATACAATCTCAACTCTCTAAGAATTGCTCTTATCGAGATGAAGTATACTCCTCCTTATCATCTATTTGAATGGATCAAGGGCACTCCTTTTTTCGATACACCCAATACCATATCAAGCTTGTGGTTGAACATCCGTTCCATGAGCTTACTCTATTATATGGCAGCGGTAGAATGACACCATTGCCAGCTGTAGTGAATTACCTTTCACTGTCGCAGTGAATGCTTTTTGCCTTACTAGGTACAAGAAATAAAGGAGGGCATGAATTGCGTATTTATTTATTCACTGCTGCGATTAAGCGAGCTATAAGTAAGTTCTTTACGCTTTTATTTATTTGCTACACTACAGGTCTTGTTTCTTCAACACTTAACCAGAAACAAGATTTGATACGCATAATCTCTCTCTCTCTCTCTCTTTTTTTGAGTACTAAACTACATTCAGAGCCGGTATACAAAATGGTATGGCTATCATCTCAAGATTAGTAGCCATTCCTCTATTAAACGCCATTCACTAATACTATCTCCCTTAGGTATGAACAAAGGATTGCGCAAATGAAAGGAGCCTGCAGGGCAAACCAAGCCTCTTGGTCCGTGTTTAGGGTTTGGGACTTGAGATTCTTTATTTAAGTTTGGGGCTGAGTCTCAGTTTTCCAGAAATCATTCAAAGAGTAAACTTCTCTGGGCTTACCATGGAAGAGTTTAGGGCGGCTCAGATTTCGCTCAGTCCGTCGCCATTTGCGTGACTTTGGCCAAGTATAAATTTGAGGCCAAGTTAAGTACGCAATCCCAACATTTCAATCTCCAAAGATAACGAGCCATCATGGATCAGTATATCGCTGTTGAAGAGGCCGTGCGAAACTTGACGTCGAGCTTGAATTCTGAGCAACTGTAAAGTTTATTAGACTTGCACAAGAAGGGGAACCTTGCAGAACTTCTTGACCTGATTAAGAAGAAGCCTTTGTTCTTCGACTGTCTTGTTACCGATCAACTGCTGGAAGAAACTGTTCTGGATTATGTTACAGATCTGGAGGCCAGATGTGATCTCTATTGCAGGATTTGTGATATCTGGCGAAAATCCAAGTCGACCTCCAAGGTGAACATGGCATTATTTGCAATTTTTATGGTCGCTCCAATCGACGTACTGCAATCCAGGCTTGGAAGATTAAGGGAGAGTCTTCGCAACAACGACCTAGCTACAGTGCAACAGTTTTTTTCCGATTGCAAAACTATAGTATTACCAGCTATCATGGAATGTGTGTTTCCCCGAGGTTTATAACCAGCATTGGCCTTAATAGCCTTTTACTAATACCACCTGTATCCCTAGATGCGAAGAAAGGAGGGTGTCAATCACTATTGCCGACACCCCAATTACCAGACTTGACTGCCTTTATTTCAAGTTCAGCTCCGAGCGCTGTTGCTACTAAAATTGTGCGCTCTAGATTATCTACTGCTTGATATTTAATACTATCTAACGTCTGGATCTAGTGCAAACAGCGAGACAATAAGCAATGTCTGTTCACAGGCCTTGTTGACCCTGAAGCCGCTTATATATTCCCTTTTGTGGTAGCAGAGAACACAAATGCGTGCAACCTCCTTTTAGCCACATTGAGAATGTTTTGGGGCGACAATACAGCCGATCAACTTGCTGCTCTGACTCAAGATCGACATATCACTGAATCTCCCCAGAACTTATTATCTCTTAAACGCCAATTGCATTGGTGGTTTGATAATGCTAAGATGGCGCTTAAACCGCTGCGCAAAATGAACGATGAATCGGTTACAGTTCAATTTCATTGGCTAAGGCCGAGTCAATGGAGGCCAACAGATAATGGCGACATTAATGATCCCAACATTGCAATGGCAGTTAATGCGGCTAACCTCGGAACTCAGCAATGGGGCAATATACTGGCCCGTCGTATGAGTGGCTTGTTTCTGGAAACCGGTCAGACTTTTACACTCACAGCAGATGACCTGAATCACGTCCCGAATTTCGAGCTTCTAAAGCTATCATGGGACCTTCTTCGTGTTATTGCGATTTGTGGTGCAGCTGCAGAGCCGGCAGAGGAGGATGACGACGATGACGACTATGGCGACTATGGCGACTATAACGATGACGGTGACGAATATGACGACTATGATGATGACGGTGATGATGACATCGAGCCTCCTTTAGGCATGTGGGATGAAAACAACTACGCTCAGCTACACCAATGGGCAACAGAGGTCAAGACAGAAGAGGAAGAAGGGAGATGGGGAGAAGACCTGGACACCATACCAAAATAAAGCAATAAACACTTTTATTTAATAAAAAATAATTAATAATAAAGGGGAGCGGACAGTACCAGCAAACAGTAATAGAGAGTAGCAGACAATGGCAGATAACAGCCGGTAGTAGTAGAGAGTAACAGACAATAGCTAATAGTAGTAGAAAGTAGTAGATAGTAGCAGACGGTAGTAGATAGTAGCAAAAAGTGGTAGAGGGTAGCCAAACCTAGCAGACAGTAGCAAAGCTCTTAAGATATCCAAGGACAGTAGTGGTAAGATTCTACTTAGACCACAAGCAGCAATACCAAGAGCAAGAATCAAGATGCTAACCACCTCTTCTAGCTCCCATACTATCAAATAAATCATCCATCAATATATATTCTACAAGCGCGTTTCCTGTGATACAGTGGTGCGTTGTGCTAGCTTTCACTGTCATCACTAATGCGTGTTGTCTGCGCCAAAAAAGTATATTCAATGTTGAATTCTTGGGTTATTCCTACATTTCTCCTCGCAAAGTAGACGAGAATAAAAGCTATAAGCTAGTTGGTATACACATACATATACAAGGCCGCACATATTCGCCTACTCTTTTTATCCAATTTAATACTCCCTATCAGGGCTTGCTGCTCGATTCAGCTTCAGAGCCCGCACGATCTTTCGTCAGCTTGTCGACAAGATCATGTGCCTCTGTCGCGGCTTTCTCCTTCTCATTGCCGTCGCGGCGACTTTTCCTTTTGCCAAATCGTGAAGTTCGCGCCTCTGCTCCGCCTTCCTCCTCAGAAATTACTTGGCCGGGCTGAGAAGCGAGTCTGCTCTCTGGAGAAGCAGTGACATCTTCGTGTGATTTGCCAGATCTCGTGCTCACATCGTCGTCCTCGGGATAGGGAAAGCTTTGAACCTTGGGCTTTGCTGGCCGTCCAAACACCTCCTCGTAGCTCATAAATTTGTTCTCGGGTGAAGCAACATGCCCTCGAAGCTTGAACATGGCGCTGTTATAGGCGCCGAGATGCTCCTGCTGATGTCGCTTGAGCGTTCCTATACTGGCTTGCAAATCCGAAGATTCGGCGCTCGTAGTCACATCGGCTGGTTCTCGTGCCAAGTCCTTCTCCATGCTCTCTATGGCGCTACGATAGCCTTGTGCTTGTTTCTTATGAAATTCTGATTGCCGCTGCAAGGCACGTATCCTCTCGGGAACGATTGAGGAACTACCGTGTCCCACCGCTTTAAATGCAGTATTTCGCGTGGGCGACAAATACCAATGCCTCCGTGCTCTCTTGAACTCTCTAGCCTCCTCAGAAGTTAGTGCTCGCTGTTGCGATAGCTGTATATAATGCCAGAGCTGTGAGGCACCAGGCCTCCTCGTCTTCGTCTTTCTCTTTGGCTCGACGCCGTCCAAATTGTAAAAGTTTCTAATCAGATATAAGCTTCCTGTAACTATGACTGGACCTTCTCCGGCTTTTTCGCAAGCCCATTGCACGCCCGAGCCGACACGTGGGTCACCATCATAAAGCTGGGACTCGTGGTTAACGATGGACTTTCCAATCTCACGACCAAGCTCAGCTGGAGCTGGAGGAGGTTCATTAGAGCCAGGAAGATATTCGACAAAGGCAAAGTTGTCTTGAGGCTCTATCAATGTAGAGATGACTTGTGCGAAAGGTTTCGATTTGCTAGCCGATAATCCCATGACCCATGAAACCGGTTCATCCCCCTGGCGAACCTGGTGCTGAACATAAGAGGCCAGTGCTTCGGCACCAAGTAGATTGTGAGCGCCGTCCACGAGGATGGGCTTTTCGCGACTACCGCCGGTGAGGCCAAGTACTCTGACTTGCTCCTTTCGTCCAGAGGGGAAAGGTTCCATTGCCAGTAGCTTATTAACGTCAATTTCAAGATTTGGGAACAGGTGCCGGAAGGCGAGCGTAGCGCAAAGAAGATTCTGTTTCTCGTAATCCTCCAGCTTGAACCTCTCGGTATCAAGGTTGTCCAGTAGAGATTGTCCCTTCCATGATGGGCTGATTTGAGTTCCTATACTATTTGCGTGTTGCCGAAGAACTTTCATGACTGAGGTGGGATTGGTATGATCAACAATGCATGGTACACCAGGTCGCATGATGCCGGCCTTCACTTTAGCGATCTCTTCGATGGTGTTGCCGAGGTATTCCTGGTGGTCTAGATCAATCTTGGTGATGACCGTCACAGACTTCTGCCTCATGATATTGGTAGCATCGGTAGCGCCACCCATGCCCACCTCGACAATTCCGTAGTTGACGTGCATCTTATCAAAAATGCGAAAGGCTGCCGCGGTCTCGAGCTCAAAGGGTGTCAGGTTGCCAGGGTCTTCTCCGGCCGCAAATCTCCAGCCAGACGCAATCCTCTTGAATTTCTCTTCGATGTGCTTCACCTCTATTTCGTACATGCGGCGATTGACGTATAAGCCGTTGATGGTAACGCCATTGTGCCTCTCCGGCATGGCAGGCGACGTATACATGCCATGGCTGATGCCAGACAGCCTGAAGAGTCCCGAGATCAGATTGCAGATGGAACCCTTGCCATTCGTGCCGCCAACATGGACTCCCAGCCAGCCCTGCTCCTTGGGTACGACATGGCCGATGCGCTCCAGGCCCAGGCGGATGTTGCGATTAGCCGATGCCACCTTTTTCTCGGCTGGCATGACAGCTCTTATGCGAGCCAGAGCTCGATTAACCTCTTTAGCAGATGGCATGGGGGCGACATTCCACTAGGCCGGCAGCTTCAAGGGACGTCATTAGGCGAAGAGCGCCATAGAGCAGTTGCGCGCCTCACAGAGGAGACGGATGAGGGGTATTGGACGAGGGCTGGTCGCTTCTTGTCATGAGCAGAGCACAGCCAAATCTCAGACTCTAGCAGTAGCTGTCATGGCAAAATCTCACCATCTCCACAGTCCCGCTCGCTCGGCGACGCACCAGCCACAGCTGCTTCGGCGCCTTCAACAGAGGCTGTGGCTTACGCTCCAACTTGGTTGCTTGGCTACGGCTACTGTACTTTACTTATACGGAGTCCCCTAGCCTAAAATGCTAATGTTAGCGCCAAGCGTCATCTACTGTCCCAATTCAGTGTCTTCGTCTGATAGGCCCCTCGCTCTCGCGCGCAGCCGCGCCACAGCAGCCCCAGAGTCGCATCTCCCGCTTCCTCAGCCTCTCCCATGTTCATTCAGCCTTTTCTCCCATTCATTTCTCCTCGCCGTCGCCATCAATCTTGGTTCCATCAACCATCAGCCACTCGCTCTCAATTCCCCCCTGTTTTCATCTCGTCTGCGCGCTGAAGTCGATCATTTCTTCCTCTCTTCAGCACAAAACGCGCCGCCGGCGAGATTTGCCCCTGCAACACCGCCATCGTCATTGTTACTGGGGCTGTTCTACTCCCAGTTGAAAGGCACAGCCATCAGTCCAAATTTTTGTCGCCCTCTGATTACTCGCCTCCCGGTTATCGCTCCTTTGCATCCCATCTGCAGATCATCCGTATGCGCCATGGGCCTCCCGTGAGTTTTATTTTTCTGCCGCTGCTTGGGCCATTGACTGCCCTAAGTATGCTTCTTCTCGTCTCTGCCTCTTCTTCCGCCTGTACTCGGTGTAAAGTACCTTTTTTTTTTTTTTCTCTGGCGCGTATCATGTGCTGCGGTCGCATCGTCACTCGCCATTGCGGCGCGCCATCGTCCTACCGGGAATCTGGCTGCCTCGTCGACTAGATCTTCGGCCACGCAATGAAATCATCGCGTTCATCTTGTCTAATTTTCTCCTTCTCTCTTCGCGTCTCTGCTTTCTCAACTAATCCACCGTCGCCATGACAGACTCTTCGTTGCGCCTGTTGAGACCGACCTGCCTACTAAAGAGGCGCCAAAGCGAGATGTCCTCTCTCCTACTCGCTCCGCTATTAGGCGCTCCAACCAGACAGAAACGCGCGAGCGACGGAACCCCAACAGACGCACCGCCGTCCGTATCATGACAGGACCTCCCCCCTTCCTATCCACTGCCACCATGCAGCCTCCATGGTCTATTCCCAGAGATGTCAACCGGTACCCCGAACGGCTCACCCTCGAACAGCCGTTTTCTGCGCCTGTGCGTGAGGCACTGAGAGATGTGACCTCTAGAGCTGATCGACGGAGGGACTGGATAGAGGAGCAGATGAGTTCCATATTCGGTGGCACTTGGCATAATATCGGGCCCTTCCCCCCGCGAAGAGAGGAAGAAGGTGGACAAGAAGGCGACCTTGGACGGTTGAGTACCGATCTTCGACCGCGGGCTAGGCATGCGCGCGTTGTAAGTTGCTCACCGGCCACGTCCATTTCCTAGACAGATTGCTAACAGACACGCACACAGGTTGCGCCAGACAACCCCAGACGTAATCGAAGCCCCCGTAGGCCTGGCTCATTATACATTGGTAGCCGCACTCCCCCGTATCGTCCTACGCTGGATGGACCAGATAGGCTACAAAGCGAATCAGCAACATCAAACGACGAAACTGCTCAGTCGCTAGCCTTTCCCCAATACCGATCTCTTCGCCGAAACCAGTCACGAATGTTCCGAGCTTTGCTCTCCAGGCACTCGTTGGCTAATGGCCGCCCTCCGCGCTCTCTTCCTGTTGATGGCCTGGGAGATCGCGACAGAAGCCTGAGCCCGGAGGTCTGGGACACCTTGCTCTCGACGTTGACGCCTGATCCACAGCCACCCAGTGCGGGTTCCTCGTTTGCATCTGCAGCGGCCTCTCAGGGTGCAGGCCCCTCCAACGCCCCCCCAACTGCTCCAGAGCTGCCTGGCGGAGTTATGGACCCCGCTTGCGAATCCGGACACGAAAATTCTGACGATGAGGAGACGTATTACGGGTATCCTGGATATCGTAGCATTAGCCAAGCCCATCAACGGCTCGACCAACTAGTGCCCGATTACAATCTAGATGGGCCATCAGATGGGCCACACACTCAGCGACCCGATTCTTCAGGGCCCTCTAGGCCTGGACAGAGCTCAGGCGATGTTTTGGCAAACCATTATTCCATGCTGTTAAATACTAGCTGGGCTGACCAGACCTCACACGCAGGATCAGAGGACGAAAGAGGAGTTGACCGGCTCCGACCATACCGTGAGGGATCTGCGGGGAGTGGACCCGGCACTCATACAGGAGACGAAGAGTGGCTAGGCATGCAGCGAATCGTGAGGAGCCTCGCGGCAAGAGAAGATATCCCTGACGAGTGGTGGGCTGAGGCTGGCCTTAATCGAACGCTGCCTCAAGATGAGCCAAACTGAGAGCGCTTCCCCGTCAAACAGAGCATCAACTCGTACAAAAGTACAGAAAGGCGGTCCTGTTTGGAAAGCGCAAATGCATCCACCTCGCTGCCGAATTTTCGTTTATTGACTTGATACTGATTTATTGGTTCGTTTATTTTTTGATTCATTCTTGGGCCTCTTCGGCAGGGAAGAGAGGTTAGCAGCAAATTGGATGTTAACGATGAGAAAATGACATGTATGATTATGGTAATGGTTTGGGAAGAAAGCGAGAAGGAAAGCGTTTTAAAAGTGCGATGTTGGCATTATACATTTTGAGGGTCCAGAGAAACCCTGACGCCAAAGGGATACATTTTAATAAAAACTTACTACATGATTGTTTTTCCGCTGACTCGCTCCGACCCGTTTCATCCTTTTGTCCTTCAGTAAGCGTGTATAGCATTTGGCAGAACTGAAACACCAGACAGGGCAGACATTACGTAAACTAATCTCGTGATGATGATGGCAATACTATTTGGGTTCGAAGGTTCTATTACATACCTAAGCGGAAACTTAGAGGTCCGGTTAGCCATTTTTGCGCAGCGATGATTAGCAGAATTTGCAAGCAAGAGGCTAGAGGGGAATTAGGTGTGCTCAGAAGGGTATAGAGGAGTCAATACAAGTAATATATCAGATTTTCCACAGCACCACCATCTGATAGCAAGTCCATAAGGGTAAACTCTGTGCTGAACGATGGATGATTTTAGCGGTGATTGTTACAGGGCTGATGGGAGGGGTGTGGGGTATTTGCTGCTGCCATCATATGTCTTAGTTTAGCAGCCGTCATCGCTGGGTACATGTAAGATTGCGGATTCCCAGTTCGATTTGCCCTTTTCAGGGCGCTGGCCAGTTGTATCAGCAGGGCTCCGGTGCTAGTACCTGGCAGCAAGGAACAGATAGAGCACCGTCAGAGCACCGTCAGAGCGCCCTTGGGCGGCATCTTCAGAGCTCCCCGTAGGTACCCAAAGCCAACTCCACAGCTCTCGACCAGAGCACCGGAATTGGGGACCGCACTCAAAAGGTTACGCGCTTTTGGGCAAAACCAATCCGCGTTCGCCCTCGTCTTGACTTTCTTCTTCGTCTTCTTCGTCTTCTTCGTCTTCTTCTCCCTTTCCTTATCCTTCTTCTCCATATTCTCCCCCATAATATTCCTCTCTCCCTCTCTCTCGCCGTCCTCCATGCGTGAGCCTCTTCCTTCTTGCAGCGATTCCCCCCCGCCGCCTTTTCGATGAACGCCGCCCACCTCTGAGATATCGGGCGAATGCGAGCGATACACGAAGCTACAGACCCATCGGCGGGCATGCCATCGATTCCTCTACGAACCATCTCCCTTCCGTCTCGTCATTCGCTACGACTTTGCCTGCCGCCGAGGTAGAGAGTCTGCCGGCCACGCAGACCAAAGAGGAGGGAAAACGACAGCGTCGGCCTGCGACCCTACGAGCTCAACAGATAGAGAGGTAGCGGAGGAGAAAAGAGAGCGCGATGCCGGCAGAGAACATCTATCCCGCTAGCAATGGGCGGTTCGCCGGAGGGACTCCAAGAGAGAGGTCCGCCGCTCAAGCTACACCGTCTCGCAAGGAGCGGCCAAGGGAGAGCTCAGCGATGCAGGACCCCGGGCTAAAAGACTACGTATGTGCTGACCCTTGACGCATGCGGCGCAATTCAAATCAACAATGATGCTAGAATGAGAGTACGCCTTTTGTGGGACACACAGAGTGCTAATTGGAAAGATAGCGCCTTGGCGAATGCATCGGAAAGGGAGCCTTTGGGTCGGTGTACAAGGCATTCAACTGGGGCACCGGAGAGGCAGTTGCTATTAAGCAGATCAAGCTGACGGATCTGCCAAAGAGCGAGCTGCGGATGATGGAGGTAAGTCTAGGGCAGTACTACAAGATATCTCTCTACCAGAAACTCTCCCGCTCCATTTGCATGTACACGTCTCAATGTAGGCTTGGATGATGCTGATCGTGTGACTACCAGAGCGAAATTGATCTGCTCAAGAACCTTTTTGTAAGAGCACAAACCTCCTAGCCATAACAGGTTTGAAAAAAAAAAACTAACCACGAGAAGCATGACAACATCGTCAAGTACATCGGTTTCGCCAAGACGGCCGAATGCCTCAATATCATCCTAGAGTAAGGCAATTTTAGACCAGATTTGCAAAGGTATGAATTATAAACTGACATCAGGATTTCCCTAGATACTGTGAGAATGGCTCCCTACATTCAATATGTAGAGAGTACGGCAAATTTCCCGAAAATTTGGTCGGGGTCTACATTACCCAAGTTCTTCAGGGCCTTCATTATCTTCACGACCAGGGTGTCATCCACCGTGACATCAAGGGCGCCAACATCCTCACCACAAAAGATGGAACGGTGAAGCTTGCCGACTTTGGAGTCTCGACTAGCACACTGGCTGGTGGCCAGGATAAGGAGGCGCAAGTCGTAGGCACTCCTTATTGGATGGCTCCCGAGATCATCCAGCTGTCTGGAGCCAGCTCCGCTTCGGATATCTGGAGCGTAGGATGCACTGTTATCGAGCTTCTTCAGGGCAGGCCGCCATATCACAACCTGGCGGCTATGCCGGCATTATTCGCCATTGTCAACGATGACCACCCTCCACTGCCCGAGGGCATATCAGCTGTGCGTCTTGAGCGTATCCAACTCTACCTGAAGTGACCACTGAGATGATATGAATACTGACTTGCACAAATAGGCCGCCCGAGACTTTCTTATGCAGTGCTTTCAGAAGGATCCCAACCTGAGAGTGTCGGCTCGCAAATTGCTTAGGCACGCTTGGATCGTAGGATGTCGCCGCACAGACGCGCCTGTCTCGAAGCCGCCGGCCAATTTCGATGAGGCGGTCGAAGAGGTCAAACAGTGGAACAAGGCGCTCAATTCTTCTGGAACCTCACATCGTGTATCCACCGGATCCGACGCCATGTCTCGATATTCTGGTGTAACGCCATCCAAGGGCCGCCTAGGCCTCGCCAAGCCAAGGCTCAGCGCGGGTGCGGGTGCTGGCGCTTTCAGGCTGGCTGAGTTAGGTACGCCAGCATTCTTACTTGAATGACGCTTATAAACAGTGGTTCAAAAGGCTAACCTTGTAACTCAGATGATGACAACTGGGACGACGACTTTGCAACAGCAATATCTCCGAGTGCTTTGCAACTACCGCATCTGAGGCCGCAGGATAACTTTGGAGGGCTTCTTTCTGCTGACAAACTCAAGGCTTTTGCGTCGGTCAATGATCTCAGAGGCGATGTGAATAACTACGACGATGACTTTGAAGGTGATATGATGACCATAAAGGGACCTGAACAACAGCTCTACCTCGAATCACAAGAGCAGACCATTCGACCCATGCCAAGAAAAGTGACAGCACCAAAGGCTCCATCACCGCCAAAGATGCTGCATCAGCGATCCAAGTCGACGATGGATCCAGCAGGGGCTTCGCCTAACCTGTCTCGAACAAAATCTCCCCCAAAGTCACACTTTGGAAACAAATTTGAACTGCCTCCTCGCCCTGGCGCTATTTATCGAGAACAAAGCTCCGAAGATTACTCTGATCTCTTCTCTGATGACGATAGTGTGTTTGACCAGAAGGTTCACCAGGCAGTCCGGAAGGTGAGCTTGTCCCATCCTTTTTCTCCATCTTTTAGTTTAGCATAAACCAGATGTATCAGATTTGCTAACGAAGCATTACGATCATTATTTTAGGGCTTTCGTCAACCTGATGCACCTCAGCTCTTCCACCCATCTGACCTTACCAGCTTGCCTCGGTCAATGCAGACAGCAGATGGCGGGAGCGTAAGAAAAAAGGGCCTCTTAAGGCCGTCAGTTCTTCCCGATCGCCCCATGAGACGCACTCGCTCGTCTATCGAGATTCAGAAGTTCGCCGAAGATGATGACGAGGACTTCTCTGACATTTTCGGACCCGAAGAATCCATAGCTGAAAGAGAAGAAAGCGAACGAGGATCTGAAGAAGCCGGTCTTATGCTCTTGTCAAGGATTTCAGGAAACTCTTGGTTAGGCGATGACGACGACGAAGATGACCCCTTTGCGTCCATGGATCCAGGGTGGGATGAGATGGATATGGACGCAAAGATCGCACGAGACAGACATGCCCGCCTTGCGGAAAAAGTGGAAGAATTGGTTGGCTGCTTGAAGATGACGGAAGGTGAAGACACTTTGGTCGGGCTTTCTGGAGATTTGGTAAGTCATATTAGACGGCGAGCACTGTGGTCCATGAACACATTTGAACTGACTGTAACAATCTAGCTGGATTTGCTCTGGGAAAGTCCAGAAGCAAAGAACTTGATCATCAGCGCTCATGGATTGCTACCTCTTTTGGAAATTTTAGAGCCTTGTACAGTGAAGAGTAAGCACCAAGTGATTCTTCATTTGCTTAAAGTTGTCAATGCGGTAAGGTCACCACCCTATACATCAACACAAGTCCTACATTCTGACCAGAAAATGTATAGATCATTCTCGATGATGTTGAGATCCAAGAAAACCTGTGCTTCGTTGGAGGTATACCCATCATTACCAAGTTTGCTGCCCGTCAGTACTCCAATGAGATTCGTCTTGAAGCGGCCGCATTCGTCCGTCAGATGTATCAAACTTCGACTTTGACTCTACAAATGTTTGTTTCAGCAGGTGGTTTGAACGTTCTCGTCGAATTTTTAGACGAAGATTACGATAGCTCTCGAGATCTTGTGCTTATCGGCGTAAACGGCATTTGGAACGTATTTGAATTGCAGGGCCCAACTCCCAAGAACGACTTTTGCAGAATTTTTTCGAGGAGCAAAATTCTTTACCCGCTAGCGCTTGTTCTACATCGAGTTCTCGATGAAGAAGGAGAAGATGAGTTGAGCGAGCTTATTGAGGGGCGTATTGTGAACATATTCTACCTCTTCAGTCAGGCCGAGAATTATGTCAAGGAGGTGGTGGCGGATCGACAGGTGCTGAAGAGCGTCCTCAAAGATCTCCGACGAATGACGCCGATACACCAGATCACTATGCTCAGATTCATCAAGAATCTTTCCATGCTCTCAACAACCATCGAATCACTACACTCCGCTGATGCCATTGACTTCCTCATCGACCTATTAAGCTACAGCATGAAAAAGAATCACAAACACCTCCGCGAGATCTCTAATCAGGTTCTCAACACGATGTTCAACCTCTGCCGGCTAAGCAAGGAACGGCAAGAAGACGCTGCCGTTGGAGGTATCATCCCGCTATTACTACGGATTATGAAGACAGACCGACCGCCGAAAGAATTCGCCTTGCCGATTCTCTGCGACATGGCCCACTCTGGGTCAAAAGGGCGAAGATATCTTTGGCAGAACAAGGGCCTCGATTTTTACGTTTCTCTCCTGTCAGATCAATATTGGCAAGTCACTGCGCTAGACGCCATTTTAGTCTGGCTACAGGAGGAAACGGCCAACGTGGAGAGCCACCTGATGGACAACAATTTCTCGCGAGCCATTGTCTCTTGCTTTGGCACTAATAGGCTCAACGCATTTGACTCTAACCTTTTGGAGCCACTACTCAAGCTTCTTCGATTAAGTCCAAACTTGACATCATGGCTAGCAAAGCCCGAGATGTTTGCCGGCATCACCCAGCGGCTGGGGCACAAAAAGGCGGTAGTACGGCTAAATTTGCTGAGGCTTGTGCGTGCTATTATGGATGTCTGTGAACCGGGAGTTCTCGGGAGCGGAGACGGTGCCCGGACACTCAACAGTGCTCAGATGCGATCTCTCATGGACTCTATTCAGATCTTGGCCGAGAAGGATTCTGCCGTGCTTGTTCGCAATCTTGCTTCAGAGTTGGTCAAGTCGCACTCTTCCTATCCGCCCCCTGTTATGATGACGCATCAGGGTATGGTATCCTCCACACAAGTCAATTTATCCGCCTCCAGGCGTGGGTCAAGGCACAACACAAACTACACACCGCAAAGCTTGCAATCTTCGATGTCCATGGCTCCTCAGACGCCAACGCATAGGAGTAGAGGCAGTATGGCGAGCAATCCGTACATCGAAGTTGCTGCTAGCCCTCGGCGATCAGGAGCGTTAGACAGAGACAATGTCGTATATCGTCCTCACAGCCGAGATGGGCCTACGAATATCCCGCGACGGGTGAGCAACGACTCCGGCTCGTTGGCTGGTAGCGGTGGCAGCGGAGCCAGTGGTTACATGCCAGGGGTGAAGAGCCGATTACCACGAACGCCATTAGCAGCCAGTGTACAAGGCCGCAGCAGCGCAGGGATGCTAAGAAGCGAGTTCATGGCCCCCATGGTTGTTCGCAGCGAGAGCAACCTAAGCAGCAGAGAGAACGGATCTCGCCCGAATAGCAGCAACAGCTCGGGGATGATTTCGACTCCAAAAGCGAGACATAAAACGTCGGCGTCATCAATAGACGTTATGCGGCAGGCAAGTCGATGACACGACTCTTTCGGTTTTCTTTTTCTACGAACCCCATAACATTATATCAATCCCTTTGTTTCCTCTGCTTTCTCTCAAAAATAAAATAAAAGCACCAACGAAGACGAAAAGACAATATTTTGTCATTAGAATATACACACGACTAAAAACGATAAACATTTATTACGATATATTTTTCTCTCAATACAATGGAACGCGCAATGAAAAGGCAGAAGACAAGAAGAATAAACACCCAAAAATCACCAAGAGAAGAAGATAAAAAAAAAGAAAGACGTGACAGATTTGGCTTAGACAATGGGGTGAAAACAGACAAACACAAGGGAGCTAGGTAGCTAGCTTATAGACCACAAAAGGACTGGACTGGTCTGGTTTGGTGGTGTTTCACAAGGCTGCTTGTGGTGTCAATCAATATACATAACTACACATACATATATATATATACTACTGCCTAAATGATTATTATAGGCGAACAAAGGAGACATGATTGAATCAGGCGCTATTAGTTAGTTTTTTTCTTTTTAGAGAGAGGGGGGGGTTTTGATCACAGGTGGACTGATGATTGTGAAAAGAGATGAATGAAGATGGATTAACAAATCTCCTTTATTTTTCACATGTTGTCAAGCCGGCCACTTGTCTCACTCAGGCTGTTTATTGTGTGTGTGTGAGAGAGGGGGAGGGAGAAAGAGAGAGAGAGAGAGAGAGAGAGAGAAGAGATACGTCCATTGGTAACAATTTCCGCGCCTCTCTGAAGCGGCCGTTTATCATTAAACATATGGTCATATAGCGGGAGATGATACGGAGTACAGGAATAATGATATACACTGGTTTATACTACTCACCACAAGTACTTCACGTCACATAAAGGCACTAGTTTGTCCGTGGCCATCAATTGTATTGTGTGCCACTATCTGTAAAACTATCACTACTTATTTCCCATCCCTAGAAGCTCCCCTCATCCTAGTCATGCCAGCCCTTTGTAGAAGTCAAAACCATACGCGCTCGAGTAAACAGAGCAACAAAGATCCATAAAAGGGTATGTCAAGAGGGGCAAATTTTCATTATGCCTGCCATGCCAGGCCCGCTCGATGAGCCTTACAACCTTGTGGCTCCATCTAGAGCACGGTTCAAGTCCACTCTCGAGGAGGCGGCAGTTTCGTGTCCCTCGCCTCTTTTTTTTTGATATTGTCGTCTTTCACCAGTGGTATAAGTTCCCAGCGTCCTCCACCATAAAAAACAGTTCCCTGGGCAATCGCCCCCTTGATCCGGTTCAGAGAAAAAAAAGAAAATTCGTTTAAAGGACAGTCGAGAAGTGAATTATAAAATAATCGTTGATAAAAGTATGACCATGGCTTCGCCGCACGCACATTAAGCACGCATTCTCCCATGCGAGACTGCCTTTGTAATAGAAAGAAGAGAAGAAGAAAAGAAGAGGCGAAAAGCTGTCGAGATCGTGTCGATAAAAATTGCAATTCGCAGGTCCAAAGGGTCGTATCAAAAAATAGAGTCCGGGAGCGTCAAGTCATAAAAATTATAATAATGAGAAAGGCAGAAGAAGAGTAAAGTATAAAAAACACACGACTTGTGCTTTTTTTCATGCCACGGAAGCCATCTTGCGCTTCTCAACGCTGGTCAGAACCAGCCTGGGAGCCTTGCGCTGACCATCTGCAGCCTCTTGCGACTTGGATGCTCGCAGAGCACCGTTCTTGAAAACATCGGCAAACGAGTTGCTGTCGCTCTCAGAGCCAGAGTTGCTGTCAACGCTGCCGCGGACCTTCTGCCGCGAGCCAGGTCGGTCTGAGCCGATGGCGCCCCAGCCGCCAGCAGCGGAGGCTCGCGAAGTGCGACACTCTATCTCACCGGCCAAGCTACCTGAACCGCTACGGCCAGAGTCGGATTCGTTATCCGTAATAGGGGTCGCTGACTCCTCAGCCGTCTCGGAGACGGGGCTCATGCTGCCACTGGAGCTAGAGGATCCCTTGCGGCGCTCCAGACCAGCGCGAACAAGGTTGTGCACGGCCGATCGTCGGGTGCGCGTGGCAAAGTTCTTGCTTCCCTCATGTCTGGCCGTAGGCTTCGCTTTCAGTTCGTCCATGGATGGTGGCCCGCGAGGTTGGCGGACTGGGTGCTCACCAGCCCGAGCCTGGCCAGGGCCATAACCCCCGGTGCCAGGGGTTGCGGGGAAGGCGGCCGTCTTGGGCGCAGGAGACTTGCCAGCGTCACCCAACGCCGCGGCAGCAGCCAGCACGCTGTTAACGGCCAAAGAAGACGACTTCTTATGTCCACGTCGGAAGGCGTTAGCGGATGGTGGGGGGAGAGGAGTGACTTCGGTGGGAGAGTCAAAGCGCCGCGGGGGAGAGGAGCCACGGAACGAAGCCTGCTGACCCTCGGGGGGGGGCGAAACCTGGACACGAGGGGCGCCCTGTTGTTGCTGGCGTTGCTGCTGCTGCTGCTGCTGCTGCTGCTGCTGCTGCAGCGCCTGCATTTGCTGCTGGAAGTTGTTGAAGCCAGGAGTCATGGGCTGGTCAACATTCATAGAGACTACCTTGGCAGCCGAGGTATCGACATAGTATTGGCCAGTAGCAGGATCGTAATAGACTTGTTGGCCTTGGGCAGCTGCCGCTTGTGCAGCGAGGTGTTGCTGCTGCTCGTAAAAAGCGGCAGCCTGTTGCTGAGCAAGCTGGCTGCTGCTGATGTTGAGCTGCTGAAATTGTTGGGCCGCAGCCTGGACGCTCCTGAGCTGCTGTTGAAGTCTCTGTTGCTGCTGGGCAAGATACATGTTGGTAGCCACAAGCTGGGCATACAGGTTGGGATCCATCTGCTCCTGCAGCTGCTCATCCATAGATAGCTGAGGGGGGGCGAGCACCTGGTCAACAGTGTACTGCTGTCCCATCGCATTGGTATAAGCCTGCTGCTGCTGCTGCTGTTGTTGTTGCTGCTGCTGTTGCTGTTGCTGTTGTTGTTGGTGCTGTTGGCCATATTGAGGAAAAGCCGTCTTGGGAGCGTTGTAAACATTACCCTGGCCATACCCGTAGGCATTAGCGGCCACGCCGTTCCGAGCAAACTGCTGCACAGGGCCGTCGGCAGCAGTGGGCGACATGGGACCAAAGGAGGCCACCGTAGCAGACTTGGGGGCCGTTCTCAGGCCCGCAAGCAGGTGAGAGCGGCTGGTGCGGGGAGTCGGAATTCCACCGTCTTGGTTTTTGTTGCCTTGCTTAATACTGTCAAAGGACAGCGGCTTGATGTTCTGGCTACCACGGCGCGAGGCCAGGCCACCGGGGGAAACGAAGTTGGAAGACATCTGAGCGAGACTGCCTGCGTCCATGACTCAGAAATGGGAAAAATAGAAAAATGTGCTTGCGAATGAAGTGACGTGGCGGAGAATCGGGTACTGCGGACGAGCTGAATTAACAGATTCAAACGTCGGGAGCGGTTCGAAAGAATTAGAAGTCTAATATGTAGTAGAATCAAGATTTGATAAAATGCGCAAGCGATGCTTTGAATCGAGAGCTGACGAAAAATTAATCGTCAGGCGAAGACAGGTCAAGAAGGCCTTGGTCGGTCAAGGGTTTCAGAGCCGCGAGAACAGCCAAGGAGAGAAAGGGTCAAAAATCCAAGAAATTGTAGTATGTTCACAAGAAGAAGAAATCTCCAAGCATCAAGAGGCGGGGAGAGTTGAAATTAAATCAAAATGATTTGACGAAAAATGATTGAAAAAAATGAAGGATGGTTCCGAGCGAAGCAGATTTGGCGACGAAAGGAAGTGACGAGGTAAATAACGAGTAAGCGACGCGCCAAAAAGGCAACTTCAAGGGGATTTTGCCGTGTGTGTCGACGGTTAGATCGCGATAGAGTTGAGCTTTCCGTCAAGGTTAAACCCAAGCAGATCGAGCCTGGGCTAAAAGGCTAAAAAGGCAAAAGTGCGCGTGTTTTTTCCGAGTTTTTTGGTGAGACGCGATGGCGGGAAATGCCACACGGTAGATACTCTCGTATTAACGTGTCAACGATACCAGCTAGGCAGTTTTTGAGAAGCCTCTCAGCGGTTGAGTCGATATCTTTTGGTCGGTCCGTTTACTTCCTTTACAGTAGAAATAACAAATAAACTTTGAGGCGTCCAAATGCTGCGTGTTATCAATGCTCGGTCGAATTAGAAATGCTGGAGTTGTGCGGTGCGGTGCGGTGTGGTGCGGTGCGGTCTGTGTCGAAAGCAAGGAGCGGTCGAAGAATAAATTACAGTCGATTAACGGCGGTGTCACTAGTGAATGCGCTTTCCATAAAAAAAAATCCTGTCGAATCTCCTAAAGTCTGTCCTCTTTGTCCCTGATGATGTCGAATCTTTTTTTGGTTGAAGTTGTTTTTTTCTTTTTGTTTTTTTCCAGGGGGGCCGAAAAGTCCCGATGTGCGAGATTGAAGCGATACACGCAACGGCGAGTGAAGGCGAATCCGCAAAAAAAAAACACGAGACTCGAAAAGCGAAGAGATAGAAAATAAGGCGAGGCAAGAAGGGGCCACAGAAGGGAGAATGAGAGAGGGAAAAAATAAGAGGCGGTGTAAATGGTGATGGGACAAAGACGGACGGAGGTGGAGGAAGGGTGGAGAGGAGAAGATGGAAAAAGAAAAAAAAAAACCGAGCCGGTGGCGTAGAGTATTTTTTTAGGGAATTCTAGGTGGACAGAGGGAGAGGCAAAAGAGGAGACTGGAGGAAAACGCGCTAGACAGGAGGCGACGGTGGAGGGTGCACTGAGGGCCCTAAAACCGCAGGTGGACCTAGGGGACTAGACCCCTGAAAGGCGACAATCGCAGAAGCCCAGGGCACCGTGACAGGCCACTGACAGCTGGGCGAGGGCGCTACTAGTGGCAGTCCTGGCGGTGCTAGCCCCAACCCGACTCCGCACCGCCAGTCACAGGCCGCGACGCAGGTGCTTGGCGGGGCGAGGCTGCGGCATGGCGTCCAATGGGCAGCGCCTGGAAGGCGTCTCCAGGGCCTGCGAAGAACCAGAGGCGCCGTCCGGCTCGCTGTTTGGCTGCGAATGGCGCAAGTCAGAAGCCGCAAGACGCTGGCATCTGGCCAATCAGGGCCGGCAAGAAGCCCGAGGGTTCGATTCTCAGCAGGTTCCCACAGATGGTATATACAGTACTAACCTGGAAGTTGGAGAAGCACGTACAGGTACCTGGACTTGGACTTGGACTTGGACTTGGACCTTGTATGTACGGTACGGATGGGAGCTACACAAATTCAGGGTTCAAGTTGCCCATCCAAGTACAAGTACGGAGTACTACAATTACAGTATACTCATACCCCATAGTCTGCGCATCAATCTTGGCTTGGGTATTATACCTATTAATAACACTACCTACCTTCCACTAGTAGGAGCTGTAACAACAACACTCTTGTGCGTATGAGAGCTTACATGAACATGAACAAAAAATAGCATCCAATGCGCCATGTGTCAAGTTGTTGCACCTCCGTGCTCCGCTGCTGAGTCGGCAAAGTGCCGCGTGACAAGCGCCCAAGATGGAGAAAACGGGCACTACCAACAGTCTACAGCACTAAGGTACCTGTAGAGGTTGGTATGTACAGTACTCCGTACTCGCGCAGAAAGCAATCAGGTATCGGGTACATGCCCCTCTCGGACTAGTCCTAAGAGCCCGACAGCTGCCCAACCCCTGCACCTCGCTGGGCGGCAAAAAAAAAAAATTGGAAAAAATAAAGCCTCCAGTCCTCTGTAAGCGTAAGCCAAAGCACCTTGCGGCGCTGCGTCAGGGACTGGGACTCCTCCCTTCAGGCTCAGGGGACTCCGCTGTGTTGTGCCTTTTTAGACGCAGGGGAGGGGAGGCCTATTGGTACTAGCGCAAAGTACCAGTACAAGCACTGCCTTAGCTCGCGCTCAGTCCAGCCAATCACGGGTGCGCAGCGCTGGCACCCAGGTACGAAGCCTGGGTACTTCGTACATGACGACACCATCAACTGCTGCTCTGCCTCTCTTTTGTTTCTGCCGCATGCACCGACGCCTCCTCTCCTCTCCGGACCATGCGGGAGCGCATTACAAATTTGCTGCAAGAGTCATTTATTCTGCAAGACGATAGAAACAAGAGGAAGAAAGAGAAGATGGAGGAGGAGAATACCAGGACGCATCGTCGTCATCATCCTTAGTCCACCAAATGGGCACGTGAGGTGAAAAAAACTGCCACTACTACTAACCAAAGCTTCCAGTCAATCAGGAACAGCCACGATTTCTATCATCATACGAAGTAGTCCGTGACTCAAGCCCGGAGACACGCGAACAAGGAATGGCGGGGCCCTAGCTAAATCTCCTTTGGCTCCCGCCGTTGAGCCTTCCTTTGCACGAACACCCTCGAGCCTATTGCCGATACGCGCCTAACCTACAATGGTCGGTGTTGGCTTTTCTTCCAAGCATTGGGCCGGATCAGGTCCTGTTTCCCTGCAAGCATGCAACTCAGACTCTGAAAGGACCTTTATACGGAGTAGATGCTGACCATCTTCAAGTAGCGGTATGTTCCGTATCGGTAACCACCAAACTCCAGCGCACAAATCATCTTCGGATCAACGACCGTCAGTACAAGTGCTCCGTCCAGAGTGCTACTCTACTAGTACTAGCACTTCTACTGTACTATCTACTATTAGAACATGGGCCCCCTGAATCCATGCCAGACCCCATCCAGATCATCGACTACGCGCCACAGTGCCTCCCGTGTTTCATGTCGCCCTGCTAGCACATCACACGGCAGCCATCTTCGTCGCTCAACGCCGTGCTTGTACGAGTACTCTGTAATGGACACGTACAGTACAGTACTTGTACAGCCAAAATGCGCATCCAAATCTCGCTTTCTGGCTGACCTCAGCCTAGCTATGGCCACTATGTACGGCAATACAAGTGTTTGCACTGTACGCGCCCTGAAACATGCCCCGAGTCCTCTCTGTCCTTTGTTCCCATAAGCATCAGGCACTACACGCTGCAATGCAAGTACAGTATGGGTATGTTTCTGCTCTAGGTTCGTGCAGTCTGCAGCGAGACTATTGATTCTTATCAATGCTATGCCTGTCGCCAAACCGGGGCTTCTTGGATCTTTGCGGCAGCTTTGCTCGTCTCAATTGCCTCTTATAGAGCAAGAAGTAGTAGTACGTGCTACTGCTATTGCTGGTGCCAGGTAATATGGTACTTTGCATGTACTCATACAAACAAGCATCAATACCAGGACCCTCGAAAGGCTGACGCAGGCATTCTCAAACGAGACCATCCATCCAATACGAAACACTCCCACTCATCAAGGATGAGACGAGAGGAGATGCGGTCCACAAATGGCCACAGGGCTCTCGTGCAAACCACGGCTCTGCCGTATGAGTACTCCATGTCTCATGCTTTACATCCAAGTCCAAGTAGTACTACTAGTACTAACCTAAAGTCTTAAAAGGGCTACTAGGTAGTATTCAGAATGCGCATTGCAACCACAACCTGCAAAGACACCTGTTTCTCATTCATGCTCTTCTTCGGTAGTGCCTCGTGCCTGTCGTCTCTCTAATACCACCTAGTACTGTAGGTAGTACTAGTATTACCAGGTAATACTGGTAAGGAGTTATGGAGCAACCCGCTATCAGCAGCAGGCACTCTGTAGAACGGTGTACTTGTAGGAATGCATGTCGCATGCCTTTCATTTTGGCGCGCATCGCTAATTAACCGCAGTTCGAGTGGCTGCTGATATGCATTAGCAGGCATGCAAAATGCACACAAGCACCCCATATCCAATTTCGCGTCTCAGTTCATTTTACTCAAACCTTCATCATCCAAGAACACGGACCCTGTGTTACTACTGCCTAATACCACGGAGTATTCCGACTGCTGTTTTGTTTCATGGCCACTCCATAGGTAGCAGGTCGAAGTCTGTCTCATACTGTACAGCAGCACCACAGTTTCCCGGGCCGAGCTCTCGAAAACAACATGGGCATGGCCCCGTGGATTGCTCCGCAGCGTCGCATGCGACGTGTCATTCAAAGCGATCGCTTTGTATACTGTATACGGAGTACAGGGCATGATTTACATCGACATCGACATCGACACGGCCTGGATCGCAGGCCGAAAATTGGCGGGGATCGGGTCTTGTACCTCGCGAGAGTCACGGGCTGTGCTGCATATCCGTATCTGCACCAAGCACAAATGAGATGCTTGCTTTTGCAATGTGCCACCACAGCCGCGGTGCATCATGTACCTCGTGCAGCATGCATGGAAGTGCGTGGCTGACTTCCGGCGCTTAACGGCAGAGCCCAGCCAGCCAGCACCAATCAGCCCGCATGCTCCAGCACCATTACCGTCTGTCTTTGTGACGGCATACAAAGAAGGATTCAATGGATCGTGCTTAAGTGGTGGCCAGAGCACGGTATTCCTGGCATAGAGAGGGAGAGTGTGTGTGCAAGCTCTACGAGGCATTCTGCCAATAGCATATTCTAGAGTAGATGTCTTTCGTCAACAGGCGTCAACTAAGGTATAACGTACAAGGACTTTCCCCTTTTGTCGATGGATACCCCATGCCGATATTGCCTAATTGCACTTCAATACTCTCTTCATCGACGCGATTGGCACGGAAATGATTCTGCCTTCGTACGGCTCCACCCCCAACAAACTGTTGAGAGGGTCCCTACCATTTTGATATCTAAGCCTGGCTACTGAAAAGATTGGTATTACCGCAACCTCATGGAGGGGAGATATACTTGGCTTTGGGCAATCTCAGAGGCCAATGCTCTCGTTTTACAATTCTTTTCTGTGCCGGCAGTCTCAATGTCTCCATACTTGGTATTACTATGGACGATACGTTCCGAATAGAGCATCTTCGATCCTCGGCCGCTACTTAAATACCTGCCTACAGGTAGGTACATGAGCATCTCATCCGACCAGCACGGAATGCTAGCTTCTATACCACTGCTATATATTCGTGTGTACCATATTTACATAAACTACACATGTCATTGATGCTGCCGCTGACAACAAACCACCCAAATGAGCGACGCGAGCCGAGTCTTATAAGTATTTTGTGATGCTGTAATGATGTGCGGTGTCTAGTCATGCGGGTTGGTTTCCTCTATCCTGCTTTTGGAGAGCATGTACGCAGTAAAGCAGCCCTACTTAAGTGCTTGCATTATCGGGTGCTTATATCGTAGTGGGAATCGCAATGATCCCAGCGTTGAGTGATCCGGATATTGTTGGCTCGTCAATCAATTCTCGAGAGATGCTTATGATGGTCACAGGCTGTTAAGTCGTAATTTACTTCTGGTGGCGGCATTCCCAGACGTTCATGTATATGACTGTGAGACATTAGTTTGCATAAAGACTCACTTTGGAGATTGCATATCTACCATTACTATCTTTGATAGACACATTATGATTAACAAACTATCGCCATAGTCACTTGCACATGCTGTTTACTACTCCTTGATATATGAACCTGATGACGAGGCATGGATAGTAGCGGCGTAATTGAGTAGTAATAACTATGTTTATTGCTGAAGTTGCGCTTTAAGAAAGGTATATAGGCAATGATGAATGAAATTTTGCGCCTGATTACACACCCCCATTAGCAACATTCCGTCGTCAGAAGTCTTGCGATTTCCTCGCGCCTGCTCCTGGACCCCATAAAGAATTTAAACTAGCAAATGGTATTGTGAGGATGAGTTTGGTTAAGAGCACGATATATATACTTCGTTTAGAATAAAGAAATGATTTTATAGTATACGTAGAATGTCTTACATACCTTAAAGCACACTATTATAACTATATAAATCAAGTTGCGGAGTCGGAATATGGTGTGTATCTTATCAATTGTTATATTTTGGCTCTCATAAGACGTATTTCACTTCTTTCCGTAGCCTCTGTTCAACAACATAAACTTTTGAATAAATTGCCTGTCATTTTCCGGTGGCCATTGTCATTAGGCTGCTGGTCAAGGATATCAACATCATGGTTGCGGCATATAGATGCAACACAAATATTCATGAACTTGCTAAAATCACAATTTGATTACTTTGCACAATTACCATATTTCTACACTTTATCTTACCAAAATTCGTCGTAATAAAAAAGATTTACCTATTCCAGCAGTCTAGATAGAGTCGTTTACCCCTCACGGAGTCGAGTCACTCTTGATATCCGCGATGCCGTTTACATACCCTGGACGCCTCATAATATTTTATGACCAACAAGACAGTGCTTTATCGAGAAATCAACAAATCAATAGAGACCAATTAGAGAATGTCAGTATGGTAGCAATGAAGGCACCTGACTACAGATTTTTTTTTTTGTCCATGCAATTAGGCGAAGCAGCTTTCAGGCCGATGTCAAAAGCGAATTCAGCCTGATATGAAGCTGGTGGAGCTTCGTAAAATGACTCTCGTAGGATATTTGGATGTTGCTGCTGAACATGAAAAGCGATCAGAATCTTTTCGTTACGATCAAGCGATAGTATTTCTCTCTCCTAGAATATACAGAGCGCCTCTCTGACAAAGAAACAGAACGACAACCACTGGAGTTACTATGCTGTTATGCTTAATATTAGCATTCCAATAAGATCGCTTGCGATATCCTTGATTCTCATCAGCATCTTATGAAGACGAAAAAATAGTACAGCCAACGCTCCATCGGAATCGTCGCCTGAACGGTTGAGATAGACCCCCTTTAAGATTCTGCTATCTCATGAGCCATCATTTTTTTTCCCCAATTGCGGGACCAACGATTGACGGAGATGAACTCATATGGTCTATCAACATTTATGCGCTCCACCCATCTTGCAGATGCTAAATGCTTCTGCGCGCGCAACTCGACGGCTAAGACTTTTCGGTCTTGTAGAGGGTTACACGCTGGATTTACGCCCGCCTGCTGGCCTCTGCATAATCTGATTCCGGGTCCGAGCGACTCTAATGCAAAGTGGACTGGAGACTGGCATTCTTCTAGTGGGCGATTTGCGCTGGGGCTTGCGTTCTTTCGACCATCAAACAGAGATGTTGCGAATTACTGTATGAAGTAGAGAAATTCTGGGCAAGGGAAACTACGCGGCACATTATCTACGAGTATTCTGCGAATGAGTCGGCGAGGAATCTCCCGAAATTACATATGACACAAAGGGTTGTCTATTTGCATAACTTCTCATCGTACGACTCTCGACGATGAGCTCTTGGGGAGGGATCTGACGCTTAAGAGCCGATAATGGCACCGGAGCAATATTACAGGAGGATCTATACTGGCAGAGAATGGGGGCGTAATAACTGAGACCACCATAATGGCGGTTATCTCGCTTACTTGCCTGCTAACCTGCGGCTTTGCTGCTATCAAGCCGCATCATTGCTACTAAACATTGCTCCGAGGAAGCCTCGTCTTCGTGCAAGTTTCCATTTGAAGTTAAACCGAACAAGCCTTTTTCGAGTTGAAGGCACGAGTCAGAAAGGAACACAAGTTCAGAGCTACACCTACCCCTTTATCCCTTTATGGCGAGCATAAGCGAGAAAATGCAATCGACGGCAATACGGCTTCTGCAACGGGGCGCCTTGGGTGAAGATGCGACTGTGTCTGAACTTCACATCTGCG
The DNA here is from genome assembly GCA_030278935.1 of Trichoderma polysporum. Classification (NCBI taxonomy): domain Eukaryota; kingdom Fungi; phylum Ascomycota; class Sordariomycetes; order Hypocreales; family Hypocreaceae; genus Trichoderma; species Trichoderma polysporum. The sequence continues at coordinate 62,503 of JARFTM010000077.1, read as the reverse complement.
ACGCGTCATGGAACACTGTGAAACTTAACTCAACTCCAGATATACATCCACATTGCTCTTTGCAGCAATATGTTTAGGCCCATACCTTGTCGAGGGATCATCCGTGCTCTTAATTGATATATTAGTATCACGCGTTTTCAAAGATACGAAATTCCAGGGCAGTAGATGTTGAAGCTACTCATTCGGTCTGCTGCACCAGTGCTTACTCGTACGGACCAGTCGGACGAGCGATATTAGAGGGGGTTTATCTTTGACCTGTTGGCTGTTGGCCGAGCGTCAAGCCCTTGCTTCTTAGGGGAAAGGACGATCAATACTCGCAAGATGGAGCGACAGGTCGTTTTGGACCGAGTCGACTGGGAACGGACATTATCAATGAAGGATCACACCGAGATGGCTCATGCGCCGAGGACTTCAACTTGGATTCCCCGGAATGATCCTACGTGCTCATCTCACTAGTATTGTCGTTCTCAAGCGTCTCCTTTTTTTTGGTGTCTTGATCGAGCTGGGCATTATACGAACTTGTATTCCGGAGAACTACGGAACCCCGACTACACAGCACTAGCTAGCATGTATAATTCACTCCGCGCGGCCGTCCATCCGCAGTCCTCGCTTCCACCGATGAGAACCAAACGTGGCGTCGTCTGACTCCCGCCAATACGGCTCATCCCGGCCAAAAAAACACACAGACCTGCACATGGTTTTGGGCTTCTTGGCAGTGAGTGGCCTGCTTACTTGAGCACGCGTGAACATATCCGCTCCCCCCTCCCTATTCCCTGGCATTGCCCTGGCGAGCACAAGTACTAGCATGGATTTCTCATCAGCTACAGTATAGACGCGTTGGAAACCGGGGTGCATGACTTAGGTTATGTATGTATGCTAACGCTGCGACTCATGCTAGCAGTTTCTTGACGATCAATGCCTTCCCGTGTTTTTTGTGGCTTACATCTCGGTCAATCCTCTCCGGAGAAGCAAAACTTGGAAGAACAAAGCTGACCAGAGATATTATTATTAGTTTCGTCCACTAAATCCGGTCTCCTGTTATGCTACAGCAATAAATCTATAGGCTTCATGCATCCATCACTAACATGTGAGAAGCTCGGAACTCAGCCTGACTACTAATCACAGAAAACGGAAATTCCAACGACGACCACACGCTATCGGGATTCTGTTAATACACGCTCGGATTTCGTACGTCACTAGAAGCCAAAAAAAAAAAACCCCAATCCCGTTAAGCAATTCTGCTTAGGCACACTAAACATCATCGACGCATAAAATTTGTTCAGTCATATTACCTACAGTCCTTGAAATCAGACCCTAGTACCAAGTGGATCTCGCTGGCGCTTCTTTCGTCCTGGGTAAATTCTGCGGTACGAAGGAAGGGCAGCAGCATATTTTCACCACCGTCAGCACCAAGCTTTGCTCTAGGACTCTTTTCCCATTTTCCGGTGGCTTATTGTATATATATGCATACATATATATGTATGGAAGGAGAGACAGCGGACGGCCTAAAACCTAATCTTTGCTCCGGTATAAGCCAGTGTTTTTTTCTTCTTCCCACTTAAAGCCATCTTCCTAAGTCCGCCCCGAGGCCTCTCTTTTCAACAGCTGTGGGAACGGATATACACACCCACTTCGTCATGGATGCTGACCAGGTTTTGACACACGCTCACGTCAGAACCGTAAAAACGCCATCCCCAGGTAGTAAGTAGCAGCGATATTTCTCCCCTTCTAGCTTCTCTCTCGAAAAGGGTTTTGTCTTGACGGATGCTGTTTGCTGTACCTAGCACCGCGCGGCTGCTTATCACAAGCTAGAAAGGACCGGGTTCTTCTTCTTCTCTGGAGCTTCAGTACCTTGTCATCTTTAATGCCACTACCGCCGAGCTTGGTATAGATTCGAAAAACGAGAGAAGAAGGCGTTCAAGGCCGTATTGGCTTGTTTACATGGACAAAAAGGAGCTAGCAATACGGCCAGCCCCCTAGTCCATTTCTCCGACAGCTTGTGGTGCCCCGTTTCAGCCTTGTGTTACTACCTATTTCGCGTGTTTGGTCATGGGTGTTGATTGCCTTTGAAGTTTTCTTTGCTCGCCCTAATGCTCCGTTCACCCCCCCATTTTTGGCGTATCTGGACATTCGTGTGGAGTTACTCAAGTTGGAGAAACGGCATGCTGTTTTTTATTTATTTTTTATTTATTTTATAAATTGAATTACTCAACGACCTGTAAGTTATCCATTCGCCATGACAAAACAATGTAGGCATTACTCACTTTCAGGTCAGCTCAGCACATGTCCATGTTTCCCCTTCCAGGCGTCTCTCTATCCTGGAGCTCCCGATGTTTTCGTACACTAATCATTGACAACCTTCTCAGCATTTTAGCAAAGGTAAGCGAATACTAGCCCTGGGACTAGCCATTAACTGCCAACCATCTCGAGTCGCCGGCTATAGTCAGCACCCAGCATGAAGTAGCCTATTCGGGAGCCACTCCGTTGCTCATACCTTTTTGTTCTCTCACAAAGTGACAAATATCTAATCCCCCAGGTCCCTTTGCTCTGTTGGTCATCTTAAATCTCCGTCGTGAACTTCACCTTGTCCTCCCTTTGGACACCCAACGAATGACATCCTTTTCCGGGGTGGACAAGCTACAGAGCTTGGAAAGTGGCTCACACGACCCACGGTGACCTAAAGAAGAAGAGGAAAAAAAAAAAGACTCAAAATAAGAACAAATGATCGGGGATTGACAAGGTCAGGGACAAGGGAACTTCATGGCTTTTTTCAGGGAATGTGATGAGGTAGAGGTGCCCGCTTACTTGCTTTGTAGAGAATCTAGGTTGCCATAGCTCTTATGTTTCACACCCATATTTGTCATGTTGTGAGTTGATTTGTGTTTGTGCTTTCTTCTATGGATGAGAGAGGGAGGAGAGAAAATGAGATGTCCAGGGATGTAGTCCTTTGTTCGGGAGAAGAGTCACCAATAAGGTTGCAAGCTAGGAACGATTCAGCAGCTGAGCCATGCCCTAGAAGTTGCATTTGCTACTTGCAGACTTTCAGCCGAGATGGAGGGAGGGGGGCCTAGTTCGCTCTCATCTCATGTGTCCGGCAATGTATTGGGAATAGATATAGGTGAGTTGCTGCTAGTTCTGGGACTAGTAGGGTCATCTCCGCAATGATCAGTCACATAGCGGCCATATCGGCATCACACTTAGAAAGAAATAATTTAGAGTAGTGTTTATTGATTTGAATAGATAAAAAAAAAGTTAGAAAGAGAAAAAAAAAAAAAACATTGATCATATCGTCATAATATTCGTAACCCTAATAAGCTGTAGAACAAGAGGAGGAAGAGAGGAGGAAAGGGAGAAAAAGGTCCACGGCCCCAATCACAACCCTTTTTTTTTCAACATTCCAATACAACAGAACTGACTCCATATTACAGTGCAGCTTATAAAGTGCTTTTGAATGCGAGAATAAAATAAATAACAGCGGAGGAGGAGAACATGCAATCAGGACAATGACATGGCCAGCCATCTACCGAGAACAAATAGAGAAAGAAGAAGAAGAATAAAAAAAGGCTGAGAGAATAAACAGGGAGGTTGAATGAACAAAGTTTGAGAAACAAGGACATGTAACGATGCGCCATCCATGTAAAGACATACAAAAAGAAATAGGGATAAACATAAGAATCCTGCGCCTCCCGGCTTGGTTTCATGCATAAGATGATGCAGCCATCCGCTTTTCCCCCTTGCGAGCGCTATTTTCCAAGAAAAGAAAATAGAGAAATAGGAAGAGAAGACGTAAACGGCAAAAAGAGGAAACACAACAATAATTAGCGAATGCCGAATGGGTCCGGTTGAGGCAGCCAAGTTGCGCGCACACACACGCATACGCACACACACGCCCCCTTTTGGAACGGCTGGGCTTTCTTCCCCCTTCTCCTTCTACCTCTCCCCTCAACAGTCTTTCTGCCTTATCATCGCATCTCCTCTGGCGTAACTGTGGCTCCATAGAAACCTCCGCCGCTGGCAGCGCAAGCTAGACAGGCTCCGCCACCGTAGACACGTGTATGGCGAGTCCAGCCAGCTCCCTCGCGATCGAGGACCGAGATGATCTCGCCTTGGACATCCACGTTTCGGTGACCATGATCATCCGTCTCCGAGTCCAGGGCAGAAGGAGGCGCAGGCGGTAGCAACCCAGCCGATGGTGGGTAAGAGCTGGGCGAAAAGGCTGAATCCATGGATTCAGCCTCGGGTGACTGCGCCTGAGGAGAGTGAGACACAGAGACGCTAATAGGGAACGTTCTAGTGTAGGATCGACGCCGGGGGATGGAGGCAGAATCAGGGCCGTCTGTCTGAAAAGCAGTAGCGGATGTCGAGGACATGTAGTCAGGGTTGGGCTGGTGAATGAAACTCTGGCTGCTGGGTGATTGCTCGTCCAACGTGAAGACGGCTGTGCTCAGCTCCGGCGGAGTCAAAGGTGGCGCGGGAGGCAGCCGGGAGATGAACGGTCCAGGTAAGGCGCCACCAGCGCTTCTCCAATGCGGATGCCGATCCATGGGGGAAATCGTCGTCGTCGTCGTCGTCGTCGTTGTCGCTGCCGCCGCTGCTCTCATGTCCTCCTGTTGTTGGTCGTTAACCCCTTGAATACTCTTTTCATCATCCATTGGTCCAAGGTGCGGCTGGAATTGTCTCTGGAGCAGCAGGCTATTAGTGGGGGAGGAAGTAGTGGTGTTGCGCCAGGCAGTTGGTCTAAGCCATCGGTAGATCCTTTGCACACAATAGCGTGCAATGATAAACAAGGCAAAAATAGACAGTCCAGTCCGAACTGATTCCCAGGAGGGCGGTTGGGCTTTCAAGTAATTGTAGTCGGCGCCGGGTAGGCCTCCACGATTGGTTACGGGCATGGTGGGAATGGAGGTGACTGCTTATGGAAATTTGGCCTGGCGCCGTCAGCCGGGGTCCCTGCCAAGTCGCACTATTCCTGCGGTCAGACGGCACTGTTCTGCCCTACGGCGTTTGGTAGGGCGTTTGCAGGAGACCGAGATACGATGAGGCGGTTACTGGTGATGGGCTGCCGTGGGGCAGTCTTGCGGAAAGAGCAGACTCTAATTGGTAACCTCCAGGCCTGACGTTCTGGATGGTTTTGAGGTCGGCACCGTCGGATATTGGGTTTGTCAATGATGCTCCTTTAAGTGGTGAAGCCCGAGAGGCTGAATACGGCTCAAGCCGAAGTGACACCGATTTATGCGTTAAGGTGGCGATTTGAGCGGACAGATTATCTAAAACCAGGTGTTGCTATGATGTAGGACGCAGTCTCTTGGGCTGTCTGGTGTTGTAATATGAACTAGGAAGCAGGTACGACATCGATGGGCCGCTTGCCTGTGACAAGGGGAGGGAGGGATGCGCGACTCAGTTGAAAGAAAGGCTCCTTTCCTTTGTTGGCACAAAGAGGAACAGCTGACCGGAAGAGAGAGAGAGAGAGTGAGTGAGTGAGAGTGAGACACGATAACCACAAGGGAAGGGAAAAAAAGAAAGCCAGATATTTGTCGGGGTGAGATGAACCTTAATATAATTCAAAGTGAGATGGGATAGGAAACGGTGTGTCTATGTGCGTGTGGCTTTTTTTTTTTTTTTTTTTGCTGCAAACAGAGGGGCCAAAGCGACGAGAGAGAAACTTCCAACCGCGCTAGATCCCACCGGGGAAGCGCATAATACTGGTCGTCTGAAGAAGAGCAGCACCAGATGCCCAGCGGGAGTAGCCTCTCAGCCATCCAAGCTAGCATTAGAGAAACATCCGGGCCAGAGGGGGGTGTCAGTATGGCAGTAGCACCGCTAGAACACACTCGGGCAGCGAACGCCATGTACAAAACAGGAGACGTACAGTAGCACCACTATCAAGGAACATGATGCTGATGGTAGCTGGAGTGTCGTCAAGCTGGGGGTGTGGCATCATACTGGTAGGGTCAGTGCTTCCTGGGTGCTTGTGATTTGCCTCGCATGGCATGGCATGGCATGGCATTAGGCATGGCATTAGCATACTTGTAGCATGCTGCTAGCAGTAGGATGTCCATGTCCATTTCCACATTGGCCCCTCCGTCATCCAGCTACTGGGTATCGGCGCCGGAAAAGACGATGGCGGGACGACAGCAAGGTGCGGAATTTGGGTCGCGCCAAGCGGTTGATCCTTTTGTGGACGACGGGCTGTGTTCTGCAGTAGTGGGTGTCAAGCACAGCAGGAGAAAAAAAAGAAAAAAAAAAAAAAAACCAAAAAAAAAAAACCAGAAACTTGCCAAGTTACCGCGCCAAACAAAGACAGAAAGTCTGATAGCTGCTTAGCTCTTTGGCAGGCCTACCCAGCAGCAGCTAGGCGCAAAAGTAGCAAGGCCCGAACTTGGCCCAGCAAAGGGAGTGTTTCGAGGCCCTGGCGGCACGACAGAGATCCCTGTTTTCAGCAGACATGAACGCAGCCCGAGGGACTGAGGGCGTTCCTGACTCGCCCGAGCCGTCAAAGGCCCCGTAACACCTGGCAGGGCCGCATAGCATGGAACTTATTTGGGCCATGTTTCAGTGCTTCGGTACCGTCTGGAGAGCACCAGCCCCCCGCCCGTTGCACTTTCGGTAGCGAGATCCAAGGAGCCAGAGGCGATTTGCTTTTCTGTTAGCGGTGCCCGCAATCGGCGGGAGCTGGCACCCGGGGGACTGAGAGAGAGGGGATTCAGCTGAGGTGAGCCCTATCGAGACGCCCTCGATTGCCAGTCGGTGGCTTTGGCTTCTTGGACTTGGAAACACAGGCTTTGTCGCTGGCGAAGGCGATTGGCCAGAGGCTGGCCATGTGGCCGATCCGGGCAGGGAAGACGCCAAAATGGGCGTCTTCGTTGGCTTTGTTTATGCTTCCCGCGAGCGAATGAGGGCCAAGGCAGCGGCAAAGAAGGACGACGAAGGTACAGAGCGGTACACAGCGCGTACTCTAGCTCTGCCTATTCGGGCAGGCCAGGATACTAGCAGCAGCGACATCATCCTTTGTCCGGGTTTCGTCTCAAGTCAGCAAACACGATGGATTTCCGTCAAAACTAAGCTGGCCAGTTTCGGGCACAAGATCAGACAGATGAGGAGAAGAAGAGAGGAAAAAGAGGGGGCGGGACACGTACGAGTACGGCCACCCCCTCCGCCAGATCAGTCCTACGGAGGTACCTCGACCTTGCAGCTGCTCAGCAGCAGTGCAGGATTACTTATACCACTACCTAGTAGACTAGTACCTACAGGTATAGAGCGTATACGGGTGCAGGTACAGTCATATTATGCAGGAGATACTTCGTACAGAGCGGACGGCGCACCGCTGCTGGCGGCTTGGCGGTACTCTTTTTGGCAGGAACAGGTACTCACGAGGTACCATCTGCCCTGTTTTGTTGTACCCGCATAGCGGTGTTTTCGGCTGCATGGCTCGTATACTGCTTGTACCCGACCTCTTACAGCAAGGTATGGGGTACAGCTACGGAGTAGAGCTACGGAGTACGGAGTAGAGCTCTCGGCTGCTTGTTTTGCTCCGTCAAAGTGCCAGCAGTCAGTCAGTCCGCTTACGGGACTTGTCCTCGCATTTGCGTCTGTACCTAGCAGGATAGGTGGCTTACCATGGCCAAGCTAGACACTGCTAAAAGGGTACGTGCACTGGCCACGGCGCATCTGGTGGCGTCTGGGCTACCGTCATCGGGGCCTGAACGAGGTCAGTAGCGCTCCTAGCAGCAGAAATTACACCGGGTGGCACCGTAGGCGATATTTGCTGATAGTTGCGGCCATTGGCGTTTGCTCTGTTAGTGCTCGTCGTGGGTTTTGTTGAGGCTCGCGCATGGAGGGCTTGTAGCGGCATGTATCCGGACGGAGTGTCCAAGCGCAAGCTCCATGCGCCGGTGCTGCCGGGCGACGGGCGTGTACATGGATGTACTTGCCAGGCACGAGACCTGCCCAGCTGAAAACACGCAGCCCTGACTTGGCGATCGGCAGAGCTACTGTGGCTCTACGAGGAACAGACAATATACGAGCACTCGCCACAAAGAAGCCACGCAGCAGATGACAAGACGAATGCTTGCGCAGCTGGAGATGAAACTCAAAAAACATGTCAATGTCCCCCAAAATGCAAGAACAAAACAAAACAGGACCCGAGCAGCGCCCCCTCCTGGCGAGCCCAACAAATCGGGAGCTAACGACGGGTGCTAAAGTGCACCAGGAACCTGTGCCAGTTGCGCATTGATTCTAGCAGCAAATAGAGTTAAAAGTGCGTCACTTGCGTGGTCCAAGGCAGCTGAAAAAACCTGGCGTGTGCGGGAAATCGCGCGGGACATCGTGCGGAAGTGGTGTGGCGGGTAAATTGCGTGGCCAATGCCCATACAAGCAGCATCGAGTCACGGGGGTGGATGAGATGCAGCAGCCCCGACATTACCGCCTTTGGATGGAAGACGGAAGAGCACCGAGGGGTGGTGCATCAACGGGTGGATATCCCATGGGTAAGATACATTACCTATCATATTGTGTGCAAGTACATACATACAAGTAATACAGTACGAAGCATGTACGAGTGTGAAGCGGCATTATACTTCGTACATCGACAGCCTATCTCCATTGCATCAATATAATATCCATCTGTATAGTACTTAGCAGCACCACCCCCTTATGTGCGTGCTAACACCTACCTACCTTGCCTACATGTAGGTAGTAGTAGTAATCGTAGTAGTAGTATTAATGCATGACAAGACAATAATACCCGGTTGGTATTCGTAGGCTACACACTCCGTTTACAGTATCCCGAATCCCTCGAGCAAAGCATTGAACTTGGCACTTCGTACACTAGTATGCTTCGGCTTGTACTGCATTGCAGTGTTAGTCATGGAGCAATCCCTGGACCCTGCCTCTGCATACTTGTATACCTAGTAGTACTGTAACAGGCACACGCGCTGGAGCCGGAGGAATGTGATAGATAACAGCAACACATGCGACCACTCCCGCGTCTGTCAGATTAATTAATTCTCTCAGCCGGCGGATTTTCCCTCATGATGCATGTGCGGCAACGACGCTATGGCCACACGGCGCTCTGCATGCATGTCGTCTCGTCTCCGTGCTCACATCGTCTTCCGTGCCGGGTATTCACCAGGCCGTATGCGCAAATCACTGGAATGCAAAAGGCATCGAGAAAAGCACCTAGACACGAATTCTGCCTAGCATCAACTCTCCCATACCTTATCTTCAAAGGCGCCGCGCTGTGGCTGTCCGCTCTCCCAAATCCAGAAAGTCGGTAGCGAATCATGCTGGACCCGTGCTCGTCATAGCCATACATGCCCAGCTGACCAGACTGCCAGAAGAGGGCTTCTAGAACGCTAGCCGTCAGGGAGCCTCTGCCGATCTCCACAGCGCTCCTGGGCGACATTTTGCCTCATGCTGGCGGCTTAGCCCCTAGACAGGCCCCTAAAACCCGCCCCCAGGCATGGCTTTTTCAGTGCTGCCGGCTGTGCAAATAATCGCCTCAGGGCTGGCCGGTTTCGAGTTACAGGGCCTTTGCTGGACGTCTTGGGCGCCGAGCATGTGCCTGTATGCCTGTACAAGCACGACTCCTGCCGCTTTTCCATGGATGGATACATTAGGTATTGTTTCCTTGGCTGCCTGGGCCAAGGGAGCTGATGCCTGCTCCTCCTCCTTTCCTTTCTTTCTACTTCTTGTTTTTCTCCCCTTGTCATGCACTCCGGCCATACAAACAAAGACGAAATCCAGTGCTCGTGCATCCACATCAGTCATCTCCGTCAGTGGCCAATTTCGTTCAGCCTCACGCCCTCGGCGAATCAACATGCACAAGCGCATCGTCGCTCGCCCGATCGATCTGAAAACTTGTTCCGACTATTGAACTATCGACGCTACGCTACGCACACAGCTAGCCCGAATGTCCGCCGTCCAGCGCTGCGGTTGGCCCAGCATCAGTTGCTCGTGGGGCGGCAGATATCTCCGGCTCAAGACCAGACACCGCTTCGTCGCCTGGGTCATTTCGTTTTCAGCTGGTCGTGGCACGAACCCTGGCAGGCCAGACCGCTGCGGCTCAAATGCGCAACTGCACACTAGCACTGCTAGCATGCATATGCATACTACGGAGTATGCATACTCGTACGAAGTACAGGCCTGATAGAACGACTCCGTGCTGCTCCGGACACACTTGCATGCTGTGCAAAGTACATACAGGCTGCTTCCAACGTGATACCTATACCCGTACGAGCACAGTCGTACCAGTACTAGCAATCTAGCCATGGATCGGGCATCAGCAAGCTACCTGCATTTGGGCAGCGCGTGTCTTGGATCAGCTTCAATCCGACTCTGACTTGGACGTTCTGGCTCTAGCCTATGTCCTGCTCCTCCCCACCAAGTCTGACCGTGGCCGTAACCTCGAAAAGGTCCATTGACCAGCGAGCTAGAGACTCTCACTCTCGCTCTCGCTCTCTCTCGCTCTCTCTCTCTCTCTCTCTCTCTCTCTCTGCTTCTCGCATGCTATGTCAGCAGGTCAGCTTGGGCCGCTGTACTTGGTGCTAATGGCAGCCAACGCGGGTGTACCCAGCAACTTCTTGCTGCGTCCATCAATTACTTCATCTGGGGGGTTTCCGTCAGCCTTACACACTCGGGGCACCCCCTCCCCCGCTGCTGGTCAGCACGTTAACCTCTTCATCTCCATCATTAAAAGGGCCCTACGGACTTGGGCCGCCTATTTGCTTGCATCTCTGGGATGACATTTGTCGACTTTACAGGCGCTATCCTGTGGTGCCACATTCGATGCCAGCGCTAGCATGGGAGACGCAGCAAATCACGGCATGCATAGGGGAGAGCCTCCTCACCGTTCAGGCCAGAGCGTCCATCTGAACTTGGTCCCTAGACGGGTTGGCGGATCCCGCAGCGCAGCCGTCACGGCCTATTGCTCTCCTGCTCCGCAGGTACATGCCGGCACACTTGGACCTACTCCATACGTCGGCGGCAGCATGAAGCACTCCATACGAAGTACACCGCACTGAACTCCCCCCTCACCCTCCCCCCTCACCCTCCCCCAGGCCTTGAGACTCTCCCACATGACAATCTCCACCGCGTTGTGCAACCAGAGATGAATCACCAGTAATACAAGTCTCCATTGCTGAGTGCCACGTCGGCTTGCCTCGTTGTTTACGTGGGGCAGAGTGCCATTACCTCATATCCGAAGCCATTTTCAGGCCGACAGGCATCCGTCTCTAAGCGATCAATATAGGGTTACCTCAAGCATCCATTAGTCGTGCCTTTGCTCTTTGCCACTCTGACGGTGAAGCTCGTCAAAATGACTACAAACTACAAACCGAGTTTACACCATCATGTGGGGAGGGTCTCAGGTTCAATGCTGATAGTATTGGCTCGGCTGCATGTGTCTGTCCGAAATGTTGGTGGAGTCATCTGCAAGCTATCGGACGTCTATCGATGGCTCAGCTGCAATAGCTCTGCGCCTTTTTGGCGGATGTCATTTTGTCTGACGGTTCTATAGTTAAGATGTCTCTTTTATCTCGATGTCTGGCCAAAGTTTCACAGACAGGCAACTCTTATCTGCTCACAGGTACCGATATTTCAAATCCTAGACAAGGCCTCGTGACTGGTGTTTCACCGCATTAGGCCGCATGTTGGCCTGGTCATTGGGTTTTCGCAGCTAATGTACGTACTCCGTACACAAACCCCAAAGATCTTGTAGGATTTACTAAAGTAGCCGCCATCCTTCTAGGCGGTCTGTCTTAAGCATAAGCGCCGCCTTGAAGCTAGCACTTGTAATTGCACCGAATAGCCTTTGGGAAAACGCAGGACTCGGGAGCCTCTTGTTCCGCCGCTACACGCACGGCAGAATTACACACTGCTAACCTTAGTTGTTTATCGGTTGTACCTGGCATGACTCGCTAGATGACCTCCAAGCGTGGCCCCTATGGACGCCAACCAGTCGAAGCAGCATCGGAGAGCGAATGACTGGTCGTGCCTATACGAACTTATACAGAGATATAGGACGGCGTCTAATGCCCGGCCAGTCATCTCTGCGAGCTTACGGTGTATTTATATAGGCGCCCTGACTCAGCTGCTCACCTGACGCCCATACTATGCAAGCCGTCTGAGCCGGTCGCCGGTTTAGCTCTTCCCAGAAGCGGTAACCCTACAGTCCCACCACTCCGAGGATCCAACCAGCCGCTGGCCGGGTCTGTCGCGTCGGCCTTAATGTCTATTCGGAGCTTGCTATTTTAATCATACACTCGTCTCCTCATCCTGATTAAATGAGAGGATGATGGCGATAACCCTGCGCTCAATTTTATTATTATTCCTGCGGATCATAGCGTTCCTGCTGCGGTATGTCATTGCTCTCGCCTCATAATCTCACGCGAACACAAAGAGAGAGAAAAGGCTTGGCATCCTGACGTCTAGCCATTTGGTTGGATGTGGACCGAGCTGCCCGGACACCGTCCCCGGAGGGGGCTGGACCAGTCGGATCGGAGGTGGCCGTCGGTTTCCCAAGTCAAGCCTAGGCCGCGCGCAGTCTTGTCTCAAAAAATCTGGCATCGCTTCCATGTCGTGTGAATTGGCACTTCGCATACGAGACACGGAAGGCGAATATCCGCCTTCGTTATCACTTCAACGTCATAACTCTCCATCTATATGCAGCCCGTCATGGTCGCATAAGGCTTGCACGCCGTAGGGCTTCCCCCCGGGGCAATCGGGCTCCACAAAACTTGTCCCATCTCCGAATCTGCCGGACCGAGGTCCGCGAAAATTGGCTTTGGCTTTCTCTCGCAACACTGTGGCAAAGGCCCTTCCGTTATGGATGCAGCTTTTGCATACTTCACAAAGCAGTTGTTGATTCCTTATGATATAAATAATTTTTGACTCAGCAAGATACTCGAAACATAAAATGGAGTAGGCGGAAAAAAAAACCAAGGAATATGTAAAATTGTTCAACCTCCAGCGCCGGATCCGCCCCCGCCTCCAAAAGAGTCGTTCCTTTGGTTGCTATATGCGCTCTGCTCGATAACTGCTATGTACTGCTCTTCTAAGAAGACTTAACCATTAACCCGCTAAAAAAAATGTATCTCGTCAAATGCTCTTACTACTACTAAGGTAGGTAGTTAGGCAGCAAGTAAGCTTGCCCACACCCGCCCCCCGGCCACGTAAACACACGCATACGCACACGCAATATCTGGTTTCCCTCGGCAGCAAAAAGAAAGAGAGGGAAAGAGAGAGGGAGAGAGAGGAAGAAAAGAGTAAGCCGGGTGGACATGATGACAGTTTAAAAATAAAGGGGTGGGAGTTTTTTTCAGGGATGTCCTTGGAAGAGGCAAGAAGGGATTATAAAAAAAAAGGGAACTTTTGCGTGTGAAATGTGCGGCATCTTTGGTAAGAAATTGCGGCGTCGTTGATTCCTCTTCAAGCTCTTCCACTCATGAATTTTTTTTTTCTTTTGAGGAGGGGGCGTCTTGACAGCCATCTTTCTTGCCCCCCTGCCTCACACGGATATGCTCTCCTTTTGGGTCGTTGTAAAAAAAGAAAAAAAAAAGAGAAACAAAAACAGAAAAAATCACATTACTGCAAAATCCATCGGCTCACCCCCCGCTGGCGTTGACCCGTCCAAGTCATGTACCTCGCGCTCTTCCTCCATCATGTCAATCAGACTGTCGAGGTTTGCGTCGAGGACCTCTCCGTCCTGGGAATCCAGGCAGCGCTTTAGCAGGCGGCGGTACTTTTCGATCTTGTCCCCGACGCCCACCATGCTCAGGGCGTCGACGTACTCCGTCTCCGCCTGGCGCTGCTCCATAAGCATTTGGCTCAGCTGGCGCGCGAGAGTAAGCCTTTCCTCGTACGAGTCGTCCTGCATGTTGCTATTGTTGGGGTTGTTGGTGCCGTCGCCGTTTAGTTTGCTCATTTCGTTTTCCACCGCCTGGTGGATATGCAGCCGGTTTTGGTGGGTGATTAATGATAGGACGTTGTGCCTCACGAGGTTAGCCTCATTCATGACCTTGGCGGCCACGTCGTCCGGCTCGAGCTGGGTTTCGAGCTCTGTGATTTGCTGCCGCACGACGTTCAGCTCGGCCTGGGTGTTTGTCAGTATGCGCCGGGCCTCTGTCTCTGCGACGTCCTTTTCGTGCCACTCCTCGTCATAGCTTTTCGCGAGGAGCTGAAATTTTTCCATAATGAGCGGGGAGATGCGCGACTGCACCGTCGTGGCCGCCGCTGATTGGAAGGACAAAGGGAGCTTTCGCGCCTTGTCACCCGCACCCGAGAAGGCGTCCCGAAATGTGGCGCGCCGCTGGGAATCCGGCGCAAAGGGGGACGATGACCGCTGTGGCCCACGGTCTTTCTTCGCAGCGTTGAGCTCCATGATGAGGTCCTCTGCGCGGACCCCCTCGTTGTTGGCAATGTCCGTCGAGGCATTGCGGCCCAGCAGCGCACGAATGCATTTCCTAGCGTTGCGCTGCGCCGCGAGATGCAGCGCAGTGTTCCCTTCGCTGTCCTGCAAGTCGATAAGCCGTTGAAAGGCACTCGGCTCCAGCCCCTCCTGCAGCCTGTTGAGTATGTTATCTAGGTAGTATCTTGAGCAGGACGGGCTGTAGACGCGGCCGTTCTTCATGATGGCGGCGTGATGGATGACGGTGCATCCCTGGTTATCCCTGACGTCCACTGTCTCAAAGAGCTCCTTCATGACCGAGGGAAACGTCTGTTTATCGTAGCAGTTTGTAAAGTTGACCGACCGCATAAAGGGCGTCTCGCCACGAATATTCCGAACAGCAACGTCTGCATTGAATCTCTTGAGCTGTTTGATCACGTCCACGTCGCCCATAGCGGAAGCCCAGTGCAGGGCCGTGTGGTTCTCGGCATCAATAAGCCAATTTGGCTGAAAGTTTGGTGGCGGATCGGGCTTCACTGCTGGCTGCTCATTTCTAGAAAGAAGGAAATAATCGAGAAGCTCATCCCCGTACACAGCATGCTGCTGCTCCGTGAGGTCCTGCAGTTGCTCTTCTCTCTTCCTCTTTCTATGGGCTGTGGGCATATGGCCCATATCGTAACGATCATCTTCGGCCATGTAAGAGGCTGATGCCACAGTGAGATTGTCTGGCGTATCTTCCTCAACGCCAGCCATGACGCTCTCACTGTTCTCATACTCCTCGACAACAGGCATGACAGCTGCCGCTGCGTTAGTAACGCTAGGGGCCATGCTAGCGACCTTGGACCTACCCGAATTCCATTTTGGAGGTGGAGGACGGGACTTGGGTGCTTTAGGCTTGCTGGCGTGCCTAGGGGCGGGAGGAGGGCTCTCGTTTCCTGGAACGAACTCGAATATGGGCCGTATCTTTTCATAGATGCTGTGCCGCTGAGCGAGGGCTTCGCCAGTTTCGAGAGGAATCCAAGTTCCCTGGTATTTGCCGTAGCCACCTTGAATCTTCTCGTGAACATCCTTCTGTACATCTCTTTCTAAAATTCTCGTCCGAGCTGGTTTATCGAAGCCTGCGGCCTTTAAGATGTGCGTTGCGTTGATCCAGTCATCGTGTCTCCTTCGCATGACATGTTCCTTTTGGTCGCCGCCGAATTGGAATTCGTAAACTGGAATCTGATAGGAGAGAGATGCGATTAGTTTATTTGATGGAATCAGTCGTCTTTTTCAAGCTCAATATAGCCGGTAGTACTTGGAGAAAAAGAATGCAAAAGGGTAGCAGTAGAAGTAGAAAAGAAAGGAGAAGCTCGTAAGGGGGGGACCATGATAGCTTCTTTTCGCAATCGATGCGCAGGAGCTCCTATCCATGGATAGCTGGTGCTTTTTGTCTTCCCGCTTTCTTTCTTCTTTTCTTCAATTGATTGCTTAATATGTAACCGAGGACACAATTCCAAAGCCGCCTGAACAATCATTGATGCATCCAAGGTTCGCCGGGGATTTCTTACTCCACTGTATGTGGCACTGAAAATGCCGGTGCCCGTACTGACCGCATTGACGGCATTACTTTTGACCATCTCGACGATGGCAAGTCCGGTATAATATTAAACAAAACAACAACCGATAGTCGCAAGCAAAGGCCAATGCTGGCGGAGCGAAGAGTAATGGCGGTCGAGATTACTAAGGCGGTCGGGTTGGGGCGCAATGGTCGGATCTCAGGGTCATGCAGAGCTTTTCGGGCTTCGCCATAAGGCAGATTGAAGAAGCTGGAATCGATGTCACGTCGGCGACGCGGTCGGTGGTGGAGGAGACGCGCAGCCACGCGAAACCACTTTAACAGGCTTCCCGCTTCCTGCCTGAGGCGCCACACTGGCGGGATCGGCCCCACGTGATGCGGGTGTGGCTTGCGCATGGGTGCCGCTGGCCTTTGTGGTGAAGCTGCCAGCGCGCTTGTGGCTGGGGTAGCTGAGGAGGGAGCTCCATCTAAGTGCATGCGAGATATGGCTAGAAGCGCCAATCACCCACGACCACAACTTTGTGACAAGCACAAGCGCTGCATGGTCCCCTCGAGCCTGCAAGGCCTTCAACCCGACGATTTCGTGCGCTCCTGATTTCCGACAAGGCTACGAGACATCTTCACCCCTCACCAATGCTGTGGAGACTCTGAACGAGGGCTGGACAAGGCAAAGAAACACTGCCATAAACACCTGATAAAAGGGGGAAAAAGGGCCGAAGCAGCAGGCGTGGGAAACGAGGAGGAAAGACGGGACGACCGAGCCGTGACTGAATCTTTCGGGCCCAGCACGCGAAAATGACCGAAATACTGCATAATGCCCCAATTGTGCTAGACAACGGCTCAGGGACGATTCGCGCCGGGTTCGCGGGAGAGGATCTGCCCAAATGCTTCTTCCCTTCGTGGGTTGGCCGGCCGAAGCACCTGAGAGTCTTGGCCGGCGCGTTGGAGGGCGATCTCTTTATAGGCAACAAGGCCTCCAACGAGCTGAGGGGCCTGCTCAAGATCCACTACCCACTGGAGCATGGCGTCGTTACCGATTGGGACGACATGGAGAGGATTTGGGAGTATGTGTACGGCGAGGGGCTCAAGACCCTGAGTGAGGAGGTTTGTGCACGAACAGCAACTGTGACCATGAGATGAGAGAGCTGGTTTCGCGCTGACACCAAGACAGCATCCTGTATTGTTGACAGAGCCTCCTCTGAATCCTCGAAGCAACCGCGACACGGCCGCGCAGATTCTGTTTGAAACGTTCAACGTCCCCGCCTTGCACACGTCTATCCAGGCAGTATTATCATTATACGCCAGCGGTCGGACGACGGGCATCGTTCTCGACTCGGGTGATGGCGTTTCGCATGCAGTTCCCGTATACGAGGGCTTTGCGATGCCCAGCAGCATACAGCGGATTGACGTTGCGGGCCGAGATGTGACGGAGTATCTACAGACACTACTGCGCAAGAGCGGCTACATCTTCCATACGAGTGCGGAAAAAGAAGTGGTCAGGCTGATCAAGGAGAGTGTGTCGTACGTTGCTCATGATCCGAAGAAAGAGGAGAGGGACTGGATCGGAGTGAAGCCGAATGAGAGCAAATTCGCTGAATACGTCTTGCCGGACGGCCACAAGTTGAAGGTGAGGGAATGTCAGCGAGCTTAAAGTGGGGGGTTTTTAATACTCATTGTTTACTGACATTTTTGGATAGATCGGAGCTGAGCGATTCAGAGCGCCAGAGATTCTGTTTGATCCCGAGATCATCGGCCTGGAATACCCCGGTGTCCACCAGATTGTGGTTGATGCTATCAGCCGCACTGATTTGGATCTCCGAAAATCACTCTATAGCAACATTGTCCTGTCCGGAGGCAGCACGCTGACAAAGGGCTTCGGTGATCGACTCCTGACGGAATTGCAGAAGCTGGCAGTCAAGGACATGAGGATAAAGATCTTTGCGCCACCAGAACGCAAGTATTCTACATGGATCGGAGGAAGCATTCTCGCTGGTTTGAGCACCTTCCGCAAAGTAAGTGGCCTTTGTGACATGTGGATTTGACCGTGGGACTTTGGAGCAATTGCGCATTTGCTAACAATTGAGATAGATGCTGGTGAGCATTGACGACTGGCATGAAAATCCGGATATTATCCATACGAAATTCACATGATTGATGAAATGGAAGCGGGCGTATCGGCATAGAGGAGAGCGAAAGTTGTCTTTTCATGCCTGGCTGCTTTGGTTTAAGATGAAGCGCGCAGTTAATAACATTTCTCAAAAAGACAAGCCGTAGCTGACGCGGCATGTCTGACAAGCTGCTTTGGTAACAAGAGGGAGAGAGAGGAAAAAAAAAGAGAAAAAATTGACAAGTTTCTCAGGGGGGGATTTAGAAGTCAGCTGGTGGTGTACAACTAATCTTCTTTTCTTTTCCTTCTCACGAAAACAAAGACTTGGTTTATGATACAGAGACGGAAGGGTTGTGTTTTTGTTTTTACAGGGAGCGAGCGGGCATTAGATGAGGGAGTTGTAGGACTTTGTCTGATAGATGAAGAGAGCCTAATGATACCCCGATTTTGCAGTTGACAAATGGATTGGGTTGAAGTTCTTGTATGTGATGTGAACTGTACGAAGTATATGTGTTGATAATTCAGGGGTGCTGATTTTGATGGATCTTGTCTTTGTGATTGTTTTGGTAGGCTGAGGGGCAAAGCTTTCTAAGTGACTGGTTGTCGGCGGGATCTAACGAAGCTAGTGACAAGCTAGTAAGATTGGTTTCGTGGTCTAGTTGGTTATGACATTTCGTTAACAACATCTGTTGACGCCACCGAAAAGGTCCCCGGTTCGAGCCCGGGCGAAATCACATTCTTTTGGATTTCTTTTCTCTATTTCTTTTTACTTGGCTATTTATTGTGCTGAGTAGTTAGAGAAGAAGCAACATGATGCTGTCGAACAATTGAAGCATCTATCTGCATATGAAAGACGGATGAGACTGGTTTGGCCAGTGGTGAATGGCGTAGTAAATGGAGACGCAAGACTATGTATGTATGGGTAGTTAAGCGTCCGGGTTTCCGAGCTTTTATCTTACTTTTTTTCATTCTTGGCTCTAGACGTAATGCATAGCGGCAAATAGAATGTGTATTAATGAGTAGAATACACAAGTAGCTACTCTGCTTAGCAGTTAGTAGCAACCATCTCTAGCATTGGGCAGCAACGCATATCACCAGGAAGCGTATGAACAGATAGATGTTATCTCAATGAGTAGAAAGTTTAATATTGATTATCATCAACTAGTATATATATATATTTTCAAGTGACTTTTTCTCCCATAGTCTCGAGCACTGTCGATCCGTGTTAAAACTCCATGTACAATCTCCAGATTGTCCTGCCACCTTCTTAGCCTAAATCAGGCGGGTATAATAAACAAGTACTCCATCGTAATCGTAAACCCATTAATATCGAGTTGTGTTTCTTTTTATAGATTATCGCATCGCTTTCCCAATTCAAATCCAAATCCAACACCAGTTTTTTGTTTGTTGTTCATCGCTAGTCCAGTTGTATCCTCAGCCACGGAGGCGAAAGTAGTAGTTTTTAAGTGCAGTAGTTCACTTTCGTCCAAAGGAGCCGCTCATCCGAGAAGCCCACAGCTTGGCCTTCTCGCTCATGGAGCTGGCACCGCTCTCTGCGCTGGACACGCTGCTCGCGTCGCTCGTCTTGCGGCGGTAGACGTTGCCAGCGCCGCCACGGCCACAGTATCCCACGGGGGGGTTCTGGTCGCCGGGGGCCTCGAGAGAGCGGAGGAGAGCAGGTTGCAGCTCCTCAGCTTGGTGGACGTTGCCCGCTCCGCCGATGCCTGAGAAGAATCTCTGGTTTGGCAGCTGGCGGGGTGTGACGGCAGAAGAGGCGGGTGAGGATGTGGAGGAGACGGCTGAGGTGCGGAATATGTTACCGGCACCTCCACGGCCAGAGCGGTAGAATTGTGTTTGTGAGGGAGAGGATTCGGTGAAGACGTAGTTGGAAGGCATGTTGAAGGTGTTTGTTTGGTTATTTGTGGTTTATTTTCGATGGTTGAAGTATTGTGGTTTGATGTGGTGGTTTATGGTATAGATGTGTGTTGATGACTGTTTGGCAGATGTATTATTCTGATGTTGATGAATTGAGCTCCAATTTGTCTTTGAGAATCAAATCAATCAAATTGTAGAATCGATGAGACAAGTAATCAAGTATTCAAGTGGTAGCAGAGAGTGAATCGCTGGCAATGGTGGGTGGGAGCCCAGAAACTCGAGCTCGACTCACAGTCTTATACGAGCTCCTGATGTCGCCTGCAAACAAGCACCACCACGCAAGGGGTCACACAGCATGCACCACCGATGGTCACCAGACCCAGATCCAGCAAGCCAAACTCGGACTAAGGAAAATTCTTTTTTTTTCTTTTCTTTCTCCATCTCGCCTGGCTGTTGCCCCTGGCTCCGCAAGGATTCCTCTTTTGCTGATCCATCCAAATCCACAACCTTCCATGCCGTCCAATCGACATGGCCGATGCTGTAATAATTTTCTCTTCCCCCGCAAAACGCTATGCTGGACCGGGCCTGGGCTGGATGGATCCTTGGGCCAAGGTTACAAACGGCACGGGCTTCAGGATTTTTTTTTTTTTCTTAGCCAGTGAAATAATTTTCAGCTCCTCAGGTGGGCAATTTTAGGGAGCCCCTCCCGCTATGGGTGGGACTAGTGGCTGTTACCTGGCATCTACTTTTGTCCCCCAGTGTAATTGTATGAGACTCAAAGGTATCGATGCCGTATCCCAGAGCCCCATCGTTACGTGGTCAGTGGCCAGACCCGACGCTGTAACCACCGGAGCCCAGCGAAGGCTCCAGCGCCTTACAGCGGCCTTTTGCCTCTTCCAGGGGGGAACCACTCGCCGGCTGTAGCGCTAAAAAACGGAGCCCTCTCTGGTGACCGATGGCGTGCGTCACGCGGGCCTCGGAGCGTTGCCCTAGGGGAGTTTATTGTAGGTAATGAGAATGCCGGAAGTGGTAACGCTGAGAAATATCGGTTCTTTTCTTCCATTCCATCAAATCTTTTTTTGTTTGCTGGCCCCCCCCCTCAACTGTAATATTGTGGAAGACGGCAAGGCGGGTGACTTGGGCTAAGGGGAAAATTACTGTAATACACGTGTTGTGGCATTTTGCACCTTGTTTTCCTTGTGCTGCCTGCGTTAGTAATTGATTGATGCTACGTGTACTCCGTACTTGGCCAAAGTATCCGCAGCTATCCAAACAGACTTGACACTGAGACCACGAGGGGGAGATCCGAGTGCTGAATCCTATGAAGGACTTACAGTACTCCACGAAGTACGGAGTACAAGGGAAGGGTATATCCTATTACAAGCTTGACAAGGTACCAACCGAAGCTGACATTGGATCATTTGATCTGGAAATGATGCTACCCCCTTACGAAGTACAACATAATGGTACACATTGCATGTGCTTTATGTAAGCAAAGCCACTGCAATTAACCAGCCATCCCCCCAAAACCAGTGGCTCGAACGGCCGTGGCACCATCACGAGGTGCAATTGGGTTTTTTTCTCAGCTGCCCTTGCGTCATTGCCACGGCCACATGAGCAACAAAAAAAGGACCAGAGCTCAATTCAGGGGTTTCATTTTTTTCTCCTTCGGCCCGGCATTCCCTAAGCTTGCTTCCAATTCCATCTGGTCCGGGCTTTTTTTTCTTCTTCTTCTCTTGCGTCTTGCATCTCCGGCGCGCGCTGTGGTTTAACGTTGCAGAAAGTGACTTGACTATGACTGGACGGACATGAGACCCTGAGCTGATCTGATCCCCGATCGGACCATGCAGACGGCTGGCTGGCTACATCGGAGTTTTAGCACCCTTATTTGTTATTTTTAATCACATTTTTTTATTTTTCACTCTCTGTAAACCTTCTATTGTGACTAATCTAAGCATGCCATGCCTTCCGAGCTCTATTCTAAGCTCCGGCATCCAAGCTTCTGTCATGTATTATGACGTATACTCGCAACTTTCCCAATGGAGATCCCGACGATCAAACGCCCCTCTTCCCGGATTGATGGACAGGGGCATTGGACCGAATTGCAACAGGTTTGCCATCGTCGTATTGTATTTCTGCTTTTCGCAGTGGCTGCTGTTGGCGCACACTAGGCCTAGGATCTTGCCGCTCTGTGCCGCTGACAGCGGCGGATGGATCGTTACGTGACAACGCTTCTATGCTTCCCTAACATACAAGTTCGGCACACAGTCAACTCGGATCTATCAAGCCGAGAATCGTGATCCACTCTCGGAATCAAGTCATCGTCAAAGTTTCATCATCAAAGATCAAAAAGCAAAATTACTGTCTCAGCGTGTAGTTACTATATTCATCATTATCCTAGATGACAACCTCCACCGGACCTATCCATCACTCATCCATCACCAGCGTATTCTCATTCCCTTCATGTGACAACCCAAAATCTGATATTTATCCTGCCATCAGGCAGATGTAAGAAACATCGTGTCCACTTGCTAGCGGGCCTCAGTCGACTGTTATACGCGTGAAGCGTTGAAAGCCCACATTGAGGACCAACATTGAAAGGGGGGAGAAAAAAGAAAAAGAGAGAAAAACAGAAAAAAAAGGGACGATGCTAGGCAATTCCTGGTAAACATACACATTCCAACGCCGAGTATCAAAAGTCGTAAAAGTGCTTCCAGTCCACCCCCTAAATAGCCAACCGGAACACCATGTATAGAGTCTAGCGGAGCTTCGCTGCGATAAGGCTCGTCATAAGCTTCGAGACATTTTGGTTTTTTTTTTAGGGAAAAAAGAAGGAAGAAAGGTGTGTGCTGTAAAATGCAGAACCAGCTTAGGCGCCAAGACTCATCCAACTGAGCATGGCGAGAACGGAGGCGATGAGAATAATGGTGACAATTCCAGCTCCAGCCCTGTCGCCCGTCGTGACGGGCGTCAAAGGGATCTGGAAACTGTTCGGGTTGGCACCGGCGTTGGGGTTGCCCTTTGACGTACCGCCGGTGTCGCTGGTCACTGGAGCCTTGCTCTGGCCGATGAGGAGGGATGATACGGCTCCCACGACGTTCATTTCCTGGCCCGCTCCGGTGGCGTTATCATACGCACCCGTAACCCATCTGAAACCGCATTGCCGGCCCAGGGCACCGCCCGTACATTCCTTGATGGCTGCTTGCGCCGACGTGCGAAGCACGGGCAGCACCTTGGCGGCCGTGAAGGGAGCAATCTGCGTCATGGTAGAGTACCATCGATGAAGATAACCTTTGAAGGACAACATATCGGTGGAACAAGTGCCAACGCCTTCGCATGCCGGCTCGAACGCAATGTTCTCTTTAAAGAAGGTTTCGAGGCCATGGTCCATAAGTTTCTCAACTCTCGTCTTCCATGTGGCACTCTTGGTCTATTGAATGGTTAGCTTGGGGAGAAAAGAAAAGATAAAATTGCAATAATGGAGTCGAAAAGGGGGAAACGCACATGGTTGTACATATATGCGGCTCCGAGAATCCAAACCGCGTTGTTGTACGAAAACTCGGCCTTGTTGATTTGGGTGCAGTTGTTTGACACATCGGCGCCGTCGTAGATGGCATAGGTCTCGCTGTCCAAGAATCCGACGCCTTCCAACCAGTTCCACGTCTTCTCAGCCCAGTCGAGATAAGTCGTATTGCCGGTGTAGCGGGCCAGGCGTGCTCCCAGATTGAAAAAGCAGCCATTGGCAATGCCTAAGGACGCGTCAGTTGCCATTATAATCTACGTCTCCACCCCGACGAAGGACTCAAATATGGCGCTTACTGTTCTTGTAGCTGTATCCGTTGTTGGTGGGAGGAATCTGCCATCGTAGACCACCGCCGCAGGTGTCGTCGTGACGATCGGGACTGGCCTGGGTGTTGAAGACTCCCTGAGCCAGAGCCAGCCAACCGGGCCTGTCATCAGGAGGGTTGGGAAAGTTCTCCTCGGCAGCCAACATGGCCGTCATGCCCCAGAAGCCTTGGTCGTCGTTTCCCAGTGAGAGGGTGACGTTGGGAGGCTGGAAGTCGTCGTAAGGGCCCGTCTGCCACTGTATGCCCTGTATGACGAGGTCGTTGTAGGTGCTGTCGTTGGTCAAATACCAGTAATCGATCAGTGTTCCAAACATGGCACCGGCCTCCCACCAGTAGTAAGCTCCGGCAGGAGGTGGTCCGGGGAGAATGCCTGGGGTTTGGCCAGACTCATTTCCGTGATAGTATTGAAGCAGATCCCAGACTACGGTTGCTGCTGTTTTCTTAATGTCGCCTAAAGACGAAAGGGAGAAAAAGAGGCGCAAAGGTCAGCCACTAGCTCAGAAATGTAAAGAAAAAAAAAAGGAAAAAAAAAGCTCACTGGTCGAGGCAATAGAGAACGGGCTCGTTTGTGCGGCGGCGAGGTCTGCCACAGATAGAACGGCGGCGATGACGCCCGGCCGAAAGAACGACTTCATGTTGTTGACACCAGAAATAAAACAAACTTTTTACGGCGTCAATCGAAGCATACGAATCAACGAGAGAGGTACTGAATAGCGAGCGCGAAGTCGAGGAAAAATCGAGTCGAGCTGGAACAAAAACAGATGTTTCTTGGCGATGCGTTTCCGTGATACGCGAGAAAGCGGGCGCTTAACGATTCAGGCGGATAGCGAGGGAAAAAAAAGAAGCGAGCGAGGGAATAAGAAAGCGAGAGTCGATGGATGGCGAGATCCTCAGCTGCGATTCGCGACACCTGGCCGAGTCTTTACTGGCGATGACGGAAAACAGACAAAGAGGATGATGGTCGGCGGATGGTGAAAGAATGGATGATGATTGAAATGAAGAAGGAAGAAGAAAAAAAAGACCGCAGTTGACTGACTGGCTTGAAGGGGGGCCGCAAAGTCAGCGATTGGCGATTCCTACTGTATGAAGAAGTGAGAGTCTTGCGACTGGGGATAAACTGGAGCGGTGGCGCAAAAAACGGCGATGGGCTGGGGCGCTACTGGGATTTGTGTCTGAGGGAAGAGGGAAGATTGGCATGTACTTTCTGGCGATAGTCCGCGCGTGCTTCTGGCCTGGTACTGCTGCACTCTGCGCGCGCCCGTATCTACATTAGTAGACAGGTGGTTGCTGCTACATGCCACAGCGAAGGACAACTGGGGCCGGTTTTGTACTATTTATTTTGATTTGATCACATTGCGCCGTAAGCTCCGGCTTTTAATCTCTCTTGCTGCCCAGCTCTCAGCCACCGGGAGCTTTCGAGATGCCTACTTTGCCATGCCTTGGATACGGTCAAAACGACGTATTGCTCGTAAAATCTCTACGTACAAGTAGCACTGCATTTCCACCTTAATCCCCCAGGTTCAGTGCGGAGAAAGGATGGTCGATGCGCGCAAGATGCATGGGCATGGGGCTCAAGCGGGGAGTTTGCCATTTCTTGTTTCTGCTGCGCCAGCCCAGTGTCGCCCATTCTGGCAGCTGCTAACCGTTTGTTTGTAGCCAGAATACGAAGTGGTGCATGTGCGTGCATATCGTATTGGGTGCCGCATGGTCCGTAATCCGTACTTGACCCATGCAAAGAGTGCATATCGGTAGCATCTGCTTCGTACCTATGGAGCAATGACGACGGATATGGGAATACCACGTACCTCGCACACCAGCGTAAACATGTTCAAAAGAGTCGATGGACGAGCATGTTGGCTTTTTATTAGGCTTTTGCCGCGTGGTTCATTCGGTGGCGCACGTATTGGTCCGCCTATTTTTGGATACGGCCCGTATAAGCAGGCTATGCTGTGAAAGGTTGGCTATATCACACATGCTTCTCACCCTCGTCAGCAGCGAAACGAAACCCAAAAAAACAAGACAAAAAAACAAAAGGGAAGTCGAAATAGTCTTATTGCCCATCATGGCAAAAGCCACTTTCTCGCCAAAAGTTGCATCTGTCCATCTCTTGGCTTGCTCTTAGCCTGGTGATCAGATCAAGAGCCTCAAGCCCGGCGGCCATGAGATCGTGCCGAGTGAGTAAGTTCCGCACCTGATTTGCTGCCCTGATTCCACTCTCCTTGGCTGGCCCCGCTCGTGCTCTTCAGGGTTCCTGCGCCTCTAGCCTTTTGGCCTTTAGGGATATGTCGCCCGGCCAAACCTAGTCGCGAACCTTGGCGGCGACGGCCCAAGGGTTACTGTTGGCCATTTGCGGGTCGAAGTCTGTGCTCACTTGACAGCCAGCCCTGCCGTTTGGGACAATAGCGTTTTGTCTTTTTGTCTTTTTTTCGCGAGCTGTGGAGTAGGACCGATACTTTGGCATGGAGCTCTCGGACCTTGACTCCGTGTTATTCGTCAAATTATAGTTTTGCAGAGTTGTTAGAAGAAGACACACCTCGGCCATGTGGAAATGCGACAACCACCACAATATTAACGGCACTTTGAACAGCAGCAATAGTTGCAAACTAGTACTTCTCTTCTTTCATCAGTGTATACGCCATATTTTGTGCGCATTTCTGCGCTGAATAGTTCCATTGCTGACCCGAAAATTCATGGCGGTTCAGCATGCCGATGGCCGTTCCAGCCCCCCGGGCCGGCAATAGTCCGGTCGCAGCCACCCACCCAATCATCGTCGAGCCTCAGAACAGGGAAGCGAACCGGAGACGTGTCCAAGCTGTCCTTTCTGACGAGCCAAATGCTTCGAGGTGCTTCACATGCGCCGCTGCCCGCCACGCCTTGGAAAGGACTTGGTTGAGGCTGAATCGTGATTTTTACGCTGCGCAAAGCTCCATTGCATCGAATTGAGCGCTTGGAGCGAGCGGTCGGCAAGTTCTCTGTGGAATGAGGTAGCGACCAACAACAAGCTGTAGCTGGCAAT
The DNA here is from genome assembly GCA_030278935.1 of Trichoderma polysporum. Classification (NCBI taxonomy): domain Eukaryota; kingdom Fungi; phylum Ascomycota; class Sordariomycetes; order Hypocreales; family Hypocreaceae; genus Trichoderma; species Trichoderma polysporum. The sequence goes on along the minus strand of JARFTM010000077.1, from coordinate 35,716 downwards.
CCGACTGTGGGCTTGTAGTGTCCTTCTGCCTCTCTCTCCTCGTCCAGGTACTCAATGACAGTTTCATTTCTTTAAGTGATATTGAGAAAAAAAGAAACATTCGTCGTTGGTGGTTCCTCTAGAGAAGACGAAGCAAATTATACGAAAGCGACTACAATCTCCACAATGGACGGGTTCGAGAAGCAGGGCTTGAACGAGGACGACTTTGGCGCAAAGAGCGGCATCGTCAGCGCCTTTGATGCATTCCGTACGGCTACACACTCCAAGAGCTAGCTCCATCTTTCGCCTGCTAATCTTATTGTTCTTACAGCCAAATCCAAACCGCAATATGTGACCAAGACCTCGGGTGGCGGCAAATGGACCGTCGCCATGCTCATCATATCGGGCATATTCCTATGGACTGAGATCGGCCAATGGTGGCGCGGCATCGAGGCGCATACGTTCGCCGTCGAAAAGGGCATCGGACACGACATGCAGGTCAATCTCGATATTGTCGTCAAGATGGACTGTGGCGATCTGCACATCAACGTGCAGGATGCGTCAGGGGATCGCATTCTCGCTGCAGACAAGCTGGCCCGCGAGCCTACCACTTGGAGCCAGTGGGTCGACGAAAAGGGCATGCACAGACTTGGTAAGAATGAGAAGGGTCAGCTCGACACTGGTGCTGGCTGGCACTCGAAGCACGATGAGGGCTTTGGCGAGGAGCACGTTCATGACATTGTGGCTCTCACCCGGAGGAGAGCCAAGTGGGCAAAGACTCCTAGGCCAAGAGGCAGGCCCGACAGTTGCCGTATGTTTGGAAGCCTGGATTTGAACAAGGTGCAGGGCGATTTCCACATTACGGCGAGAGGTCACGGCTACAGTGGGATGGGTCAACATTTGGACCATGACAGTATGTGGTTTTCCTCTTCTTCTTCCTTCTCGAATCATGTCTAACTTTCTTGTCCAGAATTCAACTTTTCTCACATCATCTCGGAAATGTCGTATGGACCGTTCTACCCGTCGCTGGTTAATCCTCTCGATCGTACCGTCAACCCCGCCGTAGTTCACTTTCACAAATTCCAGTACTATCTCTCTGTCGTCCCTACCGTTTACCTTGCTAGCAACAGGATCGTCAATACCAACCAGTATGCCGTTACGGAGCAGAGCAAGACCATCTCGGACCACCAGATCCCAGGCATCTTCTTCAAGTACGATATTGAGCCTATCCTGCTGAGTGTAGAGGAGAGCCGTGATGGATTCTTCGCCTTCGTGGTCAAGATCGTCAACATCTTCAGTGGAGTCATGGTGGCCGGCCACTGGGGCTTTACACTGAGCGACTGGATCCGCGAAGTCATCGGCAAGAGGCGCCGGAGCAACGGCGGTATCGGTGTTTTGGGCAACAAGCAAGGCTACGACGAGTAACTGTAACTGTCTTGGGCATCGGCTGGGCTGGACGCAATGTACATACTAGGTGGATACAAAAGGCTTCAGATTGGGTCAAATGGGCGTAGCTGGTGCATGGTCGTTTATTTTATTTGGCATCTCTATTTACATGGAATTGTAGGCAGTGTTATATCATAGCACAGATACCTACTCATATAGAAATTGGACTTTTGAGACTTTACAAGCACACTCATCCGTCAAACGACTGCTCCGGACACGTTTCAACAGCGGTCGGCTCTTACCGTCAGCTGAGGATCTCGGGACGAATGTCGGCGTCTCGGGAGGCGCCAACGGGTGATTTTTTCGGATCCCATCTGTAAGGGGCAGCGGGCTGTGGCACAAGTCCCGTTGGGCTCATCCATCGGCTTTCCGGGAGGCTGAATGACACGCAGTTTCTCGGGTCCAAGCAACCACGCGGTCACGCTCGGCAGTAGTAACATCAAATTAGATCAATGCTGGTAGGGCGCAAGGCCCGCTGGAGCTACGGGCTGATTGGGGGTTTCGCAGTGGCCGAAAGAGGCTCCAACATGATGTGCCCGTTACGGGGAGTTTTTGTGGTACAGAGTCAGGTTCTATGCATAACAAGCGTGGGGGGAAGCCTGACCGAACAGCTAACAAAAGAGATACATGCACGGGAATACTCCGTACCTCTCCAGAATGACAGCACGTTCTTCAGTGGAATTAGTGGGCTGCTGGAAGCGACAGGCGCCTAAACCATGGCGCTATGACGACATTCCCGCCCAGCCAAGGTTTCCCCTCTTCACTGTAAATTTCTACTCCCTACGGAGTACAGTAAATCTTTTTTTCTTGTTGGGCTGTCACTGAGAGGCACGGCATCTCCAGGTACCTGGACGGACGGACGGACTCCTCCGTTCCAGTGCTAAGAGCTCTGAGGCTTGTGGAGGGGGCTTTTCAGCGCGGAACGGCGCGAGGCGAGGTTCGAAAGTAGGAAGAGACGGGCCTGACTTTGAGAACAAACGAGCTGGACGTCACATCTGGCTTTAGGGCAAAAGTGCCGTCAAACGTGTAGATTTTTGGTGTTTTTGATCTGTGCCTGTTCCATGCATGACGCTGGGTACAGCGCAGCACAGCATGCCACGGACAAAGAGCGAGGGAGGCGGGGTCACGTCTAAAGGGGGAAAAGAAAGTGAGGCTGAGGCCTGTGTCACTGCATAAATTGGATGGGCTTGGCTGCGTGAGCAGAGAATCGGGTGGTGCTGAGCTTCTGGATTCTGCGACAAAAAAAAAATCCAAAAAAATACTCGCGCCCTCGTGGTTCCTGCGAAGAGAAGCTACTGGGCCCCGCGCCACGCTTCTGCCTGGTCACAAGGCGCCGCTCGCTTTCTTCCAGATTCATGCAGGTGACCAACCAAGGCGGTTCGCCTGTTTTGTTGGGAGGGGGTGGTGAGGGATGGGGGACAAGTCAGAGATCTAACAGGTGTACCGTGTCGAGTGGCACTGTGATAGACCACGGCGAAGGAGAGTACCATTTGAGACTTTGATTTGATTTGATGGTGATGGTGACGATGGTGACGATGATGCGAGGCAGGGCGAGAGAGATGGCGGCGAAGACATGACATGACACATCTCTCGTCAAGGCGGAGCGCAACTCCAGACAGCGAAATCGCATCGCATCACAACAACAGCCAGACTTACGCGAAACCCCGAGCTGACGGCGCCGCCAGGCCGCTATCACCGGGCAGAGAGAGCAGAGGAACATAACACTCAACGCAAGATCAACTGCACAGCATCTTTAGCCCTGCCAGAGGCCCTTGTCTAGCCTCCTCCGTTAGCTGGCCTCTCTCACGCAGCCAAAGTCAGCAGCCCACCTTCGACCAGCTTCTAACTGCTGCTCTGCCCCTCCTCCCAATGAGACATCGTCATCAGCTGTCCACACCCAGCAAGGCCCGCTCTCGACGCTATTTGTACTGTCCTGACGTTATCCTGCAGCACACGCTGCCTCCTCCGTTGCAGCCGTACCCAGAGGCCAGAGCCTTACAAGTATTAGTACAGTTTACAGCAAGGGGTGGGATAACTTTGGCGACTCTTCTGCGTCATATCCTTTCCCTTTCCCACACACATTCGCTTCCTTCTGCGTTACCCCTCCTTGTGCTTTTCAGCCTCTCGGGATCCTTTACTGTTTTTACTGTGCTTGTCTGGTTGCCTGTCTGGTTGCCTTTCCGCCTAGCTACTTCTCCCGCTCATCATTGCCTGGTACCTCATCTAAGTGACGTTTACAGGAGCGGAGAAAGAGAAAAAGACAGTGTGAGAGATAGCGAGAGATAGCGAGAGAGATACCTAGCAGACAGCGCTGGGCTGGAGATATGGCCGACTATAGAACTACAAAGGTCTATAGAGAACGCCGCGAAAACGATTCTGACGACGAGCGCTTCAAAAGCACCACCGTCACCCGATACAAGGTCAACCAACCCCGAGTGGAACGATACGACCGCGTTGAAAAATTTATCGAGATGGACGACGAACGCCGCTCACGCTATTCTGGGCCTGGCGACCGCAACGATTTTGTAGAGTATGAGCGAAGAGAGCGGGCATATGTCCCGGACAGGCCACGCTCGGCCATAGACCCCGACGCCGATCGCACTCGCACCGTCTTCTATGAGCGCGATGTTGAACGCCGGGAGTCGGACCGCGACTGGGAGAGACGCCCGCGCCACCATGAAGAGGATGTTCGGGTGGAAAAGAGAGTCGAGGAGCGCTTCGAGGACGGCCATGGCCATGAGGTTGATCGCTATCGCAAAGAGACCGAGTACTATCGCGAGCCGGAGCATGGTTCTTCCCCCGTCGTGGTCCGCCAGCGGGCTCCGGACCAGAAAATCATCGTCCAGGAAGCTCCACCGCAGCAGATAGTCATCCCTCGCCAGGACCCCAACATCATTGTGCTCAGAGAAAGAGACGGCGACCGAGAAGTTGCCCGTGCTCCCTACGACGAAGAGTATTATTATCGCCGGGAAAGGAGAGAGGTTGGCCCCTATAAGGGGGACAACCGTCGCCCACAGCGGCGGGATGACTATCACAGCGAGGATGATGACTATTATTACTCTCGTCGCAACGTTCGCCGCGAGCAAAGTCAAGGCTCGGATCACCACAAGCGCCACCTCGCAGAGGGTGCCCTTGCCGGCGCTGGCATCACCGCTTTGCTCGCAAGCCGCCCCAACGAGTACGGAGAGGTTCCTGAGCATCGTGCCAAGAAGGTTCTTGCCGGTGCTGCTTTGGGAGCTATCGGAACTGAGGCCATCAGACGAGCCCACAGCGCCTATGAAAACAACTGGGGTGACGGTAACGAATCCCCCGATCGCCATTCTACGCTCAAGAAGGGTCTAGGAATCGCAGCCGTTGCTCTCGCCGCAGCCGGTGCCGTCAAGTATCACCAGGCCAGCAAGGCCGAAAAGGAGGAGAGGCGCCGAGGGCGGAGCCGAAATCGAGGATACCAGTCCTCTGGTGATGAATACTCCGTTTCCCGCTCTCGCTCGCGCCGACCCAGTCGCAAGCGCAGCCTCTCTACCTTGGCCAAAGCGGCCATCGGAACCGCTGCAACCGCCGGCATCGTTAAGCATTTCCGCGATAAGTCAAAGTCGCGATCCAAGTCACGGGGTGGTAGCAGATCTCGTAGCAAGTCCAAGCTTCGACGTGGCGCTGAGCTTGCCGGCGCGGCGGCCGCAGCTGGCATAGCTGGCAAGATGTGGAAGGACCACCATGATAAGAAGAAGGAAAGGGAGAGAGAGGATTCGACCTCTCGTGGATACAGCGATGAAGATCGAGATTATGATAGACACACCTCTCACAGTAGAAGCAGGAGCAGGAGCAGGAGCAGGTCGAGAGCCAGATCCCTTTATTCCGAAGCCGCGGCTGATCCTGGGCTAGGCTTGATTGAGTACGGGCATGATCCCCTACCACCCGATCCGCGCTCTCCCACCGGCCAAGGATATGAATCCGAAGCCGAGGAAAGGCGGCGAAACCGACGGAGAAGACGACGTGAAAGAGACCCATCATCCTCCTCTGGATCCGACACAGAGAGGAAACGAAGCAGGAGTAAGCTACGCGACATGGCTGCCGCGGGCGCAGCGGCAGCGGGGATTAAAGAGTATAAGGACCGGAAAGACAGGGAGAGGAGAGAAGAGGAGAGACGGGAAGAGCGACGAGAAGAAAGAAAAGAAGACAGAAGGGAGAGACGGTCGAAGGAGAGGCGCTCGCGGGAGCGCGATGACCAAGGACAACGTGAGATCCCCCCCTCAGAACCCAAGGCGCCTCTCTCTCCCTAAATGATAACTTACTTTTGAGCTTTTATAGGCTACCCCAACCCTTCAAACGGGGCCTACTTTGAAGATCAAAACAGACCGCACTCCCCCCCAACCGCCTCCGGCGGTGCCTACTACGGGGTGCCGCCGTACCCCACAACTCCGGGGTCTAGCACTCCCGGGACCGTTCCCCCTGCTGGCGTTCCGCCGCCGGCCAATATTCCACCGCCGGCTAATATCCCGCCGCCAGTTAATGTTCCGCCACAAGCCGGTGTTCCGCCGCGAGAGCACACTTACACGCCGTATACAGACCCCAGCGTGCCGACACCTGGTGAGTACCAACCCTATGAGCCTCGAGATTATCATTTCAACGGATATGCGCCTCCTCCGCCCCCGCCGGCTGGTCCCCCGCCACCTTCGGGACCGCCGCCTCCTGCCAACTCTTCAGGGGTGCCCGGATACGCACGCCGGCCAACTGGACCGCCACCTTCGGGTCCGGCTCCTCCCCCTGGACCTCCCCCTCCAGGGCCACCGGCGGGCGGTATCTTCCCGCAAGATCATGTGAGTGACCTCTCCAGAAGCAAAAATCCACCTGAACTCAGGGGCGGACTATCTGAGGGTGCGTCCAGTCGTACTTTTTGCCGGACTGATGTTTTGATCTTTTGAATCAGACAGAGTTTTGAGAAAGGAAAATTAATTGTCGAGGCTAACCTTTGCGGATTTAGAGGCCGTAAAACCGCTCAAGCATCTGCCACCACCTCGCATCGAGATTCCCCCGGCTGGGTTTCCCCTCGGTAGAAGAAAGTCTGTGTCGTTTGGGCCGCTTTCTCCGTCGAGCTCTGTAACAATGAAGAGGCATAAAAAGGAGCACGATCTCAAGACCGAATCAGACAGCTCGGAGTCTGAAGACAGGTCTGGCGGTAGGCATCGTGAAAACCAATTCCACCGGTCAAGTCGCCACCACCGACAATCGTCTGATACTACTCATGATCGCTCCCCCAACCGTGATGGCGAGAGTAAGCACCGGAGACATCGTCGCTCGAATCCAGAGGACGATGCCGAAGATTTGCCTGCTCGTTTCGACTCGCATGGGAAACCACTGGATGGTGGGCGTCAAGGCAAGAAGGGACTGGGACTGGCTTCAATGGACCCTGAGCAAATCCAAAAATTGGTCAGCGGTGTGTCGGGGGCTCTGGAGGGGCGGCGCAGTTGGGTGAGTGTGATTGGGGATGTGCTTGGCGGTGATCTGTTGGGACAGCTGGGACCGTTGGCGGGAGCACTTCAAGCTGGTGGAGTTGGGGTTGGAGGTGGAGGAGGCGAGAGTGAGGGAGGACGGAGAGAAATAGAAGACGAGGATGGAGGAGAGAGGAGACACAAGAGACGGAGATGATGGGTATGACGATTTGATGACGATTGACGATGACGACTTTTGACGACGATATATTTCTCTTTTTTTCTTCTTATACGTCAAATCTCATGTCTTTTTCCTTTTCAAATGTTACGACTGATGAGTTTTTTTTTTTTGCTTGCTTAATATTATTGGGCTATAAGAGATGATGGTTAAAGTGTTTTTGGTATTCTGTTTTTGTATTCTGTCTTTGGCTTTGTTTGAGATTTATAGAAAAGAAGCGAGTGCTTTGCTTATTTTTCGATACCTTTTTAATAATGCGTGACTGGTTCTATGCAGCTGATGCTTATGTACATTGATTCATTGCACGTCTCTATACCATTAAAAGAGAAGTGAAAAGTAGATATTTGAAACTGGTAAAGTTGAGTTATTAGCAGCTGTTATGCCTTGGTGGTACAAGATAGCGTTTAGCGGCTGACTGTGGCATGTAGGGAGCTTATAGGGGCTTGTAATGCTTTAGGCGGCTAATAGCGACATTTAGCACTGAATACAGGCCGCCGCCCCGCGGTTTGGTAGGGAACTACTGTGGGTGAGCCAATCTGATACTAGACGGCTCGCCATATGTTCAAATACAGGCATGTCTCTTGAAATCATTGATCAATTTATATATGTTATCTAATACTTCTGTTAACAATGTGTAACAAAAACTCATGTGCGAGTGCATTATAGATAGCATCAACGTGGCAGTTCATCCTCTAAAGGCTGCAATGCCGAGAGGGCGCAGAGAGTTTCTCCTCTGTGGCACGCTGTATGGAAATTATTGCCCTTGGAGGTAGAGCGCATGGAAAACAATGCCTTTGGAGGTGGAACGTCCGCGCTTATCAGCCACCATCAAAAAACTAACCTTTCCTTTAGATGCAATATTGGCGAGATCTGAGATAATTGTACGTAACATGACAAGATAAATACCTAGACAATCGGAACGTCAAAACATGTAGCAAAGACTTGATTGGATTTCCCCATATACTACCGGTATAGCTGACAGATTAGTGGGTATTACTCGTATATATAACAGGAAGAAGCGGCCAGCAGAAGCAGCATATCTGACTGAACCAGACTCGGTCACAGATTGAATCTCTCAAACCTTTGCAGCACTAGCAAGACAACACAACTCTGTCGAGATAGTATTCGCCATGGCGGGTTATCCACACCCGTTTGATCCTCTTTGCCCTGAAGAAATCCAGAAGGTGCCCGGCCTATATCCCTCATCAAACACCGTCCATGAAAGTTCGTGACTAACCTGGAACTCTAGGCAGCATCTATTGTAGGACCATGTTTCGCAGGCCAAGACCCGAACTTTCGCTTCATCACTCTTAAAGAGCCCTCAAAAAAAGACATGATAGCTTTTCTCGACCGCCAGCATAATGGACTTCCCACTGAAACCGCTCGCCCAGCACGTCAAGCTCGCGTTCAGGTTGTCGCTCCGGCTGTTCCTCAGGGGGCGAATCAGCTTTTTGAACTAGTCGTCGATTTAGAGAAGCAAGCTGTTGTGAAGCTTGAGAATCTCAAAGGAAAACATTCATATATTGATTCGAGTTATATGAGCGAAGTTGAGAAAGCCTGTCTGGCCGACGGACGAGTGCAAGCTGAGATACAAACTCTACAGCTTCCTCCTGATGCAGGTGTCTGCGTTGAGGCGTGGGCATATGCGACCGATGGTATGAATGACATGTCTGAGAGAACTACTATGGTATGTCGCTATATTCGCAGTTTCATTCGCTTGCCACATTCTGACTATGCTAGTGCTGGTTCTACATGCGTCTTACTAGCAACCCAGATGCAAATTATTACGCATACCCGCTGGATGTCTGCGCCGAAGTAGATGAGAAACTTCATGTTACAAAGGTGTATCGGCTACCATCAAGCCAAAGTGAAGGGATTCATAACGAGCCCCGGCCATTTGACCGCAGGAAGATTCACGACGCCACAGAGACTGAATATCACCCAAGTCTACGACCAGAGCCCCGACAAACAATAAAGCCATACCGTGTTATACAGCCGGAGGGCCCGTCATTTCAAGTTGACGGGAATTTGATAACCTGGGAGAAATGGAGCCTGCATGTTGGATTCAATTATCGCGAGGGCCTCACACTCCATGATATTCGCTACGATGGGCGCAGCCTCTTCTATCGCCTATCGCTGGCCGAGATGTTTGTTCCTTACGGAGATCCCCGATCGCCGTACCAGCGAAAAGCGGCCTTTGACCTGGGCAATGATGGTGCTGGCATCAACGCCAACAATCTTCGACTTGGGTGTGACTGTCTAGGAGTGATTAAATACTTTGATGGATGGCACAACACACGATCTGGCGAGCCGATGAAGCTGCCCAACGTGATTTGCTGCCATGAGCAGGACGACGGCATATTGTGGAAGCATACCAATTTCCGCACACAGAACGCCGTTGTGACTCGTTCTCGCATCTTGGTACTGCAGACAATCATCACGGTTAGCAATTATGAATACATATTTGCATTCCATTTCGGCCAAGATGCCTCAATTCACTACGAAGTTCGTGCGACGGGCATTTTGTCGACTGCGCCAATTGCCATAGGGGAAAAAGTGCCGTATGGAACTGTGGTGGCGCCGGGTGTCCTTGCGCCGTATCACCAGCATCTCTTTAGCCTTCGCATCGATCCAGCGATTGATGGGCATGCGAATTCTCTGCAGGTGGAAGAGAGTCACGCCATGCCAATTGACGATCCCAGCGTCCATAACCCTCTGGGGGTAGGATATGTCACGAGGAAGCAAATTATCGATGATGAACAGGGCTTGGATCTGGATTTCACTACAAATCGCACCTTCAAGATAGTGAATGAGCAAGTCGTCAATCCGATAACTGGCACACCTGTTGGGTTTAAAATTGTACCTTTTTACAGCCAAATGCTGCTCTCTCACCCGCAATCTTACCATGCGCGACGTTCTGAGTTTGGGCAGCATGCAATTTGGGTCACTCGCTATGATGACGATGAATTTTTTCCGGCAGGCCGACATACTATGCAATCTCAGGGAGGAGATGGAATTGCATCGGCCATAGAGAGGAGACGAAAAGATCCCGCAGTTGATACATCAGTCCGGAATGAAGATATAGTCATCTGGCACACGTTTGGGTCAACGCACAATCCGCGCATTGAAGACTGGCCTGTTATGCCGTCAGATAAGATGGTTGTCGGCCTGAAGCCCTTTAACTTTTTCAGTGGTAATCCAGGGCTAGATGTTGCCTTGTCGAACCAAGAACAGAATCAGAGCGTTCAAGTTGGGGTTGAGGCTTGTAGGCCATGTTCTGGTTAAGCTACATTTGACTGAGATGGTATGAATATCTGAGTGTATTTGCACTAAGCAACGGTAGCATTAATATATTGTCCAAATAGGTTTATGAATTTTCCTCCCACCAGTATTATACTTGTGTCATACTCATAAATTATATGTACTATGATTGAGGCGGTGAAATCCTTCCTGTCGACTATCCCTTGCATGAAGGCGCAACCGCTTATACCTTTTAGGCCTCTCAAGGTAGGTACTTAAATTATACAAATTAGTGGAGAGAAAGAACTCATAGACTCTCTTTTTGAGAATTAGAGTAACACAATTCCCCTTTTCCATTGTGTAGGCTAGAAACATAGCAAATACAGCCATCAAGGCCGCGGCTCCAATCATCTTGTTGCCAGGTGTGGCTTGAGGTAATGATTTACTTAATATACATTAATAATAAAATAATCCAACAAACAAACACTATGGCGACTGTACGGAGTACTCACCCCCCTGTACTTAGCTCAGCCATGTCTCAGATCCTTACAGCACCTCCCCTGGGGTAGGACAGAAGGCAGCCTTTCTAAGGTCGCAATCATTCGCCTAATAATTATGCCTAACGATATGAAATCAATCCTGTGGCGCAATGACATTTGTTCAAATAGCCCAGCTGCCCAGCTGACAGCAGCCTCACACAAACGTTTCTTGCACTCTTTGACTTTCAATGCTCCGAACTCAACCAAACGAAAGTGTGTATCATCACAACAATTAGCCATACGCCGAACTCCTGTCTCGCATATACTCGATCGAGTAAAATGTATCTCATCGATACCAGCACGCTAAAGCTCACTTGGTTCCCCGGAAACCCCCCTCCATACGCAATCCTATCCCATACCTGGGGTCCTGAAGAAGTGACCTTTGCGGATTTTAATGATCTGTCAAAGATAGAGACGAAATCCGGCTTCAATAAGATCAAACATACCTGCAAACAAGCACTTGAAGATGGCTTCGGCTATGCGTGGGTCGATACCTGCTGTATCAACAAGGAAAGCAGCTCCGAGCTGAGTGAAGCGATCAACTGCATGTTCAGATGGTATCACGATGCGGCCATATGTTACGCTTACCTCGAAGATCTCCCCGAAGATATAGAACTCCCGATAACAAGCTTCTCAATGGTCAAAAACTGCAGATGGTTTACTCGGGGGTGGACATTGCAAGAGTTACTTGCGCCTCGGGATATGGTGTTTTATGGGGCGAAATGGACCGCCATCGGGCGAAAGGCGGAGCTTACTGGAATTCTCGAACAGATAACAAGAATTCCTTGTGCCGTTTTGACTAGAGATAAACGCTTAGACGAAGTTAGTGTTGCGGACCGGATGAACTGGGCTGCAAGACGTCAAACGACTCGTGAAGAAGATATCGCATATTGTCTCATGGGGGTATTCGATGTTAACATGCCAATGATGTATGGAGAAGGAAGAAAAGCCTTTATTCGTCTCCAAGAGGAAATTTTGAAGCAAACTCAGGATGATTCCTTGTTTGCTTGGCGAGCTAGCGAACAGTCAGCGTCCGAGGCCCCGTATCGCGGCTTATTCGCCTCGTCGCCAAAGGAATTTGCCAGTGAGGTATCTATAACCCCCTTTTCTACAAGCATGGCAAGTGCGTCAACAATGTTGGGCAATGGACGAATCTCACTTAGCTGCGCCCTGTACGAGGATGGTTTCTTTGGCCTTAAGTGTTTTCAGGGCACCGATGTCTCGTTACTCGTGGGCATTAGCGTTACCAACACAGCAAGCAATCAGTTTTTGAGATCTAGCCCCTCAGAGTTAGTTTTGAGACCTCACCAATATCCAGCTGCTTTTCGGGCTGTGGTGTTTGAGAAGTTCACCGAGATGAAAGAGCCCAGCTTATTAGATGATGTCTATCGGCGTGATGGGGTTCACCTTGTTGCGCTGCCTCCAGAAATCAGCTTAAAGGGTGTCTATCCCGAAAAGTACAAAGACTGGGGAAAGTCGAGCATGGTGCCGACAGTGAACCTTGTCGGAAACAAAATTGCGTTTGACTTGACAGTTGATAGGAAGGCATCAGGTGTCGACGTGTTCCAAGAACTCGGATGGGGTAAAGACGATGAATTTGTCACAAACAAGGATATGCATATCCTCCTTGTACTTTGGGTCGAACAACAAAAGGGCTCCAATTCGTACGCATATTACTTTGATCTAAAAGCGACCAGGGCTCAGGACGCTGAGTCAAAATTCGTACAGGCTATAACGCCTCTGAAAGCTCTCGGCAAAAAAGAAATTGCAATTGGTTGGGCTACACTTTGTGTCGGGGGACGTCAAACAATAGTGGACGGTCATCAAATGTTTGGTCTTGAAATGAGCTTCTCCATAAACGAGGATGTGAAAACCGAAGCAGAGTCTATTGGAGCAAGAATGCAAGAGGAAGAGCTGACCAAAAGAACAAGAGCGTGCGTTCTTAAGGAGACCCGTCGGAGGCTAATGGTTTGTACGGGAATTCTCTTCCTTGTAGTTACCTCTGGTTTAACTGTTGCTATTGCTTTACTCGCAGAAAGTTCCGCTGACAAGAGGAAATTGATTGCCATTCCGAGTATCTTTATAGCGGGAATGGTAGTTGTATTTATTAGTAGTCTAGTCTATCGTGACAAGACATGAAATATTAATTGAAGGCTGCAAATAAGTATAATACAGAAAATATATACTAATAAAATAACAACCAACTTACTAATATATATAAAAATTACACACATCTAGTGAGTGCAATGATGAAACCTATGAAAATTTCCAAGCCACTCTGGCCTCTTTGTAATGTTATATTAGCACTGTCTGCAGCAATGGAGTTGAGATATTGATCATGAGATTTGCGTAACTCGACCGAACAATGAATTAGCATCGTTTTTATGTCGGAAACACAATGCAATCCACTGACCCTGGTGACGCTTGTAGTAAATGCTGTCTGTCTTGAACATTCCGATTGTCATTGTCATTGCCATACCGTTCTACATCAGAAAGGTTGATGCTGATATATTATGTTTTTGCTGCGTCCTGGATGCGTAATCTATTGCGTGATTCTCTTTTTGGGATAAATCAGCAAAGAGCTGCGATCTAAGCCGTATGCCGTCAACTTCCTTGTTCTTCTTGAAGACGGTTACTTCGAGACCAGCTATGAGGAGATGGCGAAGGCCCCCCCTTTTGTTCAAATTTCTGTTCCAGTTGATAAAATGTCTGCGTGCATTATATATTAAGCATAACAGATAATAGACAACTTAATTTCTCGTTTAGGATATACGAGTCCTTCTACTTTTATGCTGTGTGATTTTTGATGTTATGCGAACTGAGCTAATGATTATGAAATGTATTATTATTTATAAATGGATCTGGATTTTATAATTGAAATGATTACTGGGGCGGGTTTGGCGAGTACATTTGAAGTGTGAAAAGTTGCACCTTATAAATAGTATTTGCTAGAGTAAGAGATGCTAAAAACGCAGGGAACGATCCGTTGGCTAATGTCTTTTACTAACGCGTATACCTAGGTTCTTAGGCCTGCTCAGCAATAGATTAAGCCCTTGGGGAGGGTTAAAATTGCTGTGAAAATGCAGCTCGGCGGTGGCTTTTCACATATGCCGGTGTCTATTGGCTCAACACTAGCGCGGTATATTATCGCGTAGAGGTGAAAGCCTGAGGAGGGGTCGAAAATGCTGTGAAGAAGATGTGATGGAAAGCTTTAACTGCCTCATTAGAGCATACGATAGAGGTTACAAAGAGCCTTGTATTAATATAAAGGAAAATGCCGCATTAGCCTGTATAAAATAACTACTTTACTAATAAAGAACACACTACTTTTTTAAGCTTTACTATTAGGCCTAGATAGGCCTAAGAGTATAACAATCTATATCGCTGTATATAGGAAAGAGGCTTCATTCTAGCAAGATGGGTGCGTCGGAGGGCGCCGTCCCATGCATCCTACGCAGAAGCATCTACGAAGTGGGCTTTGGAGAAATTAAGTGCCTAAAACACTTATTGGTGCTGGGTACTTCGTAATATTAATTGAGATCAGGTTATTGACTCCAATGCATTCCATATAGGTAAGAAACCCTCAGGTAATTTAATATATATATATATATATATGTAATGATTAGACATATTGGTTCAATCCGCAGACAAGTTGAAAACTGGATATTTAGGCAACTATCGTAGTAGATAGGAAAAGACATATGATATCTAGGCCTATAAGCATAGGGCATATAAGCAGGACGATAAAGTTAAGGGCATGCCTCATAAGTGGATGTCAAGAATTTGGTTCTTAGGAATGAATGATACCCTAGAATTTATAATTTCTCCATGCCTCCTATTTTGCTTTACAGAGTACCTTTTCACGAGCCCCTGCTTTGAAGAGACTTTTAAAACTCGTCTAGGCTCTATTCAACCATAATAAAAATCTAATTGACACGTTGTCGCATAAATAAAAAGCGGTTATTCAACAAGACAGCGCATCCAAACTCAGCCGCAAAAAAAAGAAAGAAAAACAGACAATCTGTAAACAAGCATTCTCCCAACATCTGCCAATCAGGCGTCGCCCAAACTCCTGTTTTCAGCCTGACTCATCCTCCCGAATCATAAATCCAAATACTATTAAGAGATGACTGCATGTTTTTTCTATGTGTTCCTGTTTTTAAGGTGGCGGAACCAATCTTACGGGTGCTCCGCCTCACAGCTCTAGGCATCCGGGGTAAAGAACTGCTAGGCATTAGGTGATTAGTAGTAGTGCCTTGGCAAGGATTTCCGTACCGCGGAGGCAACCATATTGCACTGCCCTGTTGGGCTGGGATTCGAAGCCATGAGGCCAGAGTTTCACTGATTTGGCCTCCTTTTTATTCTTATTGAATTCTGCCACTTGTTCATAAGATACGATGCATCTGGTATTATTTAGGTGGTGTATTTAAATGGCTGATTATGCCCTCGCTGTGTCGTGTCATCTCCATGTACAAATTGATTGTAGGTGCCTGTAGGCCGCATATTTAGGCAAACGCATTGAACGAGAAAAGTACGGTGAAGCCCCATCTTATTTTCAGCCTCAAGCCTTATATATTCCCCTCAACCGAGATCCGTCAATCAGCCAGTCATGCTCTCTCGGCTTTTCAAGTTTGGCTCTTCATCCAGAACAGCCTCTACCACAACATCTACCAACATGCCTGTTAGCAAGTCAGCGCACGGGTTCGTCCGCGTAGACTACAAGTCTAATCCCGTGGATATTCCTGACACGTTCCTCACCGGTCCAGCGTCTGATCCTGTCATCATAACACCGGTACCATTCAAGGAATCAGGACTGCCTGAGTACGCCAAATGCAAAGCTTGGATCCTCGACAACGTCCTCTCTCGAGCAGAGTGCAGCGAACTGATCGCTTACGCAGAGGCTTCGGCGCCACTCGAGAAACCAGGTGATTCTCCCTGGAAGCCCGCTCTTGTGAATGTAGGCGCGGGATTGGAAGTTCCGGCACCAAACTATCGCCACAGCGATCGAATCATATGGGACACCCAGCTTCTTGTGGACCGTCTTTGGGGACGCTGCGCTCAGGCCGAAGGGCTACAGGAGCTCGTTGCCACAGCCCCATGCCCAAAGCCAGATCGCGATCGCACCAGGCAGGGTACATGGAAATTTGCGTGTTTAAACGAGCGGATGCGCTTCCTCAAGTATGGGGCTGGCATGTTCTTTAGGCGTAAGTAAAGCGCCCTGCAAACCATGAGGGCTCAACTTGCCCTCTGTGTTTCCAAGTTTTTGTATGCATCTGATAGCTAATATCGTATCTCAGGACACTGTGACGCCGCGTACCGATCTGACAACACCAATGGCCCCATTCTAGAGACGTATTATACCTTGCATCTCTATCTTAGTGATGAAGGCCTAGTCGGCGGTGCGACAGCATTTTCATCGTTTGATAACAAGAGGCGCCTAGATGTCAATCCCAAAGCAGGCAGCGTCCTCATCTTCCAGCATCCCTTGCTATACCACGAAGGAGCGGATGTAATAGAAGGTACCAAGTATACCATGAGGACGGAGATCATGTACCAGTGGGAGGACCAGCGGAAGGCTTAAGGGAGAAAGTAAAGTTTCCTTCATTCTGGGATGGACATTATGAGTATGTATGTAGCGATAAACCAAGCTGTAAAAGAAAATTGAAAAAATAAAAAAAATCAAGGACTGAAACATCAATCTCATCGCCCTTGTTTTGGCATTTTGCGTTCCTCCATAGCTTCAATATCCTTTTTCTTGTGAAAGTGAGGCGCCAGCTCTGCTAGCCATACGGCCTCGATTGGCATTACGCTGCGCATGTACTCCTTGGTCGTCTGCACTAATTCAAAATAAATCACCATCTTTTCTGGCGGGTCTATCGACATCAGCACGCTGCTTGGATGAATCCACACCGTTGTGCTGTTCTTGACCGTCCGGTAGCTGTCGCCGCTTTTCTGCAGCCGTGCAGCGTTGGGGAAAAACCCAGCGGTGATGGAACGCTTGATGGGTCGTAGGTTGTTGGCGCCGCATGTCGAGGGGGCGACCTCGACACGCTCACAGAGCTTGGCAAGCTGATCTCGCACATCTCGGGCGCGTGTTAACGATCGCTGCTGTAAAAAGTTCTCCTTGGCCCAGATTGGCGAAAAGCCACTGTCAACCCATTGGTTCCAGACGTTTAGCAATGAAATATGGTCGCCTCCATCCTTGATTGTGAATCGGTTTCGAGCGCTGTCAGCATGCAATTTCTTGTCCTTTGGTCGGAAGAAGAGAGCAGAGGCCTCGCCCAGCATGGAGACAATAGAGAGCACCTCCTCCACACAGCCTTCCTTATCAGCTGCTAGTACTGCCTTTGCCAGCATGGGGTCAGTGGGGAATTCGGCCATTTGACGACCGATCTTGGTCAGCTCGCCCTTGTGGTTGAGAGCCTGGAGGGCAAAGAGTTGATTCAAGGCGCCGATGAGGGCTTCTGTCGGAGGCGGATCCATGAACTCGAAATCTAGAAGCTCGTTGATGCCCAGGGACTTGAGCTGCAGCACAACTCCGTTGAGATTCGTTCGCTGGATTTCGGGTAACGGCGACTCGTCCATCTCGTTCATATACGCAAACTTGGTATACAGTCGGAAGCATTTGCCTGGCCCTACACGTCCGGCACGACCGCTTCGCTGGTTGGCTGATGCTCGAGAGCAAGGGACGACAACCAGATTTGACATACCCGTGGCTGGGTTATAAATATTCTCCTTGACATATCCGGGATCGATGACATACACAATGCCGTCAATGGTCAAACTGGTCTCGGCAATGTTTGTTGCCAGTACGACTTTGCGTGCGCCCTCCGGTGTTGGCTCAAAAATCTTTGCTTGGAGTTCTGACGGCAAGTTGGCGTAGATTGGACAAATGACCAGTTCTTTGATTCGATTTCCTAGCTTCTTTGCTGTCTCAGCAATCTCCATCTCGGCAGCCTCGATTTCGTCTTGTCCAGTAAGAAATATGAGAATATCTCCTTTGCCTTGGGTTGTGTGGATTTGGAATACGGTGGTGATGGCCGCGGCTAGGTAGTTGGCTTCAGGTGCAGGGGTATAGTAGATGTCAACGGGATAACGTCGTCCAGGGATGTTGAAGATGGGAGCGTCATCGAAATACTGCGCAAATTTCTCGGCGTTCATGGTAGCAGAAGAGATTAGGAGCTTCAAGTCTTTCCTTTCCCTTGCCAGGTCTTTCACCAGGGCTAGCAAGATGTCCGTGTGGACCGTCCGCTCGTGAGCCTCGTCAATCATGATGGCCGAATATCCTGCCAAGTCTGGCTCTGTCATGAACTCTCGTAACAGCATACCATCGGTCATATACTTGAGTACCGTCTTTTCGCTTGAGCAATCTTCAAATCGGATCGAGTAGCCAACTTCATGACCAATTTTGACACCAACTTCCTCGGCAACACGCGCAGCCACACTCATGGCCGCTACTCGTCGTGGCTGCGTGCACCCAACCTTGAGACCGTTCTTTGTATATCCGGCTTCATGAAGATACTGCGGCAGCTGAGTTGTCTTGCCACTGCCAGTTTCTCCTACAATGACAAGGATCTGATATTGTTCCAGCGCTTCCAGAAACTGATCTCGATACTGATAGATGGGTAGGCTCTTCCTTGTCTCCTGGATCGATAAGGCTTTCTTCTCTGCCGCATCGATCTGTGCCTCCAGAAACTGCTGCTCCTTGGTCAACGTCTTGCGCTCGCCAGGCATCCGGGAGTCCAGGCTCCACTGGATATACTGAGCATCATCCATGACATAGTTGTAGTCCTCATTGTCCCGCTCTCGGCCCTGGATCTGTGCCTTGGCTTTGGTGGTCTGCTCCCTCTCCCACTCATCATGTTCCGTGACAAACTTCTCCTGGCCGTACTCGTCCCGCTCGACATGGCGTTTGTACAGGGCTTCTTCCTTCTTTTTCCGATCCAGCTTACCCTTTTCAGTGATGTAGTCCTCTGGCATCACGTATCCATCTTGATGGTCATCGATCCTCAGTCGCTCTTCAGCCAGACGTAGAAGCTCTCTGTTTTTCGTAAATTCTGCCTTTTCTCTTTCTGATAGCCGCGCTCCGCTCCTCAGCTCAGCCGTCTCTTCGGCGACTTGTCTCCTCAGCAGGGCTAAACGCTCTGCCTCTCTTTTCTTAAGATACTCCTGCCGCGATCTCATGCGACTCTCCTTGTGGCGATCCGAGGAGTCGCCATCATCCATCGGGAGGAAGGCATACTTTTTAGAACTCATGCTGAGAAGAGTTGGAATGAAAACAGGCCTCACTGGAGCCAGGCGGATATGTACTTTGTCTTATTTTGCTTCCTGGAATTACCTTCCTTCGCCACGACCAGCCTGTTGAAGGTAAGACGCGATGCTCTGCATTTGCCGGCTGGTACCTAAAATAGAGTGAAGAGACAGCTGCTAACTTTTAGTGGAGATTCAAGATTCTAGGGTGGGCCAGGATTAGTCCGCTGTTAATCCGTAAGCCAATCGGCGAACTACGATAGCTCGGCCAATTGCTTATCAGCTATGATGCAGCTGCCAGTAAAGGCCAAAAAAGCCACTAATTCATCGGCCACTGGTTGACGCAACTGGAAATGTTAACACGCTGTAACTTACAAAGCTGCGCTGTCGGCCTTCCTAGCATGTCGAGCGTCTCTCTCTTTCTTTACACATCACGCGAGCCCTGCAACAGAAGCAGCTCAGAAGGGGGATTTTAGGTAAAGAATCTTTGGGGATTTCCAAATTATTATATATTTATTCCGGAAAGATCAATTAATACGAGGGAGCTGAAAAAGCATCTGCATCATGATACTCCGCGGGGCGATCTTCGTCTTGCTGGCACTGGTATCGCTTGCATTTTGCGCCGAAGACTTCTACAAAGTACGACAACACTTTTTCTTCTCTTTGAACATAGTGATGCTAACAGCAGTGGGCTAGCTTTTGGGAGTCGATAAATCTGCCACAGACAAGCAGTTGAAGACTGCCTACCGGCAGCTTTCGAAGAAGTACCACCCAGATAAGAATCCGTATGCCGCCCTCTTGTATACACATGGCCTTACCTTTTACCACTTTTACTAACTGCAACGCTATTTTTAGAGGCGATGAAACGGCGCACGAGAAATTTGTTCAAGTTTCCGAAGCCTACGAAGTCCTAAGCGATTCCGAGCTTCGAAAAGTGTACGATCGTTACGGTGACGAGGGTGTTAAATCCCATCGTCAACATGGCGGAGGTGGTGGCGGAGGTGACCCCTATGACCTCTTCAGCCGATTCTTTGGTGGCCACGGGCATTTCGGTAGATCAAATCGTGAGCCCCGAGGCAGCAATGTCGAAGTCCAAGTAGAAATCTCCCTCCGTGACTTCTACAACGGCGCAACTACCGAATTCCAATGGGAGAAGCAGCACATTTGCGAAAAATGCGAGGGCTCAGGTAGCGCAGACGGAAAGGTCGAGACCTGTAACGTTTGCGGTGGACATGGTATTCGAATTGTTAAGCAGCAACTTGCTCCTGGCATGTTCCAGCAGATGCAGGTTCGATGTGACCACTGTGGTGGCACAGGCAAGACCATCAAGAACAAGTGTACTACCTGCCACGGCCATCGGGTCGAGCGCAAGTTGGCGACTATAAGTCTGACTGTCGAGCGTGGCATCGGACGAGACGCGAAAGTGGTGTTCGAGAACGAAGCCGACCAAAGCCCAGATTGGGTTCCCGGCGATCTCATTGTCAACCTTGCCGAGAAGGCCCCCTCCTATGATGATAATCCTGATCGCGTTGACGGCACTTTCTTCCGCCGCAAAGGCCACGATTTGTACTGGACAGAAGTTCTTTCTCTGCGTGAAGCTTGGATGGGCGGTTGGACCCGCAACCTCACCCACCTCGACCAACATGTCGTACGTCTCGGCCGCGGGCGTGGCCAAGTCGTTCAAAATGGATTGGTGGAGACTATTGCTGGCGAAGGTATGCCCGTATGGCATGAGGAGGGCGAAAGTGTCTATCATACGCACGATTTTGGCAACCTGTACGTTACGTATGAGGTTATCTTGCCAGATCAGATGGACAAGAAGATGGAGAATGAATTCTGGGATCTGTGGGAGAAGTGGCGACTGAAAAAGGGAGTAGACTTGCACAAAGATAGCGGCCGGCCCGATGTACAGCATAAGCGCGACGAGTTATGATGCAGTAAAAGAAGGATATAGCAAAAGGGAAGCGAGAGGAGTTATGTAGGGTACCATGTTGTGTAATCTCTTCCTCTACCATAGACTTGTGGATCGTATATATATATGGCACTTGTAAAACATGAGTATGATTTTATTCACCTAGCACTAGTAAATGAGCTATGGCGATCTGTTCCCCTTCGCCTACTCATCCTGTCTCGTTCACCAAAGGGCACTGCATATATATGCTCAGTGTCATTTTCTCTGTCAATAGGTATTCAGCGTGCTAACATATTTATTCCCTTAATAGCCTCGTATCCAACGACTATTTGAGTGGTTAATTGGGCGTGGCAGGTTGCAATCAGCCTGGATCGAGTGTTTGATTTGACGTCTCGGCAGCTTTTCGCTTTTGGACTCCATCGCCGCTATTTTACAAAACAAATGTAAGACAGCGTGCTTTTCATCTCAATACCTTGAGAATTGTAACTCCTCAGTTGCCAATACCCCAATCCCCAACAGTGCCCTTAACCAACGCCACCGCTCTGTAACCCCCCCCAAAAAGTATTTTGGTGGATTCGATATGAACGAGGTTAATGGCTTTGGCTACGACGTCCCATCTGCGGTGCTTCGTGCTGCATGATTAATTTGCAAACGGCGTCTCTGGTTGATCGACTTATCAAGCGCATATAAGATATCACAGTTTGTGATTTTTAAATGCGCATATTTTGTCAAATGATTTCTCAGCGCTGCCTCTGGCTGTGCGAATATAGGATGTTCGGTGTAAGAACAGTCGCCGCAAATCATCAATGGACGTGGCGTGTGCAGGGGATAGAGTCTTCGTTTTGTAGATGATGAATCAATGTCGTGATTGTCCATGGTCGGGTGCCTTGCTCCTAGAGGCTACAGATTTGTGTTGCCAAAATAGGCTCATAATCACGTAGACTGAGCTCTCGTAATCTGTAACCATAATTTATATCCTGAAACCTCGTGTATTGGCTTGGCCCACAAGATGTCGCTCAGCTCAGCCTGTAACGACTTCCAGCCGTCTGCGCCCACCATATTGTTCTCAGCCGTGGCTGTGGCCAAATGCTGTAGGAACCACTCCTGTTCAACAGTTCCCTCCGAAGCGGCCATGCTGCCGATGAATAGTTTCCATCTTGTCAGAGGCGCTGAAGAGTTCAGGCAGCCTTGGATAGAAGTTTGAAGCTTGCGAACCAAGTTCGTTGATGTCACGTTTAGTCGGTGGCTTGATGCAAGGGATTTGATGTACAGGATGAGAGAGATTCGCAGGCTGTTGTCGCAATCGCTCATTCTGTCCGATTGGCAAGTGAGGAGGCGATTATAGAGCCCGAAGACGTTCTCATAGAGGTAATCTGTGTCCAGTTTGAGATCTCGAGTCATGGCGTCATCAACAATGGCGCTGAGCTGTGTAATGTCATAATATATGCTGGATAGTCGAGGTGGGATTCGGCATTCTGATAAGGCGGGCTCAGACTCCACCAAGTCTAAGCTGTCTTCTGAAACAAATTCCCTGCTTGGAGAGTCTCGAAGACCTTCGTCAAGGAGTGGGGGCTTATCAACGTCCACCGCAATATCAAAAACGCCCCTAGCAAAATTTTGTGAGCTGGAACTACGCGTATTGGATGCAGGTTTCCTACCGGTATACTTTGGATCTCATCCTACCATCGATTTTAGAAAAGCCGCCTCGTAATTTGACGAGCTCTGCAAGGCCTTGGGCATGAATCCAGGCTTTGTCATGCATCCCTTGGTCATTCTTGAGCAAGTTAGCCTACATCAATCATCAAAATGAGAGTAATAGTTATTAAGGAAAAAAGAATAAAGAAGTGAAGCAAGCCAAGAACTTACGCTCCACATGGCTAAACAAGAGATTGCCCCCAGCGTCTGATCAGTGGGAAGCGAGCCAGATGCGACTCGGCTCTTGAGTTGCCGTAGCGCCTCATCGAGAAGAGAGTGGGAATCCAAATAGTTTGAAGAAGAGCCTGTCAGCAAGGCCAGAGTGTTGGCTGAGAGAGATAGGATGATGCACCGCCAAGTCTCATCTTCCATCATTTTGGGGAACCAGTCTCTTTTGGCGGGGTTGAAAAGCAAGCATGGCAGGGTATACGCGCCATTCGCTATTGAATGGAAGTCTTTGTTTGGAGTCAGTTATGCTGAAATTGAAGAGAATTAGGTAGTATAGTAAGAGGAAAGATGAGAGCATACAGAAGTTTATATACAGAAGAGCATGTCCTACCAGGGCAACGGGAAGCTCCGGGGGCATGGGACTTGGATTGCGAGATAGCTTCGGTTCCTGTTTCACAGATACAATAGAGCGCTCCTTGGGCGATGTGGTAGTGCCTTTGACACGGCGGTTCCGTTTGACTTCCTTTGGTCGCTTCGGTAGTTGGTGTCGTTTACCAGGCGTATAGGTGACGAATTCCAACGACCCCCCATCGGTACTATTGCCCTTTGCTTTTCTATCGTTGTTCCCATTGACTGCCGCAGATATACGAGGAGTTGGATCCGGAGCGACGCGCATAGATTTTGTGCGAGTCTCCCATTGAGCTCCTCGGCCGCCTTTAGTGCCGCCAACCTTGTGGACCAGGAAAACGGCATTGCTGGGGAGGATGACGCTCTCGCCTCGGTTTGACATGGCGACTAACGAGGTTGCGGTAGACGCATGAATAAGCCTGAGGCTTTATGAAGGAGGAGAAACAGTATTTGAGTGCTAACCGTACTTATACACAAAGATACGAGGCGGGGCGATTGATATAGACACCTCAACTGATGATGAGAAGGGCGAGAGGACCGGGCGAAAAGCTGACAAACGGCGGCTGGAGCATTAGGCCCTTTCTAACAGTGTCAGTTAAGCTACTTAGTGCTGAACTTTAGGAGAAACGCACCGCCACAGCTATTCGGGCTAAACATGCGAACGGCACTAAATGACTGGATCTTCTTGTGAGCCTTTTCTATTCGTCCGCTGCGGCTATTTGCATTGTTTTATTTCAAGGCTATTTTCGGCAAGTTTCGAAGCGTTACGTGACGTCAGATGAATACTATTCACAAAATAGAGTCTATCTCCAATAAGGTTGCAAGCAGGCAACAGAATCCGTCCAGGTCGGCATATTGCCGTGATATTATTAATATATTAATTATTAGAAGGCAGTTGACGGCCTCTTGACAATGCAATTTGCTGGGCTTCCAGCGCCTGATGGAAAACACCTAAGCGAACGTTAGCTTTTGTCTCTTACGACTTTCAGTCCGTTGAGCGGCTTACCTGCGAGCTTCCATCTCTTGTCCAGCCACATTAAATCGCTCTTAAGCTTCTCTACTTTTGATTCACCCCAATCTCCGGTTTGATGCCCCTCGGTTTTCAGGAGGATAACGGAGGCCTGATATAAGAGCTGTATCAGAAACGGAGAAACCTCATCTTGTCCGCGACGGGCAGCTGTGACGAGATTCTCGTAATTGGAAGCATCCAGAGTGTCGGCAAGCGATTCTATAAATCTGTCCGGCATCTCAATAGGAATCGTTGAGCAGGTGTATATTGCTATCAAAGAACTTTGATCCTCGGTATTAGTTTTCACGGTCGCTGATATCTGAAAAGTCATCTGAGTGTGTCAGACTACTCACATCTGAGATACAGAATGAAGCTCGCAGCTTGGTAGCCCGCTTCGCCACTTGCACTCCATCCGTCCGAAATAAAACAATGCCTTGACCGTACGCTCCAGCTGCTGCGCTTCCTCTTTCAGCAAATGGGGCGGGGCATCTCGCGAAGAGCCCTTGAGTCGTAGCACTTTGGACATGAGGACAAAAGCTTGTATCAACAATGCAAATCTCCCAAACTCCATGCTGACCGGATTGTGTAGCAGTGGTGAATAGGGCACTTTTGTAACCTGCAAGATGTATGTTAGAGATTATAATGGGTACTGGTAGTGAAAATACTCACGCCTTCGTCCCAAAGCGCGTCATCTGTTGGAAGAGGATCGTCTGGCCCGGGTTCATCAACGGTAACTGGACATCCTGGACAACTAACGCTAACGAATCTGAATGCACAGTTAGACAGCCATAGAGATATTATAACCCAATATGTTAAATCTTTGTACTCACTGATCCAGTAGAAAAATTGACCACCATACCCTTTTCCGTTCTTCCTCTTCCACCCATGTTAATGGTAATTTCAGCCTCTCTACCCCCCCTGGCTGTATGCCTAACGCATGTGCGTATCGTACACACGCTGCTATGGACATGAATGCAGCAGGATAAATTCCATGCCCGACCTCGTAGAATGCCACGAGAAGAAGCCCTTGGAGGACCCGAAGAGAGAACATCCCAGCCACCTCAAGTTCGAATCCGAATCTTTTCGTCGCTAGGTACGTCGCTGTACGAGCCGTCTGTTTCTCGACAGAAACGTCGTCTTCTGAAGAAGGAGGTTGCCATACCATCAGCTTCATGCTCAGGAGTAAGAAACCCAAGTCAGCGGAGGCGCCGAGACCTTGAGAAGATACGCGTAAATCCTCGTAGAATCGCTTTCGAGAAACCATGGGTAGCCAGACGTGAATGGTATCGAAGAAAAGGCGGCCAATGTCCTCGTGTTGCTGACTGCTGCCGAGCTGTCCGGCGACATAATTCGGCAGCTTGACTGAGGCGTTGGGGATATCAATATTATGATTATGAAAGACGGATGGATCAAGAAAAAACAAGGCTGGGAAATTGGAAGGCGGAAGCGTATATATGTTTGGTGTGGAGATCATAGAAGGAGTTGAGAGGTCATTTTCCTGAAAGGAGTCTGAATGTTCGGAGGCCAACGGTGAACTCCTCTTAACGTAATCATAGTCGCAGCGTCTTCTTTTCCTACGTCCTGCATTAGCGTCACTTGATCGACAAATAACAATTTTTATTGCTCGCTAGCTCTTAGATTTAATAGGATGAATCTGCTTACTTTGCGCATTCGAGGCATCTTGGAAGTTTCTTGTCGCACCGCCGCTTTCTCATCTTGCATGAGGCACACGCATTTGCCGCAAGACCAGGCTTTTCTTTCTCGGCAGGCATTATTAGCGTATAAATGCCTGTTCCCAGTAGCCTTGAGTATTTTTTAAACCAAAAACGCAACGAGATAAAAACCAACGTCAAGATCCACCTCCCATACCTTAGTATTGTGAGAAGCGTGAGGTAGAAAGGGAAAGGTTCAAGGTTGTTCTCGCAAACTGAATCACGTAAGCACCACATGATTCGTTTATTGAGCGTCCTTGTAGCATGGCCACAATGCACAAGTCGTTCACGGAGATGTCCAGTATTCTCGGAATAGATGTTCAGCATATGCAGGCGATGTTAAAGAGGAATTAGTTATTCTTTGGTGTTACACCAAGACAAGCGTCATTGACTTGGCTCTTCAGCTTATATCTGGGCCAAGGTCGATATTACCGAGTCTAACGGGGCTCATATGGCTTGCGAAATGTATCCACTTTAAATTGCCAAGAGGGTTTATGGTCTCGTTGTAGCCTCATAAAAAACAAGCTTTATCTATGACGATGTTTATGACTAAGTCCGCTTCCCGATTCATCCTTGATTCCATAAACGGTACCACCTAGATGACTTAGTTGCATTTTCATCTATCTAGGTACTAGGCCTAGTATTTCCTGATTAAATGACAGAGACCGTCGCAACTGTAGGGTCGATTTTCTTGAACTCCTCCACCATTTCCTTCCACAGCTCTTTTTGCAGAGTCTGGCCATCAGAGCTCAAAGAATAGGGAGCGCGACTGTATCTCAATTGTCAGTAAAAGTATTAAACAACATAACAATTATAGACCACTTACGGAGCAATCATATTGTCATCGAGAAATTGGCCATGAACATCATCGTTACCAACAATGGCAACGATGTAAGTCAACGAAGCTTCTTCTGCTGGTAGGCCAAGCTCTGCCATTAACTTCTTAGCCACCTCTCTTGCTGGGCCATCAGGATAGTTAACACCGAAGTTGGTGGGAGTCCATGGGGGAGTAGGCTCAACAACAATGACCTTGCTCTTGTCAAGGCGGCCGGCTAGTTCGTCGACGATTAGACCATTAAGAAGCTGAGTATCAGGGTACCTTCGAGGATCCCAATTAGTCTTATCGTCGAGATGCTTAATTACATCGTGAGTGAGCTTCTTTTCGGCAATCGAAGTACCAAACTGTGTCCAGCTGCCGATCATGAGGAGGCGACTTGGTACGTTCTTCACTGCTGCTGTCTTCTCTAGTAGAGGGATCAATTTGATCGCCAAGTAGGTAGTTGACAGCACGTCCACCTGTAGCATCCTTTCATGGCCAGTTGGCTTCGCGATATTATACTCCGTACCTCCAAGGGCCGCATTCATGATGGCGACATCGAGCGTCGGCGTCGTTTCCTGAACTCGGGTGGCAAATGCTTGAACGCTCTTGTAATCTTCCATTTCAAGCTCGAAAACATCAATCTTGCAATTGGGATTTGTAGCTGCTACAGCTGAGTCACTGAGAAGCTGGGCTTTGAGCTCTTCGCCCTTGGGCACATTCCGGATGCCCATAATTAGCCTGTCAACTTTGCGGGTAAGAATATGCTTGCTGACGGCTGCTCCAAGGCCGTTCGTAGTGCCGGTAACCAAGATTGTTTTACCGCTGAAGTCAACCGCATTAAGGATATCGAGGGTCTCCTTTGGCAGACGTGTGCCGTTGCCTTTGCCTTGGGTACCATCGCCTCTGGGGACCTGCATCTTGTATTTTCTAAGGGTGATTGTCGAGTGAGATATATAAAAATGTGTGATTGTGATGAATTGTATTGATTTAGTGGGATCTTGTCTGCCTTTTATATAATGCCAGGCTTGCTGTTCGCATCATGCAGGACATAGCTTTGATGGGGAGATAGAATTGGATTTGTAATTCGTTTCATACTTAAGTCCATATTTTTACTAAAGACAAAGGCTTTGAATGTAACGCACCTAATGAGCACGTATTGGTAATATTGAGCGTTGCGTTACCTGAATGATAGCGGGCTACAATACATAATGGATGATGCGCCCGCATTGCGGCCGCAGTTTGCGGCCGCATGTCATCCGCAGTTGGCCGCCATCTTAGTAAAGGGTGAAAGATTGGAAACCTAAACCCGTTCAATGAAATTTTATTGGTTAACTAGCAACATATCTGTCCAACTCCTTTCACCGCCTCACTTATTGATATTAGTAAACATCTTTTTGGAAATATATAAATGTATGTGGAGAGGGACAGACTTCGCATCTTAAAGCAGAGGGCATTTGTCCAGTTGCTCAAATGGACATGCGCATTGATTAGATGTTCTAACATTACATTGTGAATGTGAGCAATCTTTACGACACAGATGCATTGCTACGAATTCTTTTACCTTTGAATTGGTATTAAAAATGGTCACCATAACTTTATTTTAAAAGCATCAACACATTTAGTTAGTGACCTTCGCATCATTCCATTTTATCATTACCTCTGGAATCTAAAAGAAATCCTCATCATCCTCTAACCGTCAAAAATAAGAATGGTAAAATTAACAGTTGGTGTCTTACTAGTATACTGGAAACGTGGTGGCGTGCTGGGAAGGTCGCATTTAAAAACCCGCTGGGTTTAAAACTAGCAACTGCATATTGAAGTGTTTGCTACCATGTGGGAAAACGCAGAAACATACGTCTATGAAACACGTCAATATACCAGCCGTATGGATCACGGCAGAGACTGAGTATTTATCTGCACCTCCCGAAACATGGCTTGTCAGCGGAGTCCGGAATGCCATTTCACTGATCATCTGAGAATGCAGCCATAAGCAGATCTATTGGGCGAGTCGTATGAAGTATGAAGGTATGGAAATGTAGAAAGATCATTTAACATAGAATACTTGAGCCACAATGCTTTTTGGTGCTTGAGATATTGGCGATATGCGCCGATATTGAAGAGAGAGAAACAGGCTATCCCTGTGAGCTGAGGTGAACGATTCACAATACGTCCGAATTAAGTAAGAATAGTACAATGAGCATTTGCAAATTTGACTACAATACGAATAGAAACTTGAAACAGAAGAGAATAGACTAAGCGCCAGCCTACTCTGTTAGGTGAGGCTGTGATCTACACGGCTAGGACCCGACACAGATGCCGATGCTACGTCGGTGAGCCAGAAAATTCGGCAATGTCGGCACTCTGGTTTGACAAAGCGCATCTCCTTTCTAAGTGGAATTGGAAATGTTATAGTATGTTAAAATATTTCCGCGAATCGCCTTCGTCTAATCGGTCCTCCTCCGTGTTAGGCTTACAATAGGAAGGAATTGAGATTTCAGGAGTCATTTTCGGCTCCGAATCCAAAAGGGATCGACCTTGCTGTTCCACAGTGACAGAGTTAAACTTTAACAGGGTTTCTGACCTCCTTGTCATAGACATGATCTTCACGATTTTTGAGAGGTTGAGTAAATCCTTGCTTCGTTTGGGCTAGTGTGTTTATATCCATAACAATTTCGTGGAGAAACTTTAGGTAATTAAGGACTGTCAACATAAGATCGCTCAGAGAATGTAAAAGAGATCTTTTAAAACTTAGGTGTAGCCGCTTTTCACCTTGGTTTATTTCAGCAGTGGCTTATTTCTACTTCTATAGTTGGCAAACATATCATCCACCTAAACACCATGAAGACTTTTGTTACTCTTGCTACTGCGGGTGTTGCCCTCATCGGTCTCGCCGCCGCGGATTGCAGCGTCCAAGGCAATTTCGAGGTAACATTTTATGGCTGGCCTGACAACTCTCCTCCGGGCCCTGGTACTGCTCACGACTGTGATGGCCGTAATTATGTTGCTGGAGGTCCGCAATAGCTCTTTTCTGGCTCTTTTTGCGAAGATATCTAATAAATTATGCTTATAGGCAGCGGCTCTTATGATGACCCGATCACTATTGCTACGGCGCCAGGCGAGCTTAATGAATGCGAGCTTGTATATCTTCCATTCTTGAAGAAATACGGTCGTTACGAAGATGACTGCGCACAATGCGGTAAGCCTTGACGAATTACGATTCAGATTACGATTCAAACATTCTTGCTAATCAATGCATATGGCAGAGACCGATTGGTCGAACGGACAGGCCCATATTGACATTTGGACTGGCTCCAACACTGAGGGTGGCGGCCAGGCTCAGATTGATTGCGAGGATAATCTCACCTCCGGAGGTCAATTTTCCATTGTTCGACAGCCTCCAAACAACCTCGAAGTGAACAGTATGTATTAATTTGTGTCATTTTATATGTATTTTAAAACTAACGTGGAATAGCTGATGCTTTATTTGTCCCACCAAGCACTTGCAACACCCAAGATGTGTTCGCCGATAACCAGGCGGCATGCTAGATCATTTCAGTTATGGTGCTGATTATTTGATGCCTTGATGTAAAATAAGGGTTATATGGCACATAAATAGTTATTTTATGATACCGTTATAAGCAAGCTTTGTGATGACAGCTGTAATGAAGAGTTGAAATGACGATTCCTTAGCATTGCTCACAGTGAGGCCTCAATACGGAAGCACAACTAGTTTCTGGTGCAGCATAGTATAATGAAGAAATTTTCAGGGTTGGGCATCGATCAAATCTTGTTTTTCATTAGTACCCAGCCCAGGTTGTCCCAATCTCCCCTTCTGTGTGCTAAGTGGTCCGCGGAGAGCATTAGCGACGGGCTTGTATTCACGTCCATTGATGATCACGGGCTTTAGGATTTTTCCTGCCAAAATTATCAGTTCAATGCAAGGTCCGTATGGAGATTTCAAACTACACACCAATACCAGTGAGATGATAGTTGATAAAGATGTTCTCCCAGTTCTTCTTTGGCGCGCTGTACACCTCATGCATGATGCTCAAATGTGGATGTGAGTCGGTAATACTGTTCCACCAATCCCAAGCTTCGCGGTGTACTGGTGAATGAGCAAATCGGTGGATATCCTCGACGCTCCGGAAATAGCAACATGTCATGAAGCCATTGGCCTTTAGAACAATATGTCAGCTGGCGATTCCCGCTCGCATAGATTTGGGTTACTTACCGTTAGTCGCTCATTACCAGATCGGTAGAATGACGCTCCAAGAACTAGACTTCCCTTCAGCTTGTGAACAAAAGGATGTCGTTGCAAATGGTTTGAATGACTTACAGCCGCTATTCTTATTGTTGGAAAGATTTCGCATCATCGCTGCAAAGAACTCGTTCATTTGGCGAGATCCTGGCCCAAATACACCTAGTGCGCTATTGTGGTGCTGTATTAGTAGGGAATGGTTGTAAAAGTCTAAGCGAAGAAAAAAGGAAGTCGAGATCTATAGGGAATCTAGACAGGAGAACGTACTGATTTGATCTCGTGCCCAGCATAATAACCGCCATACCATGCTGTGCTGATTCACTAGGCGGATTGCCGTCTCCATCCGGAATTTGGATAGAATACTTGCCCATGAGAACGTCGTCCATTTGGGTGTTGCGGAGAACACCAAACAGCATTAGCATCGTGTGCGAAAATTTATAAAATAAAATAAGAACTGCCGGTGCAACCGCAAGAGTTGGTCGAACGAAAATAACCAAGAGTCCCTGAAAGACAGCTCCGATCGCGATCCATGTTGAGATGTTGAGACTGTCGCGGATGGTCTACGGAGGACTTTGTATTAGTGTCTGAACTTTGATCTTCTCTCATATTTGGCGCCAGTTGTATGAGTGCCGTCGAGATTTGGATGATGAGGCTGGAGACAACACACATTCCAAAAAGCAATTGCGATGAATTCCTTTGGTGTACGCTTGGGGAATTTGTCGATCTGTGGTGCGAAGTGTTGGAAATCCATTTGTAAGACACCTTTGCGCGATATTGGCGTAATCAGATTTAGAGGTAAGATACGGGGCCTTCAAAAAGAGCAACGAAGCAGTGGGAGCTTACTTTTCTTTATGTGATACAAAGATCTATAATAAACTTCGTCATCTCGCTGACGTCCCAGCAGTTATCCCGCAAAGCTTAAGCTATGTTAGGGCGAGCGTGTAGCCACGCGGTGCAGCAATCCGAGTGTGATCATTCGGCCCCCCTCAATCTCGGTAGCATGAGCCAAACAGCGGCCTGTGTTCTATACATGGCGACTGACTATTGGTGTAACAAAGAAAATTTGATCCTACTCGCCATCCAGTATAGTATCCGATACCCCTCCAGGTCAGTCAAGCGAAAAGAAACGCCCCAAAAACGGGATAGAATTGTGAGAATAGAGATTCCTGCACAAGGATAATATCCTAATTACTATATTAGGATAATGACCTCGCTCGGTAAGAGTTAGACTCGATTTCCCTCGTGCAAGAATCTACGGAATATCGCATGCGGAGAACTAGACACCTCGGAACTCGGCGATGAGCAGGGATTAAAGCGAGTGCGAGCTCGGGACCGAGTTCGAATTACACACGTAAGACAATAAAATAGAAGAGTCGTTCAAGATGCATATATTTATCTACAGACATTCCGGTCATAATTTCTTTCAAATTGGACACAACTGATGACTACCGATGAAAATCCAATGCACGGCAACAATAAGACCGCATGCTTCTCCTTATCCAATCTTGGGGGTTTGAGTCGTATTTACCCAAGCTTACTCCGTAGTTTCTGAGTCAGATGTCTATAAAGTCTATATCGTCAACGTAGCTAAGAAGTGAAATATGTTTTAAGATATCCCAAATGACGTAATAAATAGGACTCATCCAGTTGCCAAGATTGACAAGTTCAGCGTTGAGCGAGACATCGCATGTCGAAATTATCGATATCGAAATTGCCATTGACAGCTGGTTTAGCTTTATTTGTATCAAAGCAATTGAAAACGTTTTAGCAGAGATTTCAATATATATTGAAGAATCAGCATAAAGTAGAATAGTCACTCGTTCTTCTGCTCGTCTTTTCGCTCGTTGCCATGGTTGCTGAAGACTGATTGGCTTACATCGAAGCCTGACTTAGCCATATCAGCATCTCTAGCATGATATCAAATTTGCTGGGTTTACGCCTATCTTCACGGCACTAATTTGGTCGCTCGGTAATTTTACTGATTTATTATGACATGATCTCATGCGGTATCAAGTTTGCGAAATCTATTTTTAGGCAGATCGCTAACGTCGGCTTTAACTCGAAGTGCTTGGGGGCAGCTCTTGAAACGGATGCTGAGGTAAAGAATACCACATGGCAAAAGAGAAAATATGTGGTTATTATTGGTGGTGCAAACTTGGCTCTCACGAGTTTGTAATTGCTGGCTGTTGTTTATACTTCTGTGCTGTTCAAGATAAATTTGATACAAGACAATCTTCTGCTCCGTGATACCACTCGCGGCTAGTAGTGATGAAGATATTGAATGCTCTAATACTATTACTTCAAATCTAACTTTTCATCGCCCTCATCATTCTGAGACATTCACCTTTCATACTGCAGATTGTTCTCCCTCCTCAAGAAGCAGCTCAGCTACACTCTGGTAGCTGTTCCGTAGAGCCAGCTCCAATGGCGTCCAGCCAGCTTTATTTGCCGTTCTTGTGCTAGCCCCTTTCTCAAGGAGGAGTTCGACGACTTTGCTATGGCCATTTTGCGAAGCTGAGTTCAGCGGTGTCCATCCCTTGTTGTTCTCGATCTCTATACCCGCACCATTTTCAAGAAGTAGCTTTACGATTCTTGTGTATCCGTTATACGAAGCTAAGTTCAACGGTGTCCAGCCATTGTTGTCCTTGATATCAATACCTACACCATCATTTCTAAGAAGGAGCTGAACCATTTCTTCAATATCACTTTGGACAGCAAGGAATAGCGGCGTTTGGCCGAGGCTATTCTTAGCGTTAATATCAACACCTACTTTGGCTAGAATTAGCCTCGCCACTGCTTCATTCCCGTGTTCAGCCACCCATGATAACGGAGTTCGATTGTAAAAATCTCCAGCATTAACATTAATGCTGTCTATAGCAAGAAGTAGCTGGACAGTCTCTTCATGGCCACGGGCAGCTGCACATAGCAGCGGCGACCAGCCATATTTATCTTCAGCGTTAGCATTAATATTGCTGTGGCTAAGCAACATTTCAACCAATGTTTCAGCCATTCCGGCAGCTGCATACCATAGTGGTGTTCGGTTGTTGTCATCCTTGATATTTATATCGATGTTTTCCAAGGCAAGTAGCTGTGCAACTGCTTCTTCATTATTGTTCATAACCGCTACTGATAGAGGAGCTTGACCATATGGGCCTTTCACATTCACATTGATATCGACATTTTTAGCTAGTAGTAGGTCAATAGCTTCCTCATCTCCAGTTTTAGCCGCCCAAAGTAGTGCCGTTCGACCAGAGCGATCTCTCGCATTGACGTCGATTTTATTTTCACCAAGCAGCAACTTAGTAATTGCCATATGAGCCCGTGAGACGGCGACCAAGAGTGGCGTCTGACCGAAGCGATCTCTTGCATTGACATCGACATCGCCATTTTCAAGTAGCCTTTTCACAACTACCTCATATCCATATAAGGTAGCATTGCAAAGTGGCGTTTGGCCGTATCGGTCCTTGGTATTTATATCAAGGCCGTCTATGACAAGCAGATGACTAATGGCTGTCTCTTCCCCATAACAAGCAGCCCATGAGAGAAGCGTTTGGCCGCGCGTATTTTTGATGTTAATGTTGATGCCACGTTCTATAAGAAGTCGTACTATTTCCTCATCCCTGTATAAGGAATACCATATTGGTGTTTGGCCGTAATAATCTTTTGCGTCGGTATCTATATCTTCGGCGCCCAGTAAAAGTTTAACAGCTGCCGTATTTCTGTGAATCACTGCATGTAACAGCGGAGTTCGAGTAAAATGGTCTTTCGAGTTTATGTTGATGCCATCTTTACCAAGTAAAAACCCCACAATAGCTTCATTTCCATTCATGGCTGCGATTGAGAGTGGTGTCTGGCCCACGCAGTCCTTTACATTTACATTGACGTCATGTTGTGCAAGTAAAACTTCAACTATTCTCTCGTGATTCATGTGCACAGTGTGTAATAAAGCTGTTTCTTTAGAACAGTCTTTAGGATTAATGTCGACACTCCGACCACAGCCGAGAATTGACTCTACTGTAACACTTTTTCCATTTTGTGCCGCCCATATTAATGGAGTTTGGCGGAATTCATTTCTATCATTAAGGTCGGTGCCCTCATTCATTAAGAATAGGCTAATTATGGTTATATCTGATTTTGTAATCGCATACCAGAAAGCAGTCCGATTATTATAATCCATAGCGTGGAAGTCGTTATTAGTGTTGGATAATAGCTGCTTTATGATTGTCTTGTATTTGGCGGCATTGAATGAAGACCCAGCTGGATCAATATAGATAGATCCCGAGAGAGAACTTTCATCTGAACTTTCGTTCGAAAATTTGTCGGAATATTCTTGTGAATGGTGGTCTGAATCCTTGGCAAACGTTTACTCACTATGTTGTAACTATGGTAGCGCCGCAAAGCATGCAAAAGCGGCGATTCGCCAAAATTATCTTTGGCATTAATATCGATGCCATCTTGATCAAGTAGCATCTGAGCTATCTCTGTGTTTCCTCCATTAACTGCAAACTACAGCAAAATTTATAATATATTACTTATAATTTATTAAACTTATTTATTAATATTTATTTAATATAATAAAGGGTTATTTTTTAAAAATCTACTATATTATTAAT